>RJWJ010000235.1:0-316723 GCA_004363605.1 Indri indri
GTCCTTTGCCCACTTTTTGATAGGGTTGTTTGATTTTTTCTTGCTAATTTTCCTGAGTTCTAAGTAGATTCTAGTTATCAGCCCTTTATCAGATTTGTAGCATGCAAAAATTTTCTCCCATTCTGTAGGTTGTCTGTTTGCTCTTGTGACAATTTCCTTGGCTGTGCAGAAGCTTTTTAATTTGATCAGGTCCCATTTAATGTTGTTGATACTGAGAAATGGAGATGACCATAGATTACCCAATTCTTGAACCGTACCGGTCTCTACTCTGTTGCAAGTATGCATATAAATGGGGATGGTAGTGAAAGTCAGGCCAGCTTCTACCGCCTTGAAAAGCGTTTGGAGGTAGTGTGGCACTAATTTGGTGTACCTCAGGCATGCATTATTGCCACACTAGGAGTATTAAGGGCATCCTCATTTCACCAGTTGTAGAGATTTATTTTTAATTTAGGGAAACATAGTCATGGGGAGAGATACAGATAAGAGATAAACAGAGATAAGAAAGAGCATGGGAACAAGGACAAGATTATGAGATAATCACTGTTTGTCATTTTGTCATTTGCCAGGATTCCCTCACAGAGGGAGGTCTTGGCAACAGTGAGAGATTGAGCAACAGATTGATTAGGTTCACCACTTGTTAGCAGGTCAGGTTATGGGGAAAAAAATGAAACCAAGAAACAAAACAGTGGCTTTCCATATTCAGTATTCATTGATTCACATAGAAGCCGTTACTTATTATTGCATAGGATGATGAAAACTGGTTTCAGTATTGATCAGTGAAGTATCTAGGCTGGGATATGGAACCAGTGTCCTTGGAGCTAAAAGGCTGGATCCAGTGTTGTAGAAGATGTGGAAAATTAAGGCCATTTTAATAATGTGTTACATTTCCAAGTTATCTCATGAAATTTACAGCTGGAGTTGGGGTTATAACCATATACCATATTGATTAAAATGCCAGTTTTTTTCCACGAAACAGAAGCATCAAGGCCAAAAGCTTTCCCGTCCAAGTTCTATGTTGTTCACGACCCATGAAGTGGAAGGGTGCATGTTGATGTTTCATTATTTTAGAGCACAAATAAACTCATTATACAATGAAAAAACAAAAAAATAAATAAAATGCCAGTTTTTAAATAAGCTTGACTTACTCAAAACATGTATTCTCTATAAGTTGGTTTCTTATTGTGGATACCATCATTCACAAATAGTTTTTATAGACTGTCATCATCTGTATAGTAATACTATGCCATGTTGTTAGCTATATGGAGATCAGAGAATTGAGGACTCTAATGTTTGGAAGAGGCTAAATTACTTCAATTCCAGCTACTGATTCTGAGCTCAGATATTTACTACAACATGACATTTGGGCAGAAATGATTCTCTGTGGGAACTTGTTTATGTAAAATGTTCTTGCAGATATTCTTGCAGAAGTTTTATAGGTTGATCATGATTTCATCTTTATTTTGTAGTGAGAAACCAGATTACTTTGCTAAGTGAATCTATGCAGGAAGTAACTCAGGCACCGTACACTCAACCATCAATAACATTGTTCAGTTCACTGATAACGATAATTTACTAAGCAGCATTGTTGTTTTAAACAGCTTATTTAAGTAGCTTCTGCAAGCATTATGGGCTTACAAGGATTTCCAGATATGATAGGAGACCCAAATATACAAATAGATTCAAACAAACTTGATTATAATTGACATTGTGGGACCTGACCTGATTTTTTAATCCCCCCCAACCCTCCACACTGTTAAATCTTTGAAGTATTCCCTAGAGAATTGCTCATTTAGGCATTAATTCAAACACTGGCAGTGTCAAGGGAAATATTCTTAAGTGATTATTTTTACAGATGACAATTTTTTCAATTAAATTGCCATCGGCACTAGTTTTCTGGTATGATAGAGTCTTCACAGATACTCTCATTCCAAGCCAAACAGTTCTGTTTTTGAAATGGAAACCTCTACTGCTAATGTCAGATCTCTTCCTGAGTGCAGATTTTAGACGCAACAGAGAGAGCATGAGCTTGTGAGGGATTAGTGGCGCTGAGACAAACTACCCAGTTCCTGGTTTTGTTCAAGGAATAGTTTACACCAACATTCCAGGTATTGGACATTATTGCACAAAGCAGCAAAGTGGAAAAACATGGGCGTTTTTAGCCAATGGTCCTGGCTTTTAATCTTGGTCTTCAGATGACTCTTTGGGATAAAGAAATCCTCATTAAAATGAGGACAGCAGTACTCATCCCAGAGAGTTTGGTTTGGGAGAGCCATGGCAGTGGCTGGTGGTGATAGTCGTTGCTCTTACTCTTGCCATAATATGAATAACTCTTGTAACTTACAATGAGCTGGTAATTACTGAATCACTGATAACTTCTTATTTTCCACCTGGCAAATAGAATAATGGTTTCAAGGGAGTGGGGGGAGTGTAGGAGGGATGTGGAGGAAGTATCTGTGGCTTCACCTTTCTTTCTAGCAGCTGACCATGAGTACTTCTGCTTTCGACTTGGAAACTTTGTCTGCTTTTCCTACATCCTTTTTCTCACTGAAGTAGAAGGAAGATGACAACTGAGTGAGATAGGTGGTCCTTAGTGTCTGGAGTGTCTTAAGAAATGCACGGAAACTGACGGATAGATCTGTTCTAGGGTGGAAAGAACTGCAGGAGCAGCGTCATGTGCTGGCTCCACACCTAACCACTCTCCTGGTTCTGTGCTTCTCAGTCCTGAGGGAGGTTAGCGAAACTCTAGGCAAATAGAAGACTACCTTCTTCCTAGCAGAGATTCTACTCAAATTCTCCTCCACACGTATACCCTGATGAACTAGACAACTGAGAAATATCAAAAAAAGAAAAAGAAAAAAGTCGCTATTTTCTTTTAACTCAGCAACCAACCCAATCTTTATCCTGACTTCTTCCTATGTTTTTGTAATATATTCCATCGTGTCCTTTGTATTCTCCGTCACTCTCCTCAGTATTTTTTAGATCAGAGTCCCCTGATGTTCTTGTTCATACATGATTGTAGGCCACTTAGTAGGTCTAGGATGGGCCCAATGACAAGTTTCACAGTGATGCTGATACTGTTGATCAGAGGACTGTCCACTCTTTGATAACCATTGATTTAAACTTAAACAGTCCATGTGATCCATACATTGTAATTGCATATGTAATATATTTTGTGAGAGAAACATTTTTTCTGGTAATTACAGATTTTTTCTATTTTAGAAAATTATTTTCAGTGTAAATGTACCAAAATAAATGTGCATGTATCTAGATTTCAAGAACTAGAAAAGCCCTGGATTTCATTATATATCTGGATAGCTCATTACCTTACAGTTGCCTTTTGTGAAATTAAGATGATGCTGAGGAATTATCAACTCTTGCTTTAAAATACAGATCTAAATAGATTGTCTGTGTGTGGCCATGTTCATAATAGGTCAGGACCTTAGAACTAGTATCTTTCATCTCTTCCCTGTTTTCATTCACCTCCAACATTTGCCTTTGGCTTTTTGTCAAGGTATGTTTTTTGTAAAGCAGCATTTATTGCTGTTTGTAGGAACCATTTTAGTAGGATATTCAAGAATTCTGATTCTGTCACTATAAATATAGTCAGTTAATTAGTTCATTAACAGAGCATTCACTCTGGACAGTGTTGTGAGAGATAAAAATGTTATGAGATATAAGAGAGAAAAAGAGAGAGATGGACAGGCATGTCTTCTTTTTTCCTAAAATGTTTGTCTGCTTCAGAGGAGACTTCCTAATAAAGTGGCCATTTACTTACAGTGACAGTATTTCATATGGGCAGCTTTTAACAGGGTGGCTTTTCAGTAGAGTTATGGTGCCCAAATGGAAGAGGGAAAAATTAATGCCACGGTGTGCATATTATTTTCCCTTGATTTACTTCTGCTCTTTTTTTCCCCTGTATATATAATATAGTAAAAATAAACTTCATTGAATATAACACTTACTTAATAAATGTCTGTTGAATTGAATTATTTTGTACTGAATTAGATTTAGAGAAAAAGACCTTTTATAGCCGTTGAAAATATTTCATTTGCATAGATATTTGAGAAAAACACTAGGTTCTAAAAAATTTTAAATCTTTCAGAAAGAAAGAGGAAACAAAACTCTTTGAGAACAGATATCTCAGGTCAGTCAACTTTTATTTCCCGTCGACTTTCATACCTAGTACTGTAGCATTCTGGATACCGTGGGTCTTAATATGTATGTTCTAAATTTATTAATTTCAAGTTTAAAAGCTAATGCACTTATTCAATTTATTTTGCAAAAATACGATAAAGTTGTTTGTTATACTATAAATTTCCAGACCTTTAATCAGTGAAAAGCAACTCAAGTGTCTTGATAAATATTATTAAACCCTTGAGGCTAACTAAATCCCCTGACTAACTTTTCAGGCCATGGAGAGGAACAGCTGAACCAGCTTGACATTTTCTTTTTAACTGCAAAGTCCTTTTTAGAACTTTCCACATGTGACAGTGAGAAGTTTTGCAAAACAGAAGGAGATGGCAACTCATACAGAGGCTAGAGAGCCATTTTGTTATCCATTTAATGCAGATTTTTTGGGTGCCTGATAGGTACCGGGCACTGAGCTAGCAATGTTCAGTGCAAGTCATAGTTTCTTTGTTCAATGCTGCTTCTAGTCTAATGGGGAAATATTAAAGACGTAAATAAGTTAATAAGATGCATAATTTCAGTGCTGAAGTGCTGTGGGGGGAAAAAAAAAACAAACACCAGGTTGCAGTGATAGAGAACAAGGAGACTTCTCAGGTGGTCAGAGTAGTGCCTCGTGAGAAGGTGGAGCCAGCCAGTGGAGGGGCATTCCAGGCAATAAATACCCATCCCGAAGTGGGAAGGCCCTTGCACTCTGAAGACCTGAGAAAGCTCAGTGGAGCTGAGGAGCTGGTGGCGCCGGGCCAGTGCAGAACAGCTCAGGTGAGTCTGGTGGGGTGAGCAGGAATCGTATCGTGCAAGGCCTTGGACACTGTAGAGGGTTTGGATTTCCTTCTGAGGCTTTAGATGGGCTTTAAATGATTGCATCTGCTTTTGGAAAGGATTGCTGTGGTGGTTTTCTGGAGGAAGCACTGTAAGAGAGAAGGAGAGGAGACAGGATCAGTTGGGTGAATGTTGCAGTAGCTCAGAGGTGAGTTGATGGCTGTGAGATGGTGAGAAAATGATTGCAAGTGTATTTGAGAGATGGAATTGACAGAGGTGGAGTTGAGCCAGTTTTCCTGCTTGAGCAACTGGTGGATAGTATGCCCTTGATGGGAAAGACTGAGGGATGAACAGGTTTTTGAGGGAAAATACATTGTTTTGTTTGGGGCATATTGAATTTGAGAAACCTGTGGATATACAATTGCAGATGTCAAATTGAGATTTGAATATGTTAGTGTGGAATAGATAGGAAAGGTCAAGGCTGGTTATTCAGATATGGGGTTGTCTTCCAAGAGATCCTATTAAAACCATGGAAAGAAACAAGTGAAATTAGTTACAGAGAGGTGTAGGGGCCCAGACAAATCCACTGTTTAGAGGCTGGGTAAAGAAAGAATCTCCAAGAATTCTGAGACGTCATGACCTAACAAATAAAGGATAAGTAGAAAAATTGGTGTTTTAGGTCCACATGTTATCATTGCTGCTGAATCAGATGTTTCCCTGTTTGAGTTGGGTACATATACCCTCATCATATGTCATTGGAACAATTTTAGTTGTTGCTAAGTAGATAAATAGCAATAAAAGACTAAATTCACATTCTCCTTTAACAATCCACTTACATCTGTTGGCGTCAGACCATTGGCAAAGTTGACAGAGCACTCACTGGGAGCCAGGTGAATACATGGTCCTTGGGAAGATCACTTTACCTTTATCACACGATTGCAGATAGGTCAGTGGTGGGGCTTGGACTGGCTTTTAAAGTTTCTTCCACTTCAGTGATGGTGTGAAAGAGAACATTTGGAGCAGCGTATGAACATTAAAGTACAGATTCCTCTTAAAACATTCTCATTTCTGATGCAGTTATGTTGGCAGAACCAAAGTCAGACCTCTAGTAGTTCATAAAGGTGAAGTCTTGCAAAGGATGACAAGGGATAGGCATGGAAAAGGATCATTTTATAATTTATGCACTAGTGAAGCTTAGATTTTCTAGTAAACCATAAGCAATAATTAGAAATAGCATTAAGACAAGTAATACCTGTTTTATAAAAATCTAATTATTAAAAATTCAAGCCATCATTTCATTTTGCACAGTACAGAAAGTGCATTTTTCCCCAGGGAATATACTCAAATTACAATTTTTATTGAAAGATTTTTTCTTCAGCTGTAATTTTATTAAATAAAAAACTTTAAAACACATCAAGGCATATACATAATTTGCTTTCTTTTTTAAAAAAATTGTGTCTTTCAGCTTTTTATGATAGAGAACTTGTGAATAAGATTTTGTAAAATGTTTCTCTAAAAGGCAAAAATTGGAATTATAGGAAAATGCTTCAAGCCTTTGCATATTTTATTTCATTTTGGTAAAGTTCAATTTTTTAAAAAATTATAAAATTTTTAATTTACAGTTATTTCAGTTACATTTTAAGTAACTTGCTTTGTGAATAAAATTTCAAATGAGGCTTGTTTATTAGATCTTTACAGATTTAAAGAGTAGAAATTTATGCCGATGTGTAATTTGGGTCAGTTTTCTGTTATGAAGATAGAAAAATCTCCATTATTTTCCGCTGTTTAGAAGTGTTAGATGTTATGAAGAAGAATGTTAGGTAAAGATAAAAAGATATGTACTAGATTACGTATAACTTATTTCCAATTGAATGCAAAAAGTTCATTTTTCAAAACGTGGGCTTCTGATAATATTTTAAGATAGATGGTATAATTTATCCCTTTAGACTTGCTTAGTAATAAATTTTAAGTCTTTTTAAATTACAGTTTAATGGAAATCATATGTAATATATTCTATGTGTGATTTCAACTGAATAAGCTACTTAGGCTAGGCTTATTTTCTATCTAGACCACAAAGCTTTTCAACAGAGATGACAGACACTACATAGCTATTAGCTTTGTTCACATGCTGTATATAATCAGTGTTTATGTTGATAACCTTACTTCTTTCAGCCGAATAGGGCCTCCAGAGTTTTATATCCAGTATTTGAGTACTTCTGTTATTCTCTTTTAAAAGTCAGTATTAGGCACTACTGGTTCCTACCAGCTGAAGCCTTACACAGCTGTGTATTTAGCATTTAATCATGCTAAGAATTGCTAATTAGAAAATCAGACAGGACAAAGCGTACCCAGTGGAGTTGATACAATACCATTTTTGTTTGAGAAACATAAATAAATCTTTACGCATTAGTGGTTTCATTAATAAGCATTTGTAATGAGTATGTAGAGCAGGCAATCTTTAAAAAATGGTTTACTCTGCTAGGAATAATATGTATCAATATCATCTTTTCACAGGACTCCATAATCTCTTTAAAATATGGCCAGCCTCGGTTAAGATTATTAAGTCTCTATTTGGCCCTTCCAATTCTGTTTTTCACTTCTCCTCTATTCTGCTCTGTTTCAGCAGACGGCCCCCTGCCGCCACCCAGCGTCCCCTGCTCCCCTCTCTGCTTCCTTTCACAGCTCGTTGGAATCCTGTGGCCAGGAACTACCCTCCTCAGTTAACCTTGCTGGGGCTTGGGCTGCCTAATGCTCCCAAATCCCCTTCTTTTTTTAAGTTAAACCACCTCGTTTCTAAACCTCTGATGCAGTTAGCTGTAGTGAAGAATAAGGACAAAGAAATTGGTTCACTGCTGCGTGTTAATGGCTGACAGCAATTTAACGTATTACCTTTCCAGGTGTAGTGAATATTTTATGCTGAAATCGGAGGTCTAGTGACCGTATGGCACAAGTCAGAAGAATTAATAGCAGCGTTAATTAGTCTGGTTAATAAAAGGCAGAGAGGCGATGGTTCCAGAAGAGTGAGAGGCACACTCTGGGCGTCTCTGATACCAGTTTTTATTGCCCACTCAAATGGGGGATTATACTTTGAAAGGCTCAAACTTTTTCCAGGGAAGGTGGTAAGGCAGCATTTTCAGCTTTTTGTGGCCCCAGATCTCACAGTTACTGTGATTTTAGAGGTAATAGCAAATGTTACTGTGCCTGGTACGGTGCTTAACATTCTCTTGTAAACTTGACTTTCCCTTTTCTAGTTTTGAGACTAAAATTGGCCAGACGCATGGCATGTTGAGCAGCTAAGGTGTGCAGAAAATACTTTAATGCATTTAAAATGTTTAAACTGTACAGATTTTTTTGAAAATGTGTCCTTGTTTAGAAATACACATTTTGAGAAGTAACGAAGTTGCGATTGTCTTACATTCAGTAAGTACAAACTTAGTTTTAGCCTTTGTAGACGACTATGCTTCACTGATTCATGCTGTCGGCTTGAGTGAGCAGATAGGTGTCAGAAGAGTCCTGGGCGTCAGGAGATCAGAGTTTGAGTCTCCTGTCTGCCGCTCACTGGCTTTGCCTTCATGGGATTTGTCATATGAACTTTCCAGATGCAGCTTTCTTATTTGTAAAAGGAGAGAAATGTTAGTATTTTTGTCCATATCAAAAACATTTATTGAAGATCAATCGATTATTAATATTTATAAGTATCTATAAATTACAGAACATTTTAAAAGTGATGGATTTATTGCAGAATTTGTAGGGACTATACGTTATTAACTAAAATATAGCACATTTACTAAGATGAGCTACATTTTTAAGAGAACATTTAGTGGAAAACCAAAGATCTGGAGTTTTGGTCCCATTTCTCCTGCTAATTCCAATAACAAACAGGATTTTTCTGAAAGTTGCATTTATCTAGATGTCACTCAAGAGCTAGTAAGTAAGTAGTCAAAAAGACTTTTGCGAGGCCAAAATAAATGCCAAGTTGTCCAGGAACTAACCTTCATATACTCGACTCAGAGTAGCTACCCTTAACTTGTCTTTACTCAGAGTTAATTTACTCCAATTATAAGCCTTCTCAACAGCTTGGTTATTTTATTTCAAAGCCCATGGAGATTAAAACAGCAAATAAATTTTTGAGGCAGGCATGCTGAAAGCAGTGAAAACTCACAATTTAATAACCTAATAGAAAAGGGAGGAGACCCTTCTAGAATAACTATTAACAGAATATAAATAATTCAAAAGGGATAGCCCTCTTGGGCCATTGAGTGTCATAGATTTTGAAGGCATGACTCTACCAGAATGCCACAAAACATGATTAAGTTCCTATGTTGTACATGCTCTGTGTAATCAAGGAACAGAACACTTTTTATAGGGACTTCAGTCAACAATAGGCCTTAGCTGTCATGCAAACTGATAGTCCCACAATGATGCAGTGCGTAACCGGCTTCAGATCCATGTATTTGTACTTAGGTTAAGAGATCCCAAACTACTTCATCAGGATAAGGCCAGTTTATTCATTCGCAAAATGAAGAGTGCGGGCTAAAGTAAACTTTAGAATATAGGCTAACATATATAAACTCATATCTTCCTGCTAGATTAATACATTTTAAACCTCTGGCAGATTTCTTAAAATCAATTTTATCATAGAATATATATATATATGGATAGAATGTGCTTGCTTTCTTAAAAACAGCAAAAAGAAAAATGCCCTTTTATCATTATGATCAGATCAGAAAATAACACTTGGAAAATTTTAAATCATTTATTCATTTAAATCCAGTGACTGTGTTAGCTCCTGAGAACACAGAATTTAGCAAAACAGACTTGATTTTTTTTCTCTCAAGAAGCTTAAGTCTGATGAGAGAGATAAACATTAAACTACTAATCATATTATTAATAGTTGACATTTAGAAGGGCAATGAAGGAGAACATAGTGTGCTAAAAAGTATGGCAATTAAAGCCTGGGAGCAAGGAATAGGGTCCTTTGCAGGCTCTTTACATCAGGGTCCTAAGGATGTTCCACTGTAATTTTTCTATCCCTGACTTCTGGATCTGAGCTAAGGAAATTCTCACTAGGTAAGACCACCTCATAACAAGACCCTCTGGGGAACCCCGTAACTGAAGCTCTTTGAAAGGAATAGTAAGGAAAACTCCAGGCCAGGTGAATTTTAGGGACGTTCGTCTGTCCTCCCTGCCTCTCTCTTTTCCTTGCTTTCTCCATTCTTGCCGTACTAATTTCTCGAAGGTCACCATGTGTGAGACACTGTACACTGTCTCACTTTTAAACTTCTCTCTTGTGATAGGGAGCAAGGACCTCCTCCTTTGGTTGTTACGGCCGACATTTAGGTCATTCTGATCTTTGGTCTTGCTGAATGTTCTCTGAAAAGTTAATCCTTGCCACTAGCTGCTTGTTTGGGTGATGAATTCTCTGTCATTGTGACGACACTGAGCTTGTAGGTTTGCTGTGGCCCATTCACACTCAGGTCTGTCGTTCTTGCATATGTCTTACAGCAGATTTTCTAGCTTCCATCCCAAGCTCACTGAGGATTTCTAGGTCTCACAGACTTTTCTGATCTGATGGGGATCTTGGCTGAGATTATTGCTTCATCCTTATTAAAGAAAATGTCCAGTCCCTCATACTTATATCCTGGACTTATTCATTCCCTTATTGAGGAATATTTGTTGAGTGCCTATCATGGGCAAGGGAGTCCATTAGATGCCGAGGCCATAGAATAAAATGCCTCAGTCCTTAAAGCTCTCAAGGATGTTACATGCAATCTCTAAGTTTTCCAGTTCATTGGGATCCCAGTGCCGTTTCCACTTGTGAAAGAAAACTCCAAGTGGAAATAAAGGACAGCAATGTCTGGCTGTCTTAGACCCCATTTATTAGACTCCATTTACTCATTTCATTCATTCATCAATTCTGTTAGAAAATATGTATTCTCTGTCAGGCGTTATTCTAGATATCCTGCCAAGTGGTATATATACTGACTATGCCCTCCTTTCATGATACCAACAGAACCTGCCATCTCCATGTATGACCTTGTGGGCATTCTGATGTCCCTCTCTTCTTTAAAATAAGGGCATTCACATTCCCATTAAACTGAGGCACAACTGGGGCAAAGAGTTGGAATGGGATTATATGTCCAGAAAGTGGTGCCTGGAAAGGAGTCCTCGCTGGGCTTTAATTAATTTGGAATGAAGAATCTATGTCCTGAAATCTTTCCCATTTCTTTGCTTTGCTTTTTTTTCTTTTATTGTCCTTTGACTTTTCCCATAATGAGTGAGTATAGCTCCTTTTGAAAACCATCTTTGTCTGAACTGACCTGAAGAGGCCGCTTGGAACTGGAATGAACATAGGTTGTCACACAAGGCAAACCTGTTTTAATCATGGTTTCACTATTACTAGTTGTAGGTCCTTGGGCAAGTTACTAATATTTCTCTGAACCTCAACTCTTTTATCCATAAAATGAGAAAAATAATTCTGTTGTAAAAATTAACAGAATAAATTGTGTCATGTTCCTGGCACACGGTAGGCTGACTTTCGCTTGGTTGCCTGGCATTGTCTTCCTGACGCAGCTTGCTGGGAGGAGAAGGGCATCGTGCGGAAGCAAGAGCTGGGATCGGGATGATGGATGCTTTATTGGGCGCATGCAGCACCAATCGTTGACTTCAGTTTAGTGTCATACTTAGTGCATTTTTCATTTTCACTGTTAAGATCGATAGTCTTTATGTAAAGAGAGATTTCTTTAGAAGAGAAAAATTTCCGAGGTTTCTACTTTCTGTCATATTTTTCAGGAGGAATAAATGTGTAACTATTGCCTCAAGTTGACCCTAGCTGCCATCCAAAATCAGTAAATAAGAGATTTTGTGTGTGTGTGTGTGTGTGCGCGCGCACGTAGTGAAGTTAAAAAATATGTATGATGACCTAGGGTCATATATTGCTGGATTTTATTTAATTCAAAGATCTGCTCTAGGAAATATCACCAAAAGGATAGGATATTCTCACCTTAAAAGTTAAGCCTTGATTTTTGATGGCATTTTAGTTATTGTTTTCAGTCTTGGAGTAATTTCTGTAGAGAAATTCTGCTGAACTTCTGAATGTTGCTGTGTTCAAAAAGACCTGACAGGCAAAATCTAAATTTAATACCTAACATTAATAGCCTTTAGAAAGGTTAAAGTTTAATAATTTGTAATGAATCTTTTGTCAATTGACAATCAATTGCTGCAGAAAGAGCTGCAAAAGCCCTGCTGTTGGTGGCATTGCTATCTTCATAGACAATATTACCTTAAAACGCAGCATCATTATTATTAATAGTTTATTCCTTCCCTTCCTCCAACCGTGTGAAAGATCTTTCTTTTTGCTCAATCTCACTTTTTCTATTCCTATAATCAAAGCAATAATTGGAATTTTGATTACATTAAATTTCAGTCTAGCCATTTCCCTGAATGACCTATTCATAGATTCTAGTTCACAGAAGTAATGAGAAAGTTATTTCATAATTAAAAATGCTAGAATTACAAAATTTTCATAATATGTTAAAATAGGAGTGTTTGATGTCTACAAACTCCAATGAATGTTAGACATAGGTTTATTCAAATATATTTGTCTGACCAGGGTTACAGTGATATTAGTAGACCCCTACCTAGTCTATTTGATATTTATTGAGTCATAAAATGAGAGATTAACCATTGTAAAATGACTGTAGTATCCAACATGGTAAATACTATGAAAAAGGAGGATGGAGAAGAAAATTCTTTATTAAAATTTTTAGAACCTGAAACAGACACAGTTAAACTTGAAGGAATTATAAAGTCTAAATTTGTCCATTGCCTGAATTCATTTTCTCATCATCTTTTGCATTTTGATGGAAAAAGGAAAAATTTGTAGACATTGTATTTTTCCATCTACTTGTGCACTGAAAATAAAACTAACATAATAGCTTTAAAAGTGAATTTGAAATGTTGTAAGATGAAACTTAATAGTTTAAGTGCTTGGAAATTCATATTAAAGGGAAAGAAAGAAACATCCACAAAAGGAGAAAAGAGGGCTTATTATCCTTGTTAGATAGTAGAGGTAGGAGTTAGCACTGTCTATGTGCTGAGCAATGGTCTCCTCTTGTTAAAGCTGTTAACAGGACCCTTATGTTAATAGTAAAGTCAGATGCGGCAGTGTCTGGCTGAAAGATCATGAGCTTTTTCAACCCACCTTAACCTTGGTTGGATTTTTTTTTTTTTTTTAACCATTTATATCTTTGAAATACTGAGACTTCTGAGCTTATAGTGTTCTCATTTTTTAAGAGAAACTGCCTGTCTTATGGTGATGTTTTGCAGTTTAAATGGGATAATAGAGTGAGTACAGCACCTTATCTAATACCATGGCCAGCACATACCAGGCATTCAAAGATCAGCAGCTGTTTTCTTAGCTTGTAGCAAGATGAACGTATAATTTTTTGATTAAAATTTTATTGATGTATTCTTTCCAATGTAAGACTGTTCAGATAAACCTATTCTTTTAACTACCTTTTTGAGCTGTGAATATTTTGCTTCCTGAATCCTACTCATGAGTTTTCACTTGAGTGAGCAGCTATGCATGGAATCGCCCAGCACAGACAGCTAAATAAACTAGCACTCATCACTTTAGTAAATAAAATTTTATTTATTTCACCTTTTTCTCTCACAACCATTTTAGATTGTAAGCAACAGGATTTAATTTTGCCAACTGACTTTCTGTTGATGATGAGAAAAATGTTATTTGTTTCAAATAACTTGATGTTTTAGAGCCCTTCAAAGGGATAAGTCATAGAAAAATAAACAGGGTAGAATTAATCATTCAATGACACCATTTACTCTTGCATTTAGAAAAATACTTTTTAATGCAAAATATGGTGCTTTTATTTTGTGAATTATTATCTACAGTCCTCTGAGATAAGCTGTGTGATCTCTGATCAGTATCATGCCTCAATCAGAACAAAAATGGAAACAGCTACATCTTTAAAGGATTCTTTTCTTTTTCCAAAATGGGAAATCACTTTGGGAGCTTTGAAAGAACATAAAGTCTTTTGGGTGCTTGTTATTTTAATGGTGTTTTAGTTTGTATAATTTTGGGTTAAGGTCAAAGGTAAAAACTATGAAAGAGCAGGGCCCAGGACTTATGAGACACAGCTACATTCTCTCAGACTTTTTTGTTTATATAATATTAAGTTATAAAAACAACGTTTGTATGTAAGATAATGGCTGCTTCTAGGTAATTAGGCACTTGTGTTCAGGAGGACAGAAAGAAATGCTGTAAACGTAAGTTTAAATTGTAATAGTTAACACAGGTTTGGGGAATGATAAAGTAAATAAACTACTTGAATGACAGTTGGGAAAATTTGGCAGGAAAATCCTTGGGGAGGGAGGGAAAGCACTGAGCCACATAGTACCAGGGAGAAGTTGTTCATGTGTCTTGTGGTTTTTCCTTTTGGTACTGATAAAGAGGAGCTTGTGGGGATTAGAACAAATGTTATATTGTCACATCTTCCTGAGTCAGGTTAATAATACCTAGCCATTAAATAGCTTCAGGGCATTGTTTTAGAGTAAGGTCTTATTTCACAAACAAAAGATAAATCACTCAAACTGTATTCTTTCTGATAGTGCTGAGCTCAGTACATATTTGGCATTATACACAGTAGGTACTCAGTGAATCTCTGTTGGATGAGTAAATGCATTTGCAATTTTTATATCAGTTTCTTAGGTGGTCAGGAAATTAAGATTTTAAGCATATCTGATCAGTGACATTGAACATTTTTTCATATGTTTATTGGCCATTAGTCTATCTTCTTTTTTAAAGCTTCTGTTCATGTCTGTAGCCCTGCTTTTAATGGGGTCGTTTGATTATTTTCCTTGCTGATCTGCTTGAGTTCTTTGTAGATTCTGGTTATTAGCCCTTTAATGGGATGTATAGCATGCAAAATTTTCTTCCATTCTGTGGGTTGTCTATTTGCTCTGTTTGTTTCTTCGGCTGTGTAGAAGCTTTTTAATTTATTCACATCCCATCTATTTATTTTTTGTTGTTGCTGCGATTGCCCTTGGGGTCGTCTTCATAAATTCTTTGCCTTGGCTGATACCTAGAAGAGTTTTTCTAACATTTTCTTCTAGAATTCTTATGGTTTCATGTCTTACATTTAAGTCTGTTGTCCATCTTGAATTAATTTTTGTTAGTGGTGAGCAAAATGGATCCTGTTTCAATCTTCTACATGTGGCTAATTTTCTCAGCACCATTTATTGAATGGGGATTCCTTTTCCCAGTGTACATTGCTGTCTGCTTTGTCAAAGATCAGATGGCAATATGTGGATGGTTTTATATCTGGGTTCTCTGTTCCATTGGTTTATGTCTCTATATTTGTGCCAGTACCATGCTGTTTTGATTGTTAAACCCTTGTAGTGTAGCTCAAAGTCTGGTAAAGTGATGCCTCCAGATTTTTTCCTTTTGCTTAAGATTGCTTCGGCTATCTGGGCTCTTTTCTGCTTCCATATGAAGTGTAAAATTATTTTTTATAGATCTGCAAAAAATTACATTGTTATTTTGATGGGGATTGCACTGAATCTGTAAATTACTTTGTGTAGTGTGGATATTTTATCAATGTTGATTCTGCCAATCCATGAGCATGATACGTTTTTCCATTTGTTTACATCATCTACAGTTTTCTTCCTCAGTGATTCATAGTTCTCTTTGTAGAGATCTTTCACCTCCTTGGCCAAATATATTCCTAGGTATTTTATTTTCTTTTTTACTATTATAAATGATACTGAGTTTTGATTCTCAGCTTGACTGTTGTTGGTATATAGGAATGCTATTGATTTGTGTACAGTGATTTTGTAGCCTGAGACTTTCCTGAATTTTTTTTTTTTTAATCAATTCCAGGGATCTTTTGGAGGAATCTTTGAGGTTTTCTAGATATAAGATCATATCGTCAGCAAAAAGCAATCGTTTGATGTGACCTCCTCTCTCCCTATTTGGATACCCTCAATTTCTTTCTCTTGCCTGATTGCTCTGGCTAGGACTTCCAGCACTATGTTAAATAGAAGTGGTGACAGGGGGCATCCTTGTCTTATGCCAGCTCTGAGTGGGATTGCTTCCAACTTTTCCCTATTCAGTATGATGTTGGCTGTGGGTTCATCATATATGGCTTTTGTAATCTTGAGGTATGTTCCATGTATGCTTATTTTAAGAGTTTTTATCATAAAATGATGCCGAGTGTCATAGAATGCTTTTTATACATATATTGAGATGATCATATGATTTTTGTTTTTGCTTCTGTTTATGTGGTAAATCACATTTATGAATTGACGTATGTTGAGCCATCCTTGCATCCCTGGGATGAAGCCTAGTTGGTTGTGGTGGATTATTTTTTTGATGTGCTGCTGAATTCGGTTTGCTAGAATTTTATTGAGGATTTTTGCTTCTGTATTCATAAGGGGTATAGGTCTATAGTTTTCTTTTTTTGTTGTGTCCTTTCCTGGCTGTGGCATCAAAGTGATACTGGCTTCGTAGAATTAGTTGGGGAAGATTCCTTCCTTCTTGATGTTATGAAATAATTTCTGCAGTGTGTGTACCAATTCTTTGTAGGTCTGTTAAAGTTTGGCTGTGAAACCATCAGGTCCGTGATTCTGTTTAGATCTGTTGAAAGCCATGGCACATCAAATATGAAATGCTAATTTCTTGAATTCTTTCAATGCTGCTTTCTTTCTGTAGTTTTAGAAGTCAATGGTTGTTCCTCCTTGGAAATGTCATCCATATTTTTCTGCTCCGCTTTATTTCTGCTTTTATTTTCTGCAAACTACTGTGACTTCATGTGTAAACAATTACAGAGCCTGCTAACCTGTTACCCAAGCCTCACCCTTCAGGTGCAGTGCCCTTCTTCCTTGAATCTAATCTACACTGAAAACAATGAATGATTAATTGTCAAGTAATGCAGCACTCATTATTTGTGTACCTGGTGTTGGAATATTATAGGCCTTCCATAAACATGTTATGAATGGATGAATAAATATAATTTATAATTTGTGATCTATGCATTTTCAATCCTTTTCCTGCCTAAAATGTCCCATTCTTTCCTTTATGCCTGTTAAAAAAAAATCCCATATGTCCTTTCATTCAGTGCTAATTGAGTGTCTCATATCTGCAAGGCTTGTATTGCATGGGGTGGTGAGCATGTGTCTCTGCGTGGTCCCTCTACAGCTGAAAGTGGTCCACTTGCCTCTTGGGTTATCATTCTTTGCTGGAACGCATAACATTGCTAGTTACTCATTTGTCTTTTTGTCTTCATATTCCTAATCTGGATAATAGCTCCTTATAGCCACTTTTTAGCTGCTTCTACTATAACTAAATAATTATAACACCCACTACATGCAAGGCACAGAGATGTAGACTTCTTAATCATCTTTAAGGATTGAAAAAAATAAGGAAACTTAGGGGCAGGGGGATTCAGACTGTTTATTGTAGAGAAAATTCAGTGAGCAAATAAATTAACAATATTGGTGTTATTTTAGTAAATTTCATTGAATATCAGTGAAAAATGATTACCAAGCTATGGTAAAATTTCTTGAATGGTGATAAATATCAAGTTTCACTTCGAAGGACGCTTTAAAACAATACCAGTGGTTATCATTTGGCGAATGCTTACCAGGAGAAGGCATAGTGTTGCGTGCCTAATGTGCACCATTCCATTTTATCCTCATGACAATCCTAAGAGGTATGAGAACTATTGACATCCTCATGTTTCTTACCAGGGAAGAAAGATGAGTAACTTCATCCAAGTCATGTAGTGAGGGATCCAGCCCAGGTGTTTTTGAAAGCCTGTGCTCCTAGCCACTATTTCTGGACACTGTAGGGTTCATTCAGAATCAAAATAGACTAAACCATTAAAACTAGTGAAAAACGAGTAGTAGTATTTTTTGTGAGTTTTCTGGATCCCTCAAAAACAGCATGATTAAATTTAGGTGGGTCATGCCCTATTACATGCACAAATAATAATAGGCGTGCTTATGTAGCACATTGTTAGAAATAGGAAAAGGCCCGCGAATGGTAACTATGAACTAAAATGAAAGTCCCTCTGTTTTATATAGGATGAAAAAAATAGAGATAAGAGGAAAAGTTCTCCTATGATCATTGCAGGAAAACCTGCTTACACAAAAGTAGTAGATATCTGATGTATACCAATGACCTCAAGTTAAAGTGTCATCTGCGGGGGAAAAAAAACCCAATAATACACAGGCTAGATTTGTTAGAATTGTGCCTTAATATGACTCACATATATGTTTTCTGAGTTGTGCAGAGATACACAAGTGAAATAGGTAGAATTTACATCTTTCAGGACACCATTAATTTGTAAATATTTATTGAGTGCTTGCTTTTTATGAGCTAAGTCTTCTTCAGGTTTGGGAGAAAAAGAGAATGAAACCAGATTCCTCTAAGAAGGTACATTCTCGAGCAGGGTGTCAGATGTAAACAATTAAACAGATATATGCACAGAGACACAATATCTGTTTGTCACCTTATTTGGTATATATAAGAGATATTACAGAATAGCTATTCACCTTTGATTTTTCAAAGTGAATTCGCTCAGGAGTGCTTCTGGCAGATATGTTTAGATATACTGTTTGGCAAAATTTATGTGTGATGATTTTTAAAGATTCCTGTGGTATTGATTAATGACAAAACAAAAGTGTCTTTCAGGGGAAGAAAATCTGCATTTATTTTTATTGCTAATTAAAAGAGACCCTGCATGCAATCAAATATCTTTTGTTCGAAAAAAGGAAAACATAAACTATCTGTTTAAAATTAACTGTGAAAAAAGGTAACTGCTAATTTAAGCTACATTAGATGAACGTATATGTGTATATTCATAATAAAACACTTCAACACAGTCAGTGTGATAGAAATAATTTGGTAAACAGTGGACTTACCATCATCATCATCATTATCATCAAAAGTACCAGGTGACACAATTTCTATCTTTTTTTTTTTTTTTTTTTTTGAGACAGAGTCTCACTTTCTTGCCTGGGCTAGAGTGCCATGGCGTCAGCCTACCTCACAGCAACCTCAAACTCCTGGGCTCAAGCGATCCTCCTGCCTCAGCCCCCCGAGTAGCTGGGACTATAGGCATGCGCCACCATGCCCGGCTAATTTTTTCCATAATTTTTAGTTGTCCAGATAATTTCTTTCTATATTTTTAGTAGAGACGGGGTCTCGCTCTTGCTCAGGCTGGTCTCGAACTCCTGAGTTCAAACGATCTGCCCACCTCGGCCTCCCAGAGTGCTGGGATTACAGGCGTGAGCCACCACACCCAGCCCCACAATTTCCATCTTAATGAGAAATGCTACTTCTAGAAAATTATTTCTTTCAACTGGGATTTCACAAGAAAACTAAGCCCTACAGAAAATGATTTGAATGACTGTTTTCTCTGTTCTCTTCAAGATACAGAGCTAGGTACAGAGCTAGTACTGCCACTTCCAGTTACATTCAAGAGAACTCAATTCATGGCACATAATGGATGCTTTGGATAAAGTATTAGGCTTAAATCTCTCACAAAACCAGGGGTGAGAAAGGATCATGGCCAGCTCCTTGAAATACACCTCTGTGCCATGCGATGCTAATAATTCATGATCGTGATGTGGTGGTTTTTGCAATGCCCAGAAATGAAAGTACTTCTTTCTTGTTTCAGGCAAACTTGATCATGTTGTTGTTTGGGTCATTTGCTAGCTTCATGTCAGAGTCATTGCCCTGCAGAAATACATTTCCACCATCATGGGGGACAGCCTTTTGCAAAAGTTTTGGAGTTTGAGACACAGCAGAATCCTTTGGAGTTTTGAAAAGTGACTATTGATTTAGGGAAAGAAGCATGTTACTATCCCTTGGATTTATTCTGACCTCTTCATTCTAGAGGTGTGATCCTGGTTGTAAAAGTGGACACAACTAGCAACAGATTGACAGTTTCAGTGGCAAATAATTTATCCTTTTTAGAAAGTCACATTGATACCTGCAGAGATTTTATAAAATATATCAATTTTAGTCTAATCCATAAATAGTCTCCAGGCCTATTGTCTGAGATGTTATAAAAGATGTCCACTGCTTTTCTTCTCAAGGGTCTGTGGTAAAAACCCCTGATTTTCTATTTTGTCATTACTGAACAATGACAGTTAAATAATAATAGCTAATGCCCATTGAGTGCTTTTATATACCATTCTAAGCAATTTCCATGAATTCAATTTCTTAAGCTTCATAATATCCCTGTAAGGTCAGGATTGCTCTTATCTCCATTTGCAGATGAGGAATGTGAGTTCCGAGCAGGCTAAGTGGCTTGCCCACGGTTACAGGGCCAGTGACTGGCAGAAGACAGAATTTGAGCTCAGTCTGCTGGCCCCTTGCACATCTCCCTCTCTCTGTCCCGTACATCCTTCCGTTACCTTTTCCTTGTTCTCACTTGTCAATTGGCAGAACTGTGGACGACATTTTGTGAACATAAACAGATATATCAGTTCATGGATAATGTAGTGTTCTGGCTTATCGGAAGTGGTGTCAGTTCAGGGTCTTTTTTGCCAATCGAGAGATTTTCTTATATCCTGAAGAATCCAAATTATGATTAATTCAGCCTTTCTTCTACGGTCCTTTGCCTAGTTGACCTCTCATATATAATGCAAGATTCCTTGTTCTGATTCCCTGTATTCCTCTTCATTGTGTAAGACAGAATGCCGTTCCAGCGCGTTTGAGCTTACTCTGAGCAGATCAGTATGTGCTGACATTTATGTGTTTTACTGACACTCAAAGTGTATGAGAAATGAAGACTATGCTCTTCTTGCCTGTGGTAAGGTAGGAGGGTTGTAAATGGTGTGAACACGTATGTTCAGCAGTATCATTTACATGTGACCTCAGACACGCAGATGTTCTGTTTTTTATTCTTTATATACTTTTAGTCTGATCAGATTCAGGGTACTTAATGAAAGGGATTTAAGCCATATGTAACAATTTGCGGCAAAGGATTTTTTTTTTTTTAAATCTTTATGGCACAAAAATGAGATTTAGGGTATATATAATTTAATTCAATTTTGTCATGGATCATAATTAAAGTATATTTATGAGGAGTAAGCAGCTGGCATATTTTTTGAAAGTCCAGTGGCAGTGCTTAAGGTAGATTAATAGCTATGCACTAAAGCAAATTTTTTTAAAAGAAAGAAAATAGGAAATAGAAAGTGTTTACCAGTTACAAAATTGATTAGGATTTCTTTATACATATCATTTTTTCTCCCTTTTTCCAGTGCACTGCAAAGGGGAAGGAAAAATGTAGCTTTGCGGGGAATATAATGCAACATCCATTCTTTTCATTGAGCAAATAAAAAAACATGAGTTGTTTCAATTTATGTAACTTTATCCTTCTGAGGAACTTAAAATAGTCTGCATTATCTCATAGAGCATATGGCCATGCTAACACTTTAGAATGAAGGGCACTAGACTGGAACTTAGAACTGGAACTTAATTCTAACTCTGCTTCTGATTGCCTCTGGCAGTTAATATCTTGCTTCAATTTCTTCAGCTGTAAAATAAATTGCTAGGACAACATAATATTAGCTTTTCTTTAAATTAATGATGCTGGGGATGATACTGGATTTTCAGATGCAGCTTCTCCCTGCAGTATTGGAGATTGCCAGTATAGTCTGGATAGAATATTCTAGTTTTAAAGCAACCAAATGATCCAGAGATTAGTATTATATTAATAGTTTACATTGTGGTTCTTCCAGACGTACACACCACAGAGGAATAAGTTCATTCACCTAGTTGATACTGGGAAATTGTAAGTATGGACATTTATTTAAGATCTCCTGTTTTTCATTCTTTTTTGTGATTGCATCACTTTGGATGGTGTTTTAATGCACGTAACTGAAAACGAGTAAATACCCATATTCAGTGGAAGTTTATTTTTGTGTCACATAAAGGAAGTTCTCAGGTAGGCGATCCAGGATAGTCTGGCAGCTCTGAGAAGTCAGCAGGGACCCACCCAGGCTCCTTCAACACTCTGCTCCGCAGTCCCTGGTGTGCAGCTCTCTTCCTCCTAGTCAGGATGGCTGCTGGTTCTGGCCATCGGCAGGCTGACTTTTGCTTCTCATTAGCCAGAACATTGGCTAATCAGGTGTCCATACACCTTCAGCTAAGACTAGAAAATGTAGTCTCTACATGGGCTGCAATATGCCCAGCTAAAAATTGGAAGTTGTTACTACAAAAGTGGAAGAAATGAATATCATTAAGCAACTAGCAGTCTCTGCCACAATGATGTACCTTTCATGATTTAAAAAATACTTACACTTTATTTATGAATTCAAGCGGACATTTCAGGATAGTATATTCACCTTATGGCTTTATAGTATGCATTCCCTGGTATACCCTCATGTTTTTCCACTTTGAGAAGTACTGAATAATATGTGATTATTCAAATTCGATACACTGATTTAAAATTATATGTGAACTGTTAATTAAATGCAGCAATGTTTTGGGCCAGTGGGTTTTTAACCACGCTCGATTGGTATGCAGAGATTTCCCAAGCTGAGGGCATGGGGAGATTCTGCACCTGCCCTGAGGACCTGGTACGTGTTAGGATCACTGACTCCCCTCTGCCCAGGTGTTACATTCTTTGCAGCGACTCCAGCTGTGTAGTCACACTTGTTGCTTTTGCAGTCGTATTATTTCAAAATGACTGGAAATTGCTGGCCTTGGAGCCCTTTTCTTACCATCTGCATGTTTTCCCCAAACCTGTTACAAATAGCACTTGTTGGAGAATTTTTCCACCCTTCCCATCCATCTTATATGTGCGAGCTGTGTTTTTAAAGGCTCTTATTCTTTGAAGCAGTCTGTACATTACTACAACTTACAAATATGTCAAATTTGTCAATTTTTATTTAAAAATGATATATATGCCTTCTTTTTATGAGATACTTAGTTCAATAGTGTGACTGTGGTTTCCTGTTTCATTAAAAGAATTTGCTTTCCTGGTGATGTTTTTGACTTTTGGTTGCTGGTTTTTAATCTATTTTGAGGCTTATTCAATTTGTCAGAATCAACCCTCAGGTAACAGGAATCCAGGACGAACCCATAAATTCAGAGTTTTTTTTTTTTTCTTAACCATTGAGCCCATTCTTTAGCTGATCATATGTATTTCTTGCTTTTCAATCGAAAGGTTTCTCTTCTTTAGATGTGCAAGTTTTCCTTCTATTCTTCCACACCTTTCTTACTACATTTTTCCATTGAACTTGCCATTCTCTTCGTCTGAAAAGTTCTTTTTCATCCTGCCGTATCCTGTCTCTGATATTGTTGCTGCCCAACGAGGTTCATTTGCTCCCTGCCCAAGGGGAGGCCAGTACTTCAAGTCAGCAGGGTTTACGGCAGAGAGAGTTTAATCGGCATGGCGCTAAGCAGGAAGAGGGAGAAATTTCTCAAACCCGCCTCGCCAAGACTTTGGGAGACAGAGTTTTTAAAGACAGTTTGGCGTAGGCAGTTGAGTCTGCTAATTGGCTGGGTTCGGGGCGGAACCATAGGGTTGTAGAAATTGTCTTCTTTGCCGACCAGGTTCTTGGGAGGGGGGGGGGTGTCACAAGACCAGTTGAGTCAGTTCCTCGGTATGGGCCACTGGTCTGGGTGGGTCAACTGTTCCACTGGGATGCGGGGCCTGGGAAGGTATCTCAGAAACTACTCCTAGGTTTCAAAAGGTGATGTTATCTGTGGAGGAAGCCAAGAATCGTTAAGATCACCAGCTATGTGGCTCCAGAGTGGCAGTTATAGCGAATAAAACAGGGGGACAGCTACTAAGTATTATTATTATTTTTAGCTAGGCCCTTACCACAGTTCTCGCCCTGCACCCAGCCAATTATTAACTTTTGTGAAGGGCAGTTTCAATATCATAAACTTTCCTACCTGAAACTAACTTTTTCAAAAACTCCTGACTTGATGGATCCTGGAAAAATCTGATCTCTGCTTTACTTGACATTTCTTCTGTAATTTTGTTCTTAGACTGCCCAATCTTAAACTCAGATTTTTAGAACTTGATGAAATATTTGAGATCTTTGACAGCACATTTTTTCCATATAGCTGTTAATTTAGAAGAGATATGGCGTTACCTATTTTTCTAATTTTTCATTCTAGTGGATAGTTTTTCTAACCAATTTTCCTTTGGAGCAATATAATAAAATTAAGTATATCAAGAAAATATGTGAACAGTTTGTGAAAAGACTTGACAACTTACACTTGACTCTATTTTTCCTCAATTGAGACTACTTGAAGTGTCCTTTTCTAATGTTACTTAAGTTTTTTTCTTTAGACATGTTTCTTTTATAAATATAAAAGTCCCACCTCATGCCCTTTTAATTTTATGTGACATTTAAGACAATTTCAAGATTAAAACAAGTACTTGCTGGTTTTCCATATATGTGTCACTTCTGCCCTCATGCTAGAATGCTCTAATAAGGGTTTCCTTCCTGCCCTTTGCTACAAAAATAACTCACATTTGTACGCTCTTTAAGGTGCTTGCTGTTAAGCACACAGAGTTCGTCAGTCTCTGGTATTTAGGAATGGAGTAGACAACATGAACTTGTGGTCCCAGAGATCTTAAGGCATCTTCCAGTGTGTTTTAAATTAACAATTAACGTATAATGTACCTGAAATGCTGAAGTATAACTTCAATTATCCTAAGTTACCTTGTAAAACATTTTGGGAAAACACACATAGATTTCTGAAAAGACAATTTACAAATGAACCTTTGGATTAAACTCATTTATAAGTTGGGTTTTTATATTGGTTTGATTTAGCAAAACAATGAAAATTGAGTATTGGCTAATTTTTATTGAACGTACATGAATTATGGGCAATACACTGTTTTGGGTGCCTTGAAATTCAAGGAATTACAGTCTCCTAAAGGAGGTAATATGTCTACAAATAATTTTATAACTCATTCAAATATGAACACTATCATAAGAGAGCTATAAAATGCTGTCAAAGAAGAGAAATAGTAAATTCTTAAACTTGGCAAGGTCAGACAAGAATTGCTGTAGTAGGTGGCATTTGAGCTCGCTTTGCTGGGTAGACGGAAGTACTGTCATGCAAGGGAATCAGAATGAACAAAGTCACCAGAGCCGGCAGGGACGGGGTCAGCTAAGAGAGTGTAGAATGCCCTAGTGTGGTAGGAAGTAAGAAACAGATGGTCTTGGATGTCAGTTGGTAGTTGGACCAATGAAAATTTTAAGATCTTTGTCATGAATAAAGTTAGGGGAAAAAAAACTAGTATCGAGAACTTGAGCACTGGGCATTGAGGGGAGATTACTTAGTAAGACTTTTTAAACATACTGGTTGGGATTGGGCAGTGAACTTTTATGAGAGGGCCCAGGAGTTAAAAAGAAATTGGTGAGAAAGCATATTTGGGGCTGCTTATTCAAAGATATAACTTTACTACAGACTTCTCCAGTAACATAGCATTATTGGAAAAAAGTCATGGTATTAGAACAGTAGAAGAGCAGATAAATCCAAATTTTAGGTTCACAGAACTGACTCTGTCGTATATAATGTAATGAAGGAACACTCTGGTCAGAGCAGTGCCTGGAGGGGAGGCTGAGGTCCTAGCAACCTGAAACAGCTATGTTTGATAACTGATATTTATTCTTCGTCTAACTGGGATTGTTCTCTTATTCTGATCTTCCTATTGTCTATCCAGGCAGAGAATGAGATTTGTTTTTAAATTGTCTTTATATCAGGCACATGGAAGAGTACCCAGTCTAGCAGGCACTGTGACTGTGACTCTGCATATTTCTGCCCGAGGTGTAAATGCTTACCCTGAGATGACCAACTTACTCATCCCAGGATCAGTGCACCATTGCCCACACCCTTCTGGGTCATTGACTTTGTTTCACAGGAGGAGTTTACTTCCTGAATAGTTGCAGAAATAGATTGTAGAAAGGGCGAGTGAGATAGAAGAGAAGGAACAGTTCCTAGTTTTACAGTTTGTGTTGTCACTCACCCTATAAAAGTTAATCAAAGATTTCTCTTGCCTTCTTGACCGTATACACTATTCATGCTCATTAGATAGAAACACTAAGTTAATGGAAATACTCATGAGGTCCTAGTCATAGGTTATGATTTTATTGCATATTTTGGTCTTTGTCTAGCTTCATACGTACTGTGTTAGGCATTTGGGAGAAGCTTACTCAGGTGTACTCTGATGCTGTCATTGGCCTGGAAGGATCTATTTGAGTGATTGACTCTGGAAATGATACGAACTAGACTAGTTTTAGCCAAATTCTGTATTTACTATTTTTCCATCTATAGGTTTATACTCTAGAAACACCAAATATCAGTATTGTAATATTGGAAAAGGAGAAATTTTCTTTAATTTATGAAAGGATTCTTTAGTTGGCAATGGATTTTTGACACTTTGGTTAATTGAACTGACTATGTGTGTATTTCTAATTGGTTTAGAAATATTAGCATACAACTATTAATTGCTTATCACCAAACTATTCCTTTGGAAATTCAACTTTGAAATCAAGAGAAACTGGGATATAATTTATAAAGAGTTATTTTTGGACTTTCCATTTCCCCGGCAGACAGGGAGGAAATAAGGCAAAGGTAATGTTAATGAGCTGACAGTAAGCTCATGAGTTTGCACTGGACTATGAACTTCTGGGCAGGAAACCATATCTTGCTCTTTTATATACTTGGCACTGAGTAAGTGCCTGGCACATAGAAGGTGACCAATAAGTTTGTTTAACTCATTGAATTATTAATGAAACAAATATGCCTGCAGATTAAAAAAGGGCCCTGCACTCCATCCCTTTTGGTAATGTCAGTAGATTTCAAAAGGAAATGTCAGTACCAGAATGATTTTTAGAAAAATACAAGGTAAATATTACATTTTCTCTATAGAAGTATTGATGAGGACCATACATTCATGGCTTAGAGCTAGGTTCTTTGGTATTATTAGGCCTCAACCATTTCCTTATTTACCTTGAAGAGATAATGTGTTTGAAGTTACAAAGAGGTGTTTGGCGACTGTTAACTTTCTATTCTCCCTACTCTTTTCTGAGTAAAGAATTCCAGGGACTTCAAGCGGATCTTACTGTTGTTTTTAAAATGCATTTGTGACTCTTCAGAAAGGAACCAAATGAAGATACACTGAGATATGCCAGTCCCTAGAGCTGGAAAAACCACCCTGGTGACATTTAAACAACCACTTATTATGCCTGTACCAGACTCTGATAGGGAATCACTCTATCTAGGTCTGGAATTCAGATAGGGAAGGGTGGGAACAACTGTTCTGTGCTCCAAATTGTCTGGACTCTCAGCTGGAAGACTCAAGAGCTAGAGGGTGGGGTCATCTTCAAGCTCTTCCAGTCACAAGTTGGTGGTTTATATTGGCTGCTGGCTAAAATCTTAGTTGGTCTGTTAGCTACCACACCTGCATTTGGCCTCTCCACATTGCATTGTTTTACTGATAGCATGGTGGTTGGATACCAGGGGTGAACATTCCAAGACAGAAACAGGTGGCACCTGTACCCTGTGTTATGACCTAGTCTTGGAAGTCACATAGTATTGCTTCTGTACTCTATTGATCAGAGAAGTCACCAGCCTGCCCAGGTTTATGGAGTGTGGACATAGTCCCACATGGTGGGGAGGTTCCGAGAGCACATGTAGGCCTGGAAAATTGCTTTAGCTATTTAGGGGAAAATACAACCTGCCACACAATATAATTCCTGTGTCTTTTGCTACAACTTTATAATTTTCAGGTATGATTAATTATTTATATCTCCCTAGATTTTTACCAAGTAGACTACTTACCAATTCCCTATTCCCTGTATGTAGTTTTTTTGTTTTTTTTTTAAAATAATTTTCAGTTCAGTGTGTTAATCAGTTTCTGAAATTGATGGTGAGAAGTTTAAATTTAAAACTAAAAATTAGTAGATTATCTAGATTATTTTCCACAATAAAATAAAATTTTATTGATTTATTTTGCATCCAAAAATTCTGAGGTATTTTTGTTTCATTTGTTTTTTTTTCCTCCAAAACAGAGTTTATTTCGGAATAGCCAGGGTTTGCAATGCTGGATACACATGCTAGGATGGACCATAGGTCCATCTGGGGGGCGGGGGTAAAGGGAAGCTTTTAAAGGCAAACAGAAGTCCATGTAAACTGTTTTGACACAAACATCATTGGTTATGGGGGCTTATTACAGGTAGTAGTATTTGTTCATGGGTGATATTGGCTGTTGCTAGTAAACCATGTTTCTCATGTGTAATTGCCAAATTGAAAGCTGTATTCCTTTTGTTTTCTTTCTTTTGTAATATAACAATCTCTTCAAAATACATTTTTTAAAATAGCACATTTATAGAACATTTGCACAGTTCTAAGATGTTTATTCGAACCACCTGAGAGTAATTTTCCTGTATGATACCTTATAACCCCCAACACATGAGTATACATTTCATACACACAAGGACATTCTCCTACATAACCATAATTCAAAGCGTCGCATTAGGAAATTAACGATATATTACTACCGCCTAAATCTTACAACTCTTTGAAGTTTTGCAAGATTCTCAAGTAGTGTCCTTTGTAAGGAAGGGATCCAGTTAAGAATCATGCATTGCCTTTATGTGCCACGTGTCTTTAGACTTGAAAGTTTATTCAGTGTGTTTTTTGACTCTCATGAATATGATGCCGTTGAAGATTACAGGTCTGTTATTTTATAGACGGTCCCTCAGTTGGAGTTATTTTATGTTCCTCATAATTAGATTCAGGAGATGCACCCTCGGCAGCAGAAGGAATGCTGTGCTCTGCATACTGCATCTAATTCGGTGGTGCATGGTTTTGACTTGTTCCATCATCGATGTCGACTTTGATTGCTTAAGGTGTTAATGTCCCAGGCTTCTTCCCTGTGACGTTATTAATTTTACCTTGGTAGTCAGTCAGAATTTGAGACTATGTAAATATTCTTTATCGGTCTTTATGTTCCTATGGTATAACACTGTGATTATCATAAAGAAAGTGAAGGTTGTTTCTCTTTTTGTTTTCTCTGGAAGGAAGGTAGGCAGACAGGTAGACTGGCTGGCAGGCCTACCTTTATTTTGTCTAGGCAGATCACAATTCAGTAGTTAAACTTGAGTGTAAAAAAGAGACATTTCTCTAAAGTGCCCAATCGTCTCTTACATTCTAGGGAAAAGACAGTCTTACTTATCTAGTTAACGGAATAGAAAAATAAAGCAATTTACTTATTGTTTATCCTTTCAAGGATTTAGATTACTCTTAGCTTTCTTAATTTATTAAAATAAGTAAGTACTGAGTGCCTCTTCTTCCTATGCCTTTATCCCTCCACTTTACACCCTGTTCTCATTCTTGATGGCAAATAAGTATGTTCAAATCTCTTCCATTCTTCCCAAACCTCTGGATTCTCAATTTCCTTGTCTAACCTAAAAAAGCTTTAAATGTCATTTATGGACTAATATTTTTCTTTTCTGGTGAGAATTTCACCTCTGTTTATTTAGTATTTCTGTCCTTTTTTCTATCCAGTGGTTACCTTCTGTAGCACCTCAGTACCTTGCCATGATCATATCCTTGGGATGTTCCCACTGCTTGTGTGCAGTTTCTTGAAGGTCTTAAGAACCTTGAAAATGTAACTCTTTTCAAAGTCAAATCAGGGTTTCAAATTTTGCTTACCACTTTTAATTGTCACTGTACTGGCAACAATTAAAAGCCTTATGAGAAAGAAAAACAAGTACTGCAGAACAGTGGAAATGAATACATCCTTCTTGGTGCTTATTTCATTTTCCTGAACTTTCACTGTGTTAATAAAAGCATCTTCTGAGATTTAAAAAAAATAGAATCATCACCTTGACATTGATCCCTCTATTGCTTCTTTAGGTTAATTGTAGCTTAAACCCCAATCTGGGAAATCATTTGAGCTTTCTGCACAACTGACAAGTAGATTTGATATTACACGTAAAATATTTTTTGTACTACTTCTCCTTTACATATTTTAACCAGCTGTGTTCTGAAGAATCTATATAACATGGTGAACAGAGTATAACTGAGTGAAAATATTTTGGTGCAGAATGACTTTTTTTTCCCTTTTCTCAAAGTGGATATCATTTAGTCCATAATCTATGCATTATTTATCAGACATTCTGGCTAGGGAAAAGAACTGGGTAATTTTTATTTGACAAAGCACTTTTTCTTATTTAATCTCATTTAATCTTCACAATGTCCCTGTAAAGTATTATCAGCATTTTTAGAGATGGGGAAGCTGGGCCTCAGAGAGAGCAGGCGACTTGACTAAGGTTATGCAGCAAATTGTAGAATTGGGGTTTGACACAAATCTCCAGCCAAACAAATCAGTGAAAACTATGGTTGGCACATTTTTTTTTTTTGAATGACGACTTTTATATTTTTAGTGGCATTTTTTTAGTAAGTCTTGGTTAACTATCTTAGCAGTAGGCAGAGATCACATTTGATGTGCCAAGATGTTTTTATAAAACATTTTATGTCAAAATGTTCATCATTATTTTAGGGCCTCACTCTCCCTTCTAAGCCAAATGGAGTATTATCTTGTAAAAATACTGAGTGCTTTTCCTGAAGGAAACCATGATGAGTATAATTTTTTTCTATTCCCTTCCATATCAGTAAAGGGTATGTATGGTATTTAAATACACCATATGCATTCAAATCATTCTACCGTGCACTTATATTTAAGTACATCCAGCTTAGGACTGTGCATGAAATTAAAATTTTAAATCAGTTTGCTCTTGTTCATTACTTTGAATCCACAGATAACACCATTAAATTTTCAGCACACATGATGTTCTTGGTAAATGTAGCATGATATAAGTTAAAAGCTTTAATCCAAAGTTGATACAGCCTCTATTTGTTTTATATACGGATGTTCCTTGACTTACAATGGGGTTATGTCCTGATAAACCCATTGTTAAATTGAATACATTGAAGGTGAAATGCATTTAATACACCCGACATACCAACATCACAGCTTAGCCTGGCCTACCTTAAACTTGCTCAGAACACTTTGCATTAGTCTAAGTTGGGCAAAATCACTTGGCAACACAGTGCAGTGTAGAGTATTGGTCCCTTACCCTCGTGATTGCGTGGCTGACCGGGAGCTGCGACTCACTGCTGTGGCCCGGCATCTGGAGAGAGTACGGGTACCGCCTATCTCTAGCCCCGGGAAAGGTCAAAATTCAAAATACAATTTCTTCTGCATGTGTATGGCTTTCCCACCATCATGAAGCTGAAAAATCATAGGTTGGAGATAGTCTGTATAAACTCCATAAATCGATTCTCCTAGAAAATAAAGTGCTTGGGTAAGGATTTCTCCCTTACCAAATAATCACAGGCTGTTTTACTCAATAGCTAGAAGGACATAGCTATGCCATCGTCACTCTTGGTCACGTAGTGGCACTAATTAATTCAGGGCATAAAGTGCGGTTCCCCCTCCCCTGCTAAGAATGATTGCAATACGGCAAGTTAACACAAATTTCTTTAAGTGCAAAAAGGAAAGGGGAAAAAGGAAAGAAAACTTAGGCTTAATGTTCCATCTAAGTGCTTAATTAAGCTGCACAGGGATTCTGTTGTGGTGATGATTCTTGTTGTGAAGTGTACCCCTTAGCTGCAAATTAGATTATGTTAGAAAGAGGTATGAAACGCCAGAGCACGGCTGACGCAGCCATCTGCACAACTCATCCATCCTGAGCCGGAGACCTGCAGGGTCTGTGAGCTCTAACGCGACAGCTCGCTCTGCACCTTATGAGTGCAGAGTGGGTGAGGTCTCTGCTTTCATGACTACGCGGAGCACTAGGTGTGTAACACTGTTCGTGTAAATGGACAGCAGGTTTTGTTGTCCTTACAGTGGAATCAGTGTGTTCCTCAAAGTTGCGTGGCTTTATCATTAATAGTTTTCATGTGGGAAATTGAAGCTCAGTGTCTTTGGCAAAGATTTATTCAAAGGGATGACTTTCTGTTAAACACAAGCTTGTGTCTTGTATTATAGCTTGTATGTACCATTAAAAACAAGCTTGTAGAAGAGAATAAAGCAAGGTGGTATCACTTAAAGTGAACTGATTTCATTTTCAATACAAATAAATCATATTGACAAAAATTTGTCAGACACATTAGCATATTTTTGCCAGTATGATTGATTTGTCGTATATTCAATCCGCGTCTTTTGCTTGTGTCCTCATACATATTTATCTGACCATGTATCAAACATCATTTTCAGGTTTTTGACTTCTGTCTGAGACTTAGGCCATTAGCTACTGATTTTTTTTTTTTGGTTATTACGTATTGATCTTACCAAGTAACCCATATGCCCTTGTTTCAGTTAGTGTTGTCAGATGAAATATTTTAAAGAAAAGCAGTTAGTGGAAAATATATCCTCATCTTTCTAATTGTTTAAGAAAATTACCTGAAGTTTTTCTTTTTTTTTTTTAGATGACACTGATCATGAACTGTACAGTTCTTCACAAATTTAACTGCCATGTTTTGATTTACAGGATCTCCAAAGGTGGGTAAATGGTGCTAATGAGCATGGCTTTGTCCTGGTATCTTTTGGAGCGGGTGTCAAGTATCTGTCTGAAGACATTGCTAACAAACTGGCAGGAGCCCTGGGGAGATTGCCTCAGAAGGTGATTTGGAGGTGAGGTAATAATGCAGATGGTTTCTTTGCTGTTGGTTTTCAGTATCCCCTTGTTTGGCCCACAGGTCCCAGTAAGAACAGCACATGGAGTTCCTGGCAAAATTAGCAGGATGCCCCTAACTTTTCATTTTGTTCTTTAGTGTAATGAAATCTAGGAAGTAATTCACAGGACTATGATGGATAAAGAGACCTGTGACTCATAGCGTAAAAGGAAGATAACGATTTTACATGATGTATCCTTGTGTTGGATGCGCTTTTATATTCTACCCTCAGTTACTCTATTATTTATTGTCATTTAAAAAATTTAGTTGTAATTGCATACCTTTCTATATACTCCAATTCAGTTTTGGAATGAGGTAGACAATGATGGATGAAGGAATAAATAGGTAAAATATTTCATGGACTCTTTTAGACATCCACTTTGTCTCCTTCACAAATACTTTTCATGTGTTTAAGAAACCAGGCCTTTAAAAACACGGTAACTTACCAGTTAACACTAGTCAGGATCGACCCATGGATTGATCCCTGCTTCCTTTGGGAGGCACTGTTAACCCATGTCTGTCTCTGGAATTTCCAACCTGGTGTTTAAAAATCAGACCTGAACACTTTATTGAGCATGTATTTATACCACTACTGTTGGGCTCTAGGGATAGAGTTGTGAAAAACATTGGTCCCACAGTTTCTACCACAATTAAAGTGTCTCTCAAGCCATTACAAGTAGGCTCTGAGTAATATAGATTTTCCCTCTATAGTAACTGCATGAGAATTAGTTCCCTCCCCCTGGCTGATGTATGAAATGGATACATATTGTATTCTAACTGCTCAGGACTTTTCCCTTCAGATTCTAGTCTCATTGGGTTTCCTTTTTTAGACTTAAAGCAGAAGAGGTGCTTCCTGGGTTATTTAGGACAGTTTGTGCTCAGTGCAGACTCCTTGTCATTCTTTCAGTTGTTAAGCATGTTTATGGTTTATCTTTTAAAGATGAGACAGGAAACAGCCTAATTATCTTCTTTGCTCCACAGAACTCCCATCTCTGGGGCCAAGCTAATAAACAGTACTTTCGTCTTTCTTCCAATACTTGTGTGTTCGCTCAGGCTCTGGGTGTCAAGGATTTAGGGCCACTGGCTGCCTAGTGGTGGCCTCCCTGGCCCTTCATGCTTCAGCTGCTTGGTGTTCGTGGGGAGTGACTTCAGGCATTGGTTTGTTTAGTTGCTTTTTTGTCATCTCTGTATGTGTATAGGTGAAAGGAGCCAGTGGAAAATGAGATTTCTGTATAAGCAGATTATTTCTTATTTATCCTTCAATCAATGGAAGTTTTTTTGATTAGAATTTAGGCTGGCTGTGGTGGTTTCCACCTGTAATCCCAGCACTTTGAGAAGCCAAAGCAGAAGGTTCACTGAGGCCAGGAATTCAAGACCAGCCTGGGGAACAAGCAAGACCCTGTCTCTACAAAAAATAAAAAGTTAGCCAGGCATGGTGGCGCATGCCTCTAGGCCTAACCACTCAGGATGTTGAGGTGGAAGGATCGCTTGAGACCCCGGGAGCGGGAGGTCGCAGTGCATCGTTACTGCGCCACTGCACTCCAGCCTGGGTGACAAAGTGAGACCCTGTCTCTAAAAAAGAAATACAATCAAATTTTTATTGTTACTGAGGCATGGCTTTATTCGTAAGAATATCAACAAAAGATCACGTAACACGTTAAATCTAATATTTTAACCAGAGAGCCCATAAGATTTGATTTTTGAAAGATTTTATTTTTCTGTTGTACATTTTAGGTTTTCTGGACCCAAACCAAAGAATCTAGGAAACAACACTAAGCTCATAGAATGGTTACCACAAAATGACCTGCTTGGTAAGTCAGTGACATGTTGGTGCTTACTTGTCTGTCAGATTTTAATTATGCAAATGTGATTTTTTTTTTTCTTTTACTTGAGAACATCGTACAATGTGGAGGTAGTTTATGATAGAGTCAGTCATTCTGGTCCCCCCCCCCCCACCTTTTTTTTGTCATTCTATTTTTATTGAGTATCTCAAGTTTTAAATTCTAGGCCAACATTTCAAATCTTTACTTATCGTAAAACTGTTTATAATCATTTGGGATTATGTATTAAAACTTTTAGACCAGTCACCAATTTTAACTACCTGGAACATGTACTTAATAAACTATATAAATTAGCATTGAATAAAGCTGTTCCCGATTAGGCTAATCAGATAAAAGTAATAAAATTAAAACAATGAAAATGCAGATTTGGGTTATGGCTTTATTACAGATTTGTCTGAGAACCAAGAGAAATTAATCTGAAACCAAAGAGAAGTGGAAGGCCAAGGGAATAATTGATTTATTTTAACTTTAATTGGGTAATCTGCCTCTTTCCTTCTAATTCACCAGGCATTTTTGAAGCATTATTTTGATTTTATGTTCCTCAACTCAAAATAATTTTTATATGCATATCTTTTAAGTATATTTGAATTTAAATAATTTAACACCATGTTCAATAAGCATAGGTAGTAAAAAATAAATGTAAAGATTTATTCATCAAATTTCTAGGAAAATATAATGCCATATTATTCAACATATTATTAAGGATATTATAAAAAGTTTATTGGTTTTGGCACTATTGAGCACCATTTATTCCATAATACTAACACCTAATATTATGTAAAAGTGGTTTTAATTTTAAATTACACTCTTAACAATAGGCTTTTAAAATGTATTTTCTAGAAGCTACAATGATCCTCCTAAAAAACCAGCAAAGAATTTTATTTAGGTGTATAATTTCATGTAGTATCGTCATTTTATAAGTGATAAAACTGAGGGAAAAAGAACACAAGGCAATTTACCTTTCTGGATACTTGTATTTTTTTTAATCTTTTATGTCTTTACTATTATGACTTCAAATTCCATAGAAGGTAAAAAAGAAGCAGGAAATTTAAATAAGGTAACTTGACTGTCAGCTATTTAGTGCAACCATGCAACACTTACGTAGGAACCTCCAGATTTTTATTGTGTATGTGTTTGCTCGTTTTTTACTGTGAGGTGCTAAGCAAGGTTCACGCTGAACACCCTCCCCAAGTCCATAGCTCCTCTGAGTTCTTGTCTTGGTGCTCTGACTTCTCCAAGATGAATGTCCTTTTAAACTCTAGGCATGACTGTTGTGTCCTCTAATGGCTTATAACTATGATCAGAAGATTCGTCCCGGATGCGAAGTAGGAACCAAATCAGTGTCTTCCCCCAACACCTCTCCCCTCCTCCTCAGACGCCAGCTCTGCTGCAGGGTTGGGGGTTTGGTTCTGTCACTAAGAAGAAACTTTGAAATCCACTTCTAGGGCGGGTCCTTTAGTTGGGCCTAAGAGTCAGAGACTGGTGGATAAAGGCCAGAGGGACACTGCCTGACTGACCCCACTAGACTCTGGGCCAGGAGAGCCTCGGGAGGCCCGCTGAGACCATGATTCACACACGTAGTTTTTGTACCTGGCGTGTGTATATTTTAAAAGATTCGTATTCCTGCAAGCTCTAATTCCTTTATGGCCATTAATTCATTTCCCACGTGCAGTATATTTTTCTTACACTTCTTATGCAAGTCTTTCAATCCCTTTTATGAGATGTAGGCTGTTTACTAGGAGAACAAAAATGGATTTTAAACTACCTCATTAATTTTGATAAATTATCCCCTTTTATTCCCATGGCAACTAGATGTTACATGATGTCCCATCTCTTACAACTGATTTTTATGAATGTCTCTACACCTAAAATGTAAAAGTGAACCATAAAATTGTGAAACATGGATTCTGATGGAACTTGAATGTTATAAATGGTGATTATTATATAACATTCCTCCTTGGAGAAGCACATTAACTCTTCATGGACTTCTGGAATCCAGCCCTACATTTTTACATATTTTTTTTAATAAAGTGTGTTTGACTTGAATAGAGATAAATGCTTGAGAAGTCAGGAAATATCTCTTTTAGTAGAATATGGTTCCACTGTGGTCTTGTTTGGCATTTCTCGCTTTCATTGGCTTCCTATTAATCACTGCCCATTTAAATACATGTTGCTAGTCAGGTGATTGTGTTTGAGAGAAAGTTGTAAAATACTGCTTGAAGCTAAACATTTCAGCTACCTAAAAATGGCTTTTAATTGATACGTACAAGTCAGGTAGTTATGTATATACCAAGTAACTTAATTGTCATAGAACAGGAATCAGTGAGATGATTTAGAAATCCTGTATCTGAAATCCATGTTAACTGTAGTGTCAATTTTTAATCTGCACTATTTCTGGAAAAAAAAAATCTCTCCTTTAGAGTAATGATGTTATAAGTTGTTTTCTTTCTTTATCTTTCTTCAGGGCATTCAAATATTAAAGCCTTCCTGAGCCATGGTGGTTTGAATAGTATTTTTGAAACCATGTATCACGGGGTGCCTGTGGTGGGAATCCCACTGTTTGGAGACCATTATGACACAATGACCAGAGTCCAGGCGAAAGGCATGGGGATACTGCTCCAGTGGAAGACGGTTACTGAAGAAGAGCTCTACGACGCCCTGGTGACAGTTATCACTAATCCCAGGTAAGGTTTTAGTTAGTGTTAAAGCAGATAAATATGTATACCACAGTATATCATCAGTAGCCAGTTACTGTCATTACATTGTCAAACTAATTATGGAAATATCTTTTAGATTCCTGTGGTAATTCCTTGTGCATGTTTTCTATAATTTGAAAAATAGCAATCATTTGGCCAGCTATCTTGTGACCCTGAATACTATTCTACCCAGATTTGCCAGACTGATGGAGAAACTGCAATGGGAATGATCACTGGGTTTCTGTAGTGTATCAAATGTGTCCTTTATTTCATTCTCATAATAGCCATATATCACAGTTTTTATTATCCACATTACAGAGATGAAGACTTTAAGTAATTTGCTCACAGTCACACAGCAATTAGAATAGAAATGAGAAGCCCATGGCCATCTGACTCCTAAGCCAGTGCTCTTTGTGCTGCAGGGTTTCCCTAGCCCTGGGTATTGCTGAAAACTGAGATTTATTTAGTTACGCGAATGATAAAAGCAGACTCTTTATTTTTCTTTTTAAATTTTTTATGGGTCCTGAGTTAACCTAGTTTAATCTCCAAGGATGGAAAACTGGCCTGTGTAGCTTTAAAACAAAGCAGCAGTTTTCTCCATTTTTAGATATGATGTTTAATTTACTGTGCATTTCAAATGGCATCAAAGATTTGAAGAGTGTAAACTTTTTCTGTTTATACCCGGGAGCTACAGCTTAACAGTGGATTGAGAAACACTGCTGCTAAGGAAGAACAATAAGAAATTATTTCATATAAAATGCTAAACTCAACGAGTTTCATTATGCTGCCTTTATGAGGGCCGTCTTCATACTCTGGTCCGCTAAAGGACCCAGTGTCTTGGTTACAGCTTTGGCACTTGGGCTGATATGTTCTATGCCTAGGGGTGCCTTAGTACGTCCCTTCTCCTATGATCTATAGTTTTTCAATGTCTAGTGCTTTTCAGAGTATAATGTTCTTATGGAATAGAATATATATTGTGTAGTCTTTGTAAGCAAAGTTTGTAAAATACAGCCCTAAAGTAGAGTTGTGGGTTGGAGGACAGTTGCAGAGCTACCGAGGTTGGGTCAGTTATAAGGAAAAGAGTAAAAAGCTGGGTTATTCACGGGAAGCTAGACCAGCTGTGTTCCCTGAGGCATGAGCTGGGCTGAATAAGAGAATAGGTTATAGTCTTAGCTCACACTGCAATTAAATCCCAGCTACAGAATCTTGAAATATACACAAGTGCTTGATTTCAGAATGATTTTAGTTGTGTACAGTGAGTAAGTTTATGTCACTCCAAAAGGTATGCATATCAGATAAATAGTTAATTGCATATAACCGTTGAAAACTTTCAATGTTTAACCAAAAGGCTTTTATACATTCAGGGAAGAAGGATGTCTTAGGCAGTGTAAAAATGACAGTGATTTGTGTAGTTAATGCCCTTTGCTAAAAGTCATTTATCTTTGTTTCAAATATGACAGTGTTCCACACTTAACATGTAATAATTATTTAAAAAGACTAATTTGCTTCACTGATATTCTTTCCAAGATATTCTAGTTTAAACCAAGTAACCAATATTACTTAAAAGGTATTCCTTAACTTATAACTTTAATGAAATTATACATCTTCTTCCCTTACTAGTGCTTGGATTTATTTAGTAAAAACCTGGCCAGGCACGGTTACTCAAGCCTGTAATCCTAACACTCTGGGAGGATTGCTTGAGGTCAAGAGTTCGAGACCAGCCTAAGCAAGAGTGAGACCCTGCTTCTACTAAATATAGAAACAAAAAATTAGCTGGGCATGGTGGTACGCACCTGTAGTCCCAGCTACTTGGGAGGCTAAGGCAGGAGGATCGCTTGAACACAGGATTTTGAGATTGCTGTGAGCTAGGCTGACGCATGGCACTCACTCTAGCCAGGGCAACAAAGTGAGACTGTGTCTCAAAAAAAAAAAACCTAGTGCCCCTCGTTTTGGGGAGGGTTCTTTTGAGGCTGGAGATTTTATTATTTTAAATAAAGATGGGGAGTTGATCATTTTTAACTTAGAAGACACTTAGACTTTTGTAAAATGTAATGTACAAGTGACATGACCCCCTTGCAAGGTAATAATTATTTCTATTAAAAGGAGCTTTATCTAGGAGCGATCTTGGAAGAATTTAGAGATGGCTTAAGTGACTATTTTAATTGCACTATTCATTATTTAAAAATTTTCAACATTCGTATTCTTATTGGAAGGAATTTTGAATTTTAGAGCAAACTATGCCGAAAGGACAATCCCCCTGAACACTCAATTTGAGGCCAGTTGCAGCATGGGAAATACTTCTGCTTCAAAAACTTATCTATAGAGTCCCCAGTATTTCTTTCCGGTTGATCCATAGACCTCCTCCGAACAGAAGAGTTACACAAAATTGGATTGGTTAGTGAGCTTTTCTGCTAAGGAGTGATCCAGGACCAAGTGAACCTGTTGGAGTTCCATATGTTATATGTATTCAACAGTGCAAGAAGTCAGATTACCCACAGAAGAAACTGTTTAATTTGTTTATGCACAGTGACATCAAGGTGCCTGAGGACTAAGATTGTTGTTATCCTCCTTCTCCATATTAAATTAGTTGTTATCCTCCTTCTCCATATTAAATTAGAAGGTTGGATTTTATTTTCTAAGATGCCATTTTAGAAATCATGATAAATTACAAAGCAAGGTGAGGATGACCTCTTAACATTTGGGTGAGGGTTTGACACTTTTGAATATAATAAATGGGTTTATTATTGAACTCTCTAATTTTGTTGAAGCATTGATGAGAGAAAAAAAATGTGCCTGCTAATTGCATTCTCTCATCCGATATCACTGTAGGAAGAAACCAGCAAGTAAGCACCTTGAGTTGCTTTCTCCCTCACTCCTAATAACCTTTGTTCACTGGTTCTCAAATTTGTTCAAGCTTAATATGTAGGTTAAGAGTGAAATAATTTTTAAAAAAGTGTCAGGAAATGAGTCAGTCAATACCTTAGGTGGTTTTCCATTAGGCGCTGTAATTGGGTAGCTCCAGCTTCGTTTCCCGGCTGCTTTGTGGACCTCTCCTTCATCCTGAGCCACGATCATTTCCCCCAGCCTGCCCCGTGTCCTGTCAATCGACCCCACCACGTGAGCCATCCATGTTGGAAACATTGCAGTTACATCTGATTTTTCACACTTAACCCCTGCCAAATCTTCTACCACAGCATTTCCTACGGTCTGTCTAATTCCACTACCATTTTTTGGCAGTTTCTCTTTGGCCATTAGTGAGGGATCTTTTGAATGGACTTTCCACCATCAGTGTCTTCCTTTCCAGTTTAACAGCCACTCTGTCTCATCTGATGGCTTGAACTGAGCTACATATCTGACCCATGAGCAAAACTCATCTTCTTCCAGTCTAACTTCTAAACAGACGCCCCTCATACTATGCACTCTTTCCAGAGGAATTGTTTCTGGTCATGCTCTCACTCTCCCACCTTTGTGATTTAGTTCACACTCATCCCTGGGCCTGTGAGGCATAACTCATTATTTTTTAGGTCTAAACAATACAAACCCCAATCGGGGATTTATGCAAAGGGGGCTTTGGTCATTTGTCAAAGATTGGCACACAAATATGCAGTTACATATTTTTAAATGGTTTACATTTTATCACTTTTGTGATCAACTGGTTTTTGAATTAACCATTTAAGAGGGTGATTTATTATGTTCTCATGCCATTAATGTTATTTTAAATTGAAACAAAATTCTGCATATTTTACTCCATCCTTCCATCCAATAAATTCTAAAATCTAAAAAATTTACTTCCCTTGCAGGTTGAGACTCCTTAATTAGAAACATGGCGAGAATGAGGCAAGAATGACATGTGGTATAGAGTAGAAAGAACATAGGGTTTGGTGCCAGAAAAGCTTGAATTCATATCTCAACTTTGTAATCATAATCAAGTTACTGAGTCTCTGATTTTCATTTTCTTCAGTTTAAAATTCATTTTACTGGGTTAACATAAGATAGTATGTTTAAAGCATTTAACACCACACCCATACATGCTAGATACTTAATAAAGGATAGTAGTTTTTGTTATTTTCCCCATTTTCAAATTGAGAGATCCACAAATACAGAACCGTGTATAAACATGATCATTCTGTGTTTTGCCCGTACTGCACAGCTACCGTCAGAGGGCCCAGAAGCTTTCAGAAATTCACAAGGATCAACCGGGTCACCCTGTCAATCGGACTATCTATTGGATAGACTACATTCTCCGTCACAATGGAGCTCACCACCTACGTGCCACGGTCCATCAAATCTCTTTCTGTCAGTATTTTTTACTGGATATTGCCTTTGTGCTTTTGCTTGGTGCTGCCTTGTTTTACTTCCTCTTGTCCTGGGTGACAAAATTTATCTACAGAAAAATCAAAAGCCTGTGGTCTAGAAATAAGCATAGCACAGTTAATGGACATTACCACAATGGAATCCTCAATGGCAAGTACAAAAGAAATGGCCACATTAAACATGAAAAGAAGGTGAAATGAGCCAACAGCACAGGTAATAGAAACAAATCTGTTCAGTCATTGAATTTTTATCACTATTATTTAGTCTTACAGCTACTAAAAGTAAAACATCAGTAAACAATTCTAACACACCCTTATCAGATCTTACTAATGAAATTCTGTGGAATTAAGATGGCTATAAAAGCACAAACCTACAATGCAAAAATGTGTTTTATTCAAATACTGATAGAGAGTTTCGGCACTGAACCTTTTAGAAGCCTTAATTATTTAAATCAACTAAGTGGCCATGTCAGACCTTAGTTTTAAATCTTTATGTGGATGTCCCAGATAAGGAATGGTTTCATTTTCTTAATAAGGTTTGTGTGTGTATGTGTCTGCGTGTCTCCTAATTAAGAGACTTTTTGGTGGCTGCTTGTTATATTTCTTGAGGGTACAACACATTCAAGAATGAAATAGAAAGATAGGATCCCAATGTTTCTCGTCTAGCATTTAGTATATGTGAACTCAACACTACCGTGAAAGAACACTTTTCCCTCAAAACTGGATGCAGAGGAAGAAAATGAAAAGATAAATGGCAGAGTTTTTTGTACTTTGTTTTAGTTGTTTTGTTTTTTCTGGTTTTTCCTTTTCTTACAGACTGTGGACACTTTGGGGGGGGGAAATATGTAATTAATTATATAAATTGGTTGTCACATTTTACTTTTGTTTTCCTACTACTGATAGTTTTCCTGTGGAAGAATTTTATAGTTTTTTCTAATGAGTAACATGATGTTAATGTGTAATTAACACAAAGCAACAAATCTGACCTTTGTTCAAAGTATTGAAGATTATTGCTTATGTGGCATTTTTAAAAAGGGCCATTGTTTGAATGTTTGATGGCTTTTCTACAATATAACTTTGGGATGTTCAGGTGTTTCATTTCCAAAATTTTAACTTTAAAAAAAAATTTGTTCCTCATCCCTTTTATTGTCCAGGCCACATAATCTATGTTACATAGGTGCCAACTTTTAATTCTTTTAAATGGAATATTTGCAGTTCTCCTTATTGGTACCTGCTTTGTCTAGAGAGGTTAACAAAACAGACTACATGATATACAGGAGCAATAGAGAAACTGTGCACCAGTTGTTTATGAAAATGAGCTCCTACTGTCCCCCTTATCCCCCAGTGCAGCAGCCTTTTCCAGTCAGTGTGGCTGGCGTGGAACAGTGACAGTATTCATTTGAGAACAGGACCTCCCTGCTGAACCATTCACGAATTGGCAACTGAGTTTATTCCATGTCATTCTGTTTACTTAGCATTTGCACTACACATGTTGAGTGTATGCTTTATTTATCTGTAGTTGGAGATCCCACAGCTGACAGTAGATAAATACAACGTTTACCTAATGGCATTCACTACCTTGGGAAAGTTGTGAAAATTCTAGAATGCTGTAAATCCTTGTCATACACTATGACAATGTCATTACACACCCACCAGGAGCCACTCTCCTATACGTAGAAATAACGTCACAAGTAGTTTTCTAATATGCAGTGAAGACAAATGTACTGCTCTGATACTTGAAGAAATGGTATTATACCTTTTCACAATCTTATCACAATGTTGCCGTTAAAAGGGAAAAAAGACACAGGCAATGAGTGGTGGGGTAGTAATGGGAGTGTATGAATGAGTTGATTTTACTTTCTTGGAATTTGATGACGTTGACAGTAGGCACTGACTGGATGATTAAGTTAATCTCCACTGTGATAAAAATTTAATAAACATGATTTAAAATAGATAAATGTTGTAATAAAATTTTTATTTAGAGAGTTCACAATATTATATATATCCATTATAAACATATTTCTAAGACAAGTCTCCCGACTTTTGTATGTGTATATGAGTGTGAAAACAATGTATTAAATAAAATGTGAGACTGTTTTTGTATTATAGAACAGAGGGATTTAACTTACATCAACCTGGGCCTTAAAATTCTGTCCCAGAATTAAGAATGTTAAGTTAGGTATTTACTGATCATTGTTGTTGTTTTTTTTTTTCCTAGTAAGCTTACTGTTAGCCAGTTTTGGTAAATAGAGTGATTTTAAATTTTCCACACTTGGGCTAGATTCTCTAATAAAGTACAGTTTTGAAGAAGGTATATTCTTTTTTTTTTTTTTAGAAAGTTTCTGCAACTAAGTATTTGAATTGCCATTTATCATGTCAAACACAAATGGGAATTAAGACATTTTTCTTCTGGAGTGGCAGCTTCTAATATCCCTCCACATAGGCACAGAATTTGGATTCCCAGAATTGGAAAGAGCTAATGTTTGTATAAAAGCAATGGTTTGTGATTAAAGTTGAAGAAAGCTAGAGCCTCCTTTCAAAGCTCAGCTACTCTCCAAATCCCAAAATGCTACTAAAATTGAATGACTCCACTTAAAAGGTTTAAAAATGAAACACCCAAAATAAATTGAAAAATAACCTCAGGGGATAATTCAGTGATCTGTCCTATTGAAAGTATAATCAAAAATGAAAAATGAATTATAAGTAATCCAACTAGTGTGTAAATATACTATAAAATCACATTAAAAAATACTTACTTGCAATTGGTATACTCAAAATAGTTTGAAAGAGAAAACTTTTAAATCTTACATGATACAGTTTGACAATTATAGGAATTCTATTACTGAAACTTCTCTAAAATAGCATTAAATAATTTCTTATCCTGCTTCTGAGATGGTAATGTTTTCAGCCAGCTTTTAAAGACATATATGTCAATGCAAAGATACTGTTGTATATTTTTGGTAGACAGCAAAAACATTTTGTGAAATTTTAGTTAGAAGTGCTTTTGAAGTCCACACAATTAAAATAATCATATTGTCATTTTTCTATAAATCCTGCAAATGTTACAAGTCCCAAAAGGCACATGGTAGTTATGTAATTCATACCCTTACTTTTGGATAGTTCAGACATGATTTAAGAGAGAATTCATATGGTAGTGTGCAAGATTTCTGGTATTCTGTCTAGTTTGTGTAATAAAACCAGCAAACTTTTTTCAGTGGAGTAATATATAATGCAAGTTCAGACTGTGAGAAATCAGGACATGTAAAATTATACTGTCAATTCAAACAAAACAATTACAGCGTCAATCTGCTCAAAGAAGTCCAGCACCAATATTAATCACAGGTATCACAATATCTCATGTATTATAAAGCATTTATTTATTAACTAATAAAACCTCAAGTTCTCACTGAATTTTTATAGAATATTTTAATTCAGTTCTTGGAATGATTTCAACTTTTCCCCATTCAGTATGATGTTGGCTATCTGTCACCACTTCTGTTCAACATAGTGCTACAAGTCCTAGCCAGAGCAATCAGGCAAGAGAAAGAAGTATCCAAACTGGGAAAGAGGAGGTCACATTATCGCTGTTTGCTGACAGTATGATCTTATATCTAGAAAACCCCAAAGATTCCACTAAAAGTCTCCTGGAACTAATAAATAAATTTAGCAAAGTCTGTTACAAAATCAATGTACACAAATCAGTAGCATTGCTGCACACCAATAACAGTCAAGCTGAGACTCATATCAAAGAGTCAATACCTTACATGATAGCAACAAAGAAAATAAAATACCTAGAAATATACTTAACCAAGGAGGTGAAAGATCTCTACAAAGAGTACTATGAAACACTGAGGGAAGAAATCGCAGATGACACAAACAAATGGAAAAACATCATGCTCATGGATCAGTAGAATCAACATTGTTAAAATGTCCACACTACCCAAAGTGATTTACAGATGCAATGCAATCCCCATCAAAATAACAATGTCAGTTTTTTCAGATCTAGAAAAATATATGCTTCATATGGAACCAGAAAGGAGCCCTGAGAACCAGAAATAGCCAAAGCAATCTTAAACAAAAGGAAAAAATCTGGAGGCATCACTTTGCCAGACTTTAAGCTATGCTGTAAGGGTATAATAACCAAAACAGCATGGTACTGGCACAAAAATAGAGACATAGACCAATGGAACAGAGAACCCAGATGTAAAACCATCCACATACAGCCAACTGATCTTTAACAAATCAGACAGCAATATAGACTGGAGAAAAAAGAAGCCCTTTTCTATAAATGGTGCTGGGAGAATTGGATAGCCTTATGCAGAAGAATGAAACAGGATCTTTATCTCTCACCACTCACAAAAATTAATTCAAGATGGATAAAAGACTTAAATGTAAGGCATGAAAGCTTAAGAATTCTAAAAGAAAATGTTGGAAAAACTCTTCTAGATACCAGCCTAGGCAAAGAATTTTGAAGAAGACCCCAATGGCAATCACAGCAGCAACACAAATAAGTAAATGGTACTTGATTAAATTAAAAAGCTTCTGCACAGCTAAGGAAACAGCCAACAGAGCAAATAGACAACCTACAGAGTTGGAGAAAATACTTGCAAGCTACACATCTGATAAAGGGCTAATAACCAGAATCTGCAAAGAACTCAAGCAAATCAACAAGAAAAATCAAAAAAACCCATTAAAATGTGAGCATTAGACATGAACAGAAAATTTTCAAAGGAAGATAGACAAATGGCTGATAAACATATGAAAAATGATCAACATCACTAATCCTCAGGGAAACACAAATTAAAAGCACAATGAGATATCACCTTACCCCAGTTAGAAACAGCTTTTATTAAAAAGTCCAAAAACAATAGATGCTGGCATGAATACAGAAAGAAAGGAACACTTATACACTGTTGGTAGTACTGCAAATTAATACAACCTCTATGGAAAACACTATGGGAGATTCCTCAAAGAACTAAAAGTAGACCTACCATTTGATCCAGCAACCCCACTACAGGGTATTTACCCAAGTTATTTTATCAAAAGACACTTATACTCGAATGTTTATTGAAGCACAATTCACAGTTGCAAAGATGTGGAATAAACCCAAGTGCCCATCAATTCATGAGTGGATTAACAAAATGTGTATGTGTACTATAGAATACTACTCAGCCATGAAGAAAGATGAATTAAGGCCTTTTGCAACAATTTGGATGGAACTGGAGACCATTATCCTAAGTGAAGTATCTAAAGAATGTGAAAACAAACACTACATGTACTCATCTATTAAATTGGAACTAACCAGTGAGCATACATGTGCACAGAGGGAAGTAGAACTCAGTGGAAATCAAGCAGGGGAGTGGGGGGAGGGGAGGAGAGGATGGGTGAAAACCTGCCTAAGGGGTACAATGAACACTATGTGGGTGTTAGGCACACCTTATAACCCTGTCTCAAGTATAACAAAAGTGATCCATGTAACCAAAAACATTTGTACCTCTGTAATATTTTGACATAATAAAAGAACAAAATATTTTATTCCTATGTTAATATCTACAATTATAATAGTTTTAGCTTTTTCAGTAACCCTTTTTGTACAGTAAGTGATCATTCCCAATGGTTAAGAGCAGAATTGACTTGAGTTCCACCAAGTCAGTATAGTATTAATATCTACACTTTTAAAGCTCCCACCTTGGCTGTTGTTGCGCAGCGCTTTACCAACTCAGTTGTTCCTTTCTTTCAACACCCAGTTTATCTCCTCTCTTTATTCTACTCTGAATTATCTGATCATTTAACAATGATTGTTCTATAATCTGTATTCTCATGATGTTTTTATGTTAAACTGTAAACTCAGTGTTTCATTGTTTTCTATTTGCCTCATTTGTTAATATAAGCATTTTAATGGAATCATCTTTGCTTATAATGCAGTTTTCAATAGATTGATTGGATCTTCTTTCTCTCTCAAAACTGTTATTAAAAAACATCCATCTGGCTAAGTTTTAATGGTCTTTTCATCTCAAGTCCTTGACTTACTTTGCTTACATTCACTTCCTACCTTCTATCTTTCTAAAATTTCTTAATTTTATATCAAAAGATGCCTAGTTATGTTGCTATCAATTCTGAACACACTGACATCTCTTATGCTCCTAAGTTGGGAGTCATCTGTAAAATGAATTAGTGTACACAAAATTATATGTTTTTTTCATGTATAACACCACCAAATAATATTCGTCAGTACTCTTGTTATGCTCTTGATCTCACTGCTCTAAGTACTGTCTTTAGTAAAACACAAACAAACATTGTTTTCTGTGTTTCTAAAGTGCCAGGCACTGTATGTGATACTGGGGTGCAAGGATGAAGAAGGCATAGTCCTTGACCTCACAGGGGACAAAACCAGCAAGTAAGCAGTTTCAGTAAGCAGTGAGATACATACGTATTGTAATATGGGTATAGACAATGTGCCATTGAAACAGAGAAGAATGAGGGAAGTTTTTACCTGGGGATTGTTTTAGTAGAATCATAAAGAATAAATAGAAGTTCATCAAGCAGAGAAGTACATGGAGGTAATTTTGGAAGGCATGACCCTGGGTTCAAAGGCACGGAGTTGTGTAAGAGTGTGGCACATTAGGAAATTGCAAGTAGTTTGCCCTGATGAGAGTGTACCTGGCCAGGAAGAGGTGGCCACTATGCTAAGCAAAAAACCTGCTTTCTAACTGATACCAGTCTGCCTGTGTCTCTTCAGTTTATCACTGAGGAACACAATTAGCCTTGCATTAGCTATTCAGTAACTTTCCCCGAGATGCCTGTTTATGTGCCTGAGTGTTCAATACCTCTTATATGGCACAGCTTTCAAAATGGTTGGTGAAAGGCTTCTTGTATTACAGTTGATTTGAGATAATATAAAGGCTTTCATTCAAGCTAAATTGCAGATAGACAAAATACCACTCTGAAGTTTACTTGTTCTTGGCTTAGGAAATCTACCAAATATTGTAATATGTACAGCTTCTAGTTAGTTTGACGAAAAGAAAAGAGAATGTTCTCTTAAAATAGGAAAGAGTACATTCTGGTAATAAAAGGATTCAGCAAAAACAAAAGTTCATAAACCATTTTTTTTTTTACTTGACATGGTAAAGAAAAATACCTAAAAATATTGACAGAGCATTCAAGAATAACAGTGGCAGAGTAAGGATTGTAATTATCTAGGTGGTCATGAATTAACAGGAAGTGCATGGGTTATGACATAATGTCTTTGGTAGAAAAAGAGAAATTACTACAGTGATGAGTTAATATACAGGAAATATAATAACAGTGTTACATATTTTTTTAAAAATTTAAAATCTAGCTATACACATTATCCAATCAGTACTTGTTGTTTCTTCCCATGTCTTTTGGGTTTACTTTAGCAGTATTACTCTGTTTTTATTCATCTCCATTTCACAAAAGCATATATTCCAAACGCCAAACCCAGGTCCCAGATTCAAATCAAATGTGCTTCTAAAGCTTCCCAGGTGTGTGGAGGCAAGAGACAGGCAAACCACACCTCAGCGTGGCTGAAGGACTGAGCATGATAAGGAAGCATGGTAAATGAAGCAATCTTGGCATGTGACTATTAATTTCATAGTTATCTCAATTCTCAGATTTAATATTTTCTTTCTGTCAATGGGCAAAGAACACAGGCTATAAATTAATAAAATTAGGGAAAGCTTCAGGTTTGTGTGTGAAGCCCTTGCAGATACAGAACCTTCTAACTCCTTTTGCTCAGATTTAATTAGATACAAATTGGCCCTGGCAGTAAGCAACGCTCCTACTCTTTTGGGATAAAGGAAAATTAAACTGAATTATTTTGGTTCCATATTAAGCCCAGAGCTACATTTGCACGTTTTTTTTCTTAAATTTCAGAATATTATAGGGGTACAAACGTTTTGGTTACATGAATTACTTCTGTACAGTTTGAGTCAAAGTTATAAGTGTGTCCTATATTGTGGTTTAAAAACTAGGATTTAGCTGTCTGATATGCTGCCAGATCTGGGAGTTTAAGATTATAGAGCTGGCTGAGCAGCACAAGATGAGGTGGGTGAATTTAAATTGGTTCCATGCTTCTACAGTGAAAAGTAACTGAGATGTCAACTCCAAGGGAACATTTCTACATCCTCTATTGTTTCTCCTTCTGGGAGTTTTGCTCAAGTTCTTTTGTCCAAGAGGGAATCAAAAGTTCCTTCTCTCTAAATCATGTCAATCATTTTCTTTTGAAAAAAATAAAAGTAAAAAATAGAAATTACTGTATGCAAATAAGTATTAAATAAAAACCAAAAAGTATTGTTGACTTCTTTTATACTTGTTTTAGAGTATGTAAGCAAATCATTCACAGAGAATGTTCTATTATGGGTTACTATTTTATACTTAGGATTACAGCCACTTGGCCAAGACTTATTCAAAGGTATATCTTAAGATAATTTTCTATTTAAGGAGGTTAAATTAGTGGCCTTTAAAGTCCTTCCAAAACTAGGTGGGGAATCTGACAAATTAGTATCAAATATCCTCGGTTTTGCCAAAGTCTTTGACCTTTTCCTTCTTTCCTTCTTCAGTCATCACCAAACCTGGGACTTTTTATCACCCAGAATCTCCCCATTTCTGAAGTGCTCTACCCTGGGGTCCCACTCTCTGTCCTCCTCCTAATATCATCTTATTACCCATTCCCCCTGCATTCTATTGGTGTTCAGTTTCATAACTGCTCCTAATCTAGAAGGTTCCTCCTGGATATATTTTCTTTGCTAATCAGTCCAGGCCTTTGATTTCTAACTGAAAAATTCTATTGTCTAGACTCACAAAATTGCCTCTCCTTTCCTGCTACATTCATGTAGCAAAAGTAAAATCCTGGATCAAGCCAACCACTTCCATTCTCCACTCTCCACTCCTGTACCTAGACTGATAAACAACACTGCAGAAATCAGGAGCACTGATCCATGTGGCTATCTGAAAATCAAGATCTGCATCTTAGTTGGATGTCTCATTTTATTTGTTCTCTCTTATTCTTCTTAGTGATCTCAAACCATCACCATTTTCCCCCTAGTATTTTTTTTAATTTGCCAATTTACCTTCACTGGTTTCAGATGATCTTCTTTTACTTACTGAAAAATATGATGCCCATAAGGAGGTGTTCCTTCATATTGCTGCCACTTCTAACCTATTTGTATTCACACTTATCTTTTTCTTTAATATGTTTTCAAGTGAAAAAAAATCTAACAAACAATAACAGTACAGTTACAAAATATTCAATAACAAAATACCTATATCTAATCTCATTATTCAGATTCCATTCTGGAATTCTTTATTTTTGTGGTGCCATTAAAATCTCCAAATGGGAATATCTAGGAGGCATTTGGATGTACAGATATGGAACTTAGGAAAGAAAGCCTGGCTGGAGATTTGTGGTTGGGATTCAGCAGCACATAAAGATTAATTAAAATTGTGACAAAAACAGTGGCTAATACATAGAACACACTCAATAATATCGGTAGTTTCTTGTCCTTATTCGCCTAATCTCTTCCTCTTCCTCATTTCCTCTCTGAAGTAATGACACTAGCATCAATACCATTGTCCATGCCAGTAAACCCTGGCATCATCTTAGACTCCTTCCTTATATATCATTTTCAATCAGAAACAAAGTTTTGATGATTCTACCTGCCTAGTACTTCCTGAGTCTCTGCTCTTTTGCCATTGCTTTGTTCAGCTGGTTATTATCTTTTATGTACATGATTGCCACAGTTTCCTAATTGTTCTCTCTGCTTCCATATTTCCTTTCCTACAACCTATCTTCCTGACACTTGTGGAATTATTTGTCTAAACATGCAAATTTGATTATTCTCTTTTTTTTTTTTTTTTTTTGGAGACAGAGTTTCACTCTTTTTCCTGGGCTAGAGTGCCGTGGCATCAGCTTAGCTCATAGCAACCTCAAACTCCCGGGCTCAAGCAATCCTTCTGCCTCAGCCTCCCGAGTAGCTGGGACTACAGGCATGTGCCACCATGCCCGGATAATTTTTTCTATGTATATATTTTTAGTTGGTCCAGCTAATTTCTTTCTATTTTTAGTAGAGACGGGGGTCTCGCTCTTGCTCAGGCTGGTCTCGAACTCCTGAGCTCAAGCAATTCACCTGCCTCGGCCTCCCAGAGTGCTAGGATTACAGGCGTGAGCCACTGCGCCCGGCCTATTCTATTTGTAATTACTTAAAAGTCTTTAAGTAGTTCCCTATTCACAGTGAGATAAAACCTAGACTAGCATATCAAGCCCTTCGTTATTTGGTGCTTGACTACATCTACAAAGTCATTTATTTCCACTTACTACACTGTCCACCAACTCCACAGAACTACTTACAATTTCTCATATGCATTATGCTGTCTCTGATGAACATAAATGTTAGTCCTTTCTTTCTCTACATATTACAGTCAATGACAAAAGGGGTGACCCCATAGCTTAACACAGCACCCTCCATCTCAAGCTATTAGAGGGCAGTGAAGTCATACACACAAGTGTGATCCTTCACCTGGGAGCTTCAGCTGGGGGACCAAACTCACTAATCTCCATTGGCAAGAGGTCAAGACAACAGATCAGAGGTAACCCAACTTGCTAAAATACCTCTAAGGCTATACAGGACCAGTGTGTCTCTCCCCAACACTGTCAAGGAACAAACCTTGGGGACTTGGAGATGGGCATGCTAGGACTGGTTTATAGACCTATTTCTCAACCAAGTAGCCTAATGAGAAAGAATCAGTGAAGGAACACAGGAAACATGAAAGATCAGAGAGAAAAGACACTCCCAAAAGAAATCATTAGATCCCCAACAACAGATACCAACTTAAACGAAATGATTAAAATGATGGAGGACGAAGTCCAAACATGAGCTGTAAGAAAACTCAATGGAATTGAAGAGAAAATAGAAACCAAACACAAAGAAGCCATGAGAACAATACAGGAAATGAATGAAAAATTCTCTAAAGAAATTGAAATATTAGGAAAGAACAAAACAAATAATGGAAATGAAAGAGGCATTCAAGGAAGTATAAAACATAGTGGAAAGCCTTAATAGGATGGATCGTGCAGAGGAAAGAATCTCAGAGCTTGAAGATAATGACTATGTGCTAAACAAATCAGATGAAGAAAAAGAACACAGAAGCAAGAGACAAAAACAAAACATACAAGAAATGTGGGATTATGTAAAGAAACCAAATATAAGAATTATAGGCATCCTGGAGAGAGAAGAAGAAAATACACAAGGGCTAGAAAATCTATTTCTTGGAATACTGGAGGAAAACCTGCTAGGCCTAGCCAGAAATCTAGATACCAGGTACGAGAAGCACACAGAGCTCCTGGGAGACTCAACATGAAAAGGCAGTCACCAAGTTACATAGTTATTACTCTGGCCAAATTAAAAACAAAAGAGGCAATCCTTCTAGCAATAAAATAAAAACAGCAGATAATCCACAAAGGAAAACCTATCAGATCAACTGCACACTTCTCAACTGAAACCTTACAAGCCAGAAGGAACTGGGAACCCATATGCAATCTTCTAAAACAGAATAATAGCTAAGGCAGAATTCTTTACCCAGCAAAACTCAGCTTCATCTATGAGGAAGAAAAGACTTTCCCAGACAAGCAATCAATGATGGAATTTGCCAAGACAGGACCTGCCTGCAGAAAGTACTCAGACTTGCATTATACACTGAACAGCGCAATAGACACCCGCCAAAGTAAAATAACTCAAGATCTAAAGTCCAGAACCTGGATTCTACAATGGCTCAAGAGGTAAAACAAAACAATAAGAATTTATCCAACAATATGAACAGAAATCTATCCCAAATATCAATTCTCTCAATAAATGTGAATAGATTTACTGAATAGACATAGACTGGCTGAGTGGATAAAAAATCATAAGCCAAGTATCTGCTGTCTCCAGGAAATGCATCTAACTTACAAAGGCACTTTAAGACTCAAGGTCAAGGGTTGGAAAACAAAATTCCAGGCAAATGGAAGCCAAAAGAAAGTAGGGGTAGCTATTCTTAGATAACAAACTTTAAAATAGCAAAAGTAAAGAAAGACAAAGATGGTCACTATATAATGGTTAAAGGAAAAATCCAACCAGAAGACTTAACAATTCTTAATATTTATTCACCCTACACAGGAGAGCCCAGATACATAAAGCAAATCCTGTTTGATCTAAATAACATGATAAACAGTAATGCCATAGTACCTGGGGATTTCAATACCCCACTGAACTGGACAGATCCTCCAAGCAGAAAATAAACAATGGATTTAAACAGAGCTCTAGAACAAATGGGTCTAAAAGACATCTACAGAATATTTCACCCAAATAAAGCCAAATATACATTCTTCTCATCAGCTCATGGAACTTTCTTTAAAATCAATCACATCCTAGGCCACAAATCATATCTCAATAAATATAAAAAATAGCAATTATACTATGTATCTTTTCAGACCACAGTGGTATAAAATTAGAGATAAATTCCAACAGAAACCCCACTTCACAAAATCATGGAAATTAAACAATCTATTTTTGAATGACTATTGGGTCAAGGAGGAGATCCAGATGAAAATCAAAAGATTCTTCGAACTAAATGATAACAGGGACACAAGTTATCAAAATCTGTGGGATACAACAAAAGCATTCTTGAGGAGAAAACTGATAGCATTAAATGCTCTCATCCAAAAGACAGAAAGCTCACCAATCAACAAACTAACAATCCATCTCAAGGAACTGGAAAAGGAAGAGCAAATTAATTCTAAGCCTAGCAGAAGAAAAGAAATAACTAATGTAAGAGCAGAACTAAATGAAATTGAGAATAAAATAACTATACAGAAGATTAATAAAACCAAAAGTTGGTTTTTTGAAAAGATAAACAAAATCGATGGTCCTCTTGCTAGATTGACAAGAACTAGAAAGGGAAGGATTCTAATAAACTCAATTAGAAATGAAAAAGGAGAGGCAACTACAGACACCAAGGAAATACAAAACATTATCTTTGAATACTATAAACATCTATATGCCCCGCAACTACAAAATGTGGAGGAAGTGGACAAATACTTAGAAATACACAACCTTCCTAGGCTCAATCAGGAAGAAATAGAATTCCTGAACAGGCCAATATCAACCACAGAAATTGAAGCAGCAATTAAAAATCTTCCAACAAAAAAAAGTCCCAAACCAGATGGGTTCACACATGAATTTTACCAAACTTACAAAGAAGAACTCATATCTATATTGCAGAAATTATTCCACAACATTGAGAAGGATGGCATCCTCCCCAACTCATTCCACGAAGCCAATATCACCTTGATACCAAAGCCAGGAAAGAACACAACAAAAAACTGTAGACCAATATCCCTCATGAATATAGATGCAAAAATCCTCAACAAAATCTTAACAAACCGAATCTAACAGCACATCAAAAAAATAATTCATCATGACCAGCTGGGCTTTATCTGAGAGACGCAAGGTTCGTTCAACACACGCAAATCTATAAATGCAATTCACCACATAAATAAAAGCAAGAACGAAGATTGTACGGTTCTCTCAATAGATGCAAAAAAAGCATTTGACAAAATCTAGCACACTTTAACAATAAAAACTCTTAACAAAATAGGCATAGAAGGGATATACCTTAAAATTATTAAAGCCATATATGATAAACCCACAGCCAATATCACACCAATTGGGGAAAGATTGAAAGCATTCCCACTTAGAACTGGAACCAGACAAGGTTGCCCACTATCTCCACTTCTGTTTAACATAGTGCTGGAAGTCCAGCAATCAGAGCAATCAGACAAGAGAGGGGAATTAAGGGTGTTCAAATGGGGGCAGAAGAGATCAAACTCATTCTTTCCTCACGATATGATATTATCTCTAGAAAATCCCAAGGATACAACCAAGAGACTCATGGTATTAGTAAATTAATTCAGTAAACTCTCAGGATACAAAATTAATGCACACAAATCAGTGGCATTCATATACGCCAATAACAGTGAAGCCAAAAATCAAATCAAAGACGCAACACCTTTCACAATAGCATCTAAGAAAATTAAATATTTAGGAATATAGTTAATGAAGGAGGTGAGAGACATATACAGGGAGAACTATGAAACACTCAGAAAAGAAATTATAGAAGATGTAAACAGATGGAAAACCCTACCATGCTCACAGATTGGCAGAATCAATATTGTTAAAATGTCCATACAACCTAAAGTGATCCACAGAATTAATGCAATCCCTATGAAAATACCATCATCATTCTTTACAGATCTAGAAAAAATAATTCTACACTTTGTATAGAACAAGAGAAGACCTTGTATAGACAAAGCAATCTTAAGTAAAAAGAACAAATTTGGAGGCATCAGTCTACCAGACTTCAAACTTTAGTACAAGGCTATAGTAACCAAAACAGCATGGTACTGGCACAAGAACAGAGATATAGACCTTTGGAACAGGATTGAGAACCCAGATATATAACCATCCCTATATTGCCATCTAATCTTTGACAAAGCACACAAAAATATACATTGGGGAAAAGAATCCCCATTCAACAAATGGTGCTGGGAAAACTGGATAACCACATGCAGAACATTGAAACTGGATCCCCTCTTCTCATCTCTCACAAAAATCAACTCCTGATAGATGACAGACTTAAATCCAAGGCATGAAACCGTAAGACTTTTAGAAGAAAATGTTGGGAAAACTCTTATAGACATTGGCCTAGGCAAAGAATTTATAAAGAAGAGCTCTAAAACAGTCACAGCAGCAACAAAAATAAATAAATGGGACCTGATCAAATTTAAAAGCTCTGTGCATAGCCAAGGAAACTATCATTAGAGTAAATAGACAACCTACAGAATGGGAGACAATATTTGCATACTACACATCTGACAAAGGGCTGATAAGAAGAATCTATACAGAACTTAAGAAAATTAACAAGAAAAAATCCAGCAATCCCATTTAAAGTGGGCAAAGGACATCAACAGAAACTTTTCAAAAGAAGATAGACTAATGACTAACAAACATGAAAAAATGTTCTGCATCTCTAATCACCAGGGAAATACAAATCAAAACCACAATGAGATATCACTTAACTCCAGTGAGTATGGCTTTTATCAAAAAGTCCCCAAACAACAAATGTAGACGTGGATGAGGAGAGATAGGAACACTTACAACACTTCTGGTGGGACTGCAAACTATTGCAAACTCTATGGAAAATAGTATGGAGATACCTCAAAGAACTAAAAGAACTACCATTTGGTCCAGCAATCCCACTACTGCATATTTACCCAAAGGAAAAAAAGACATTCTATATAAAAGTTTCTGCACTTGAATGTGTATGGCAGCACAATTCACAATTGCAAAGATGTGGAAACAACCCAAGTGCCATTGATACCTGAATGGATTAATAAAATGTGGTATTATGTATACCATGGAGTACTACTCAGCCATGAAGAAAGATGAAGTCAAATTATGCTTGTTGGCAGACAACATGATCTTATATCTGGGGAAACCTAAAGACTCCACCCAAAAACTATTAGTACTGATAAACAATTTCAGTAAAGTTGCAGGACACAAAATCGACATATAAAAATCAGTAGCATTTCTATATGCCAATAGTAAACAATCTGAAAAAGAAACCAAGAAAGTAATCCCATTTACAATAGCTACAAATAAAATAAAATACTTAGAAATATACTTAACCAAAGAAGGAAACAATCTGTATAATGAAAACTAGAAAACATTGATGAAAGAAATGGAAGAGGACACAAAATAATCAAAAGATATTCCATGCTCATGGATTAGAAGAATCAATATTGTTAAAATGTCAATACTACCTAAAGCAATCTATGGATTCAATGCAATTCCATCTTCACAGAAGTAGGAAAAATAATCCTAAAATTTATATGGACCGCAAAAGACCCAGGATGGCCAAAGCCAAGCAAAAGGAACAAATTGGAGGAATCACATTACCTGACTTCAAATTATACTACAGAGCTGTAGTAACCAAAGCATCATGGTACCGGCATAAAAACAGACACCCAGAAATCCACACATTGATAGGGAACTTATCTTTGACAAAAGTGCGAAGAACATACAGTGGATTAAGGGCAGTCTCTTCAATAAATGGTGCTGGGAAAACTGGATATCCATACATAGAAGAATGAAACTAGACCCTTATCTCTTGCTATATATACAGATTAAATCAATTAGATTAAAGATGTAAATCTAAGACCTGAAGCTATGAAACTACTGAAAGAAAACTTTGGAGAAATGCTTCAGGGCATTGGTCTGGGCAATGGTTTATTGACTAATACCCTCAAAACACAAGCAACTAAAGCAAAACTGGACAAAGGGGATCACATCATGCTAAAATGCTTCTGTACAGCAAAGGAAACAATAAGTGAAGAGACAACCCACAGAATGGGAGAAAATATTTGCAAACTACCTGACAAGAATATATAAGGAGCTTCAACAACTCGATAGGAAAATAAATCAAATAATCTGATCAAAAAGTGGGCCAAAGATCTCAATAGACATTTGTCAAAAGAAGACATTCAAAAGGCCAACAGGTATATGAAATAATGCTCAAAATCATTAGTCATCATAGAAATGCAAATCAGAACTGCAATGAGAGACCATCTCATTCCAGTTAAAATGGCTTTTATCAAAAAGACAGGCAATAATGAATGCTGCCAAGGATGTGGAAAAAGGAGAATCCTTGCACAATGTTGATGGGAATGTAAATTAGTGCAACCACTATGGAGAACAATGTGGAGGTTCCTCAAAAAACTAAAACTAGAACTACCACATGACCCAGCAATCATTGCTGGGTCTGTATCCAAAGGAGTGGAATTCAGTGTATGGAAAATATATCTGCAGTCCCATGTTTATTGCAGCACTATTCACAATAGCCATGGTATGGAATCAACCTAAGTGTCCCCCAACAGATGAATGGATAAAGAAATTGTAGTACATATACACGATGGAATATTATTAATATATAGCCACAAAAAGGAATGAAATCCTGCCATTTGTGACAACATGGAGGGAACTGGAGAACATTATGTTAAGTGAAATAAGCCAAGCACAGAAAGACAAATCTCACATCTTCTCACTCATGTGTGGGAGCTAAGTATTAAAACAATTAACCTCATGGAGACAAAGAGTAGAATGATGGTTACCAGGGGCTGAGAAGGGTATTGAGGAGGAGGAGATAAAGTGCTGATGGTTAATGGGTACAAAATATAGTTAGAGAATTAGATAGAATGAATAATATTTGATAGCACAACAAAGTGACTATAATCAACATAAGTTAGTGTATCCTTTCAAATGACCAAAAGAGTGGAATTGGAATGTTCCTAACACAAAGAAATGATAAATGCCTGAGGTGATGGATACCCCAATTCCCCGATATGATTAATTCACATTTTATGCCTGTATCAAAACATCACATGTATCCTATAAAGATATACAACTATTAAGTACATATAATAATTTTTTAAAAAAAATTTAAAAAGAAAAAGCCTGAGTCTCTCTCCTCATGAGTACTGCCATGTATTAATATTATTCATGCATTATTCATTCCTTCAACAAATACATACAGAATACCTAATGTGTGCCAGGAAATAAACCTGAACATATGCAATGAACTAAACATACACTATACCCACTTCTTTTAAATATCATATTAAAGTAAATTATCAGTATATCCAATGATCAACAAACCAGAAATGTCATAATTTGGAGTAGGCATTATGTTTGGCAGTCCTGGAGTATATATTTTCTTTGTCTTGGAAAGATTGAGTTGGTGATTGAGTATATGAGTTTGAATGTTCCATCCTAGGCATAGTCAATGCATTCTCCAAAACAGAGAGATTATTTTTAAGTTGAAAAAGTTATAAAAAAATCATTCAAGTCCTAGAGAGCAAAGGGATAATTAATGAGTGTTTAAAAGAAGACTGAAAATACTTAATAAAAATGGTTCTAATTATATCACATTATATCTTGAAAACAAGATGCTGCAAAGCACATTCAGGGAAAATATTTATACCTAAAGCGGTATTTGATGGCACAGTATGAAAAAAATCTCTATTTCAGTTAAGGTATTCATTAGTTAAATTATATTATTATTAATTTTCTCTTCCTGATCTTTTTGGGTTTGGAAGTATGCCAATTAAGGTGGTCCTCACCATACTCACCCTAAGCAAGGAAAAGAGATGATCAAACGAAATTATTCAAAGCCATGGAAGTTTGGTCATTAAAGGACTTCTACCTTAGGAAGCAAATTATTCCATATTTCCTGTAGGAATAAACACAATGAAAAGTATATATTCAAATTATTTCATTTAATTAAACATGTAAAATTGATTATCAAATTCTCCATCTTGGGGCTTATAATATTTATAATGATATGAACACTTTCAGCTGCAAATAGTGCTATAATTCCCCACATCAGTGAGTGAAAGAGGCCAACCTACGCTTATTTTCTAATGAAAACTTCAAAGAAATTATATGCATATATGTGTCACAAATATATATGTATACATTAAGTATAAATAACTCTGAAATTGTCAATGCCTGTTAACCACATCTATTAGGAATTTTGAAACGGTCAAGTGACTTCTCTACTAACATATATTTGAATTATTTTTACATACTTTTGAGGCATTTTTCATATGAAATCACATTATCACAAGACTGAGGAATTAGATATTGTGAAGAATATTTTACTGAAATTATCATTTCCTGATTATGCTGAGAAATAGAGTAGTATTTCTGGCAGAAGCCAGAGGTCAAACGGCTGCTATATGGATGACTCCTGATGAGCAAGTCTTTGGTGACATCTAGTGGTGAAACGTAGATTTATTTATTCATTGTTTTCGAAGTTTTTAAGACGTCAATATTGTATATAATCTTGAGAGATGGGGATATAAGTTAGAGATTGGGACAAAATGGAGACAGCTAGTCAATTTATTTTCTCCAGAAAAAAATACCTTAAAACTGGTTAAGATCAAAGGGGAAGACAGAAAAGACAAATAGCAAATTTTACCGAAGATTTTTCCATTTTATCATGACAAACGTGTGCAGAGAATAAAATTCAAAACGATTTGTTGGGTGGCTTATATTGTAAACACATTTCCTTCTGCAATTACGTTTTGCTCCAGTTCTGAGTGCAAGTGCCACACTCACTTATTCTGAGTAGCTGAATTTCAGTAATGTGGACTTTTTTTTCTTTACAGAGGCAAGCAAGTTAAATGTGGACTAATAAGCTGTGCATATATTTTCAATTTGAAATACTACCATTATCCATATTTTTGGAATTACTGTGTAAATATGTCTTTATAATTAGTGGCAGCAAATTTTGTTGACCTAAGTTCCCAATTTATATGTGTTTTAAGCTAAATAACTTAGCAAACAATGAAGTCTGATTTTTACTAGGTTGTAAGGAACAAAATTTACCTATACTTTTAACAAATCAACTCACTTATACCTTGAGTCAGCACGTTGCAGTGGCAGAAACACTGTCGGAGACTGTCAGAGCCTGTCATCAGACAAATACATACTAACAGATATTGGGGCAAATTATTTAATATCAGTAAGCTTCAGACTTATTTTCAAAATAAAAATATTGGGTTAGATGAACTCCAAGCTCCCTTTGAATCCCAACCTTCTTTGATTTTTATATGGCCATCTATATGCTTTATTTACTCTTCGGAATAAAATTCTACCAAGGAGTAGGAAAAAAGTCACGATTATATTTCTAAAGGCTGTGTCCACATAGTACAAGTGAAATTGGGATTTAGTTAATTATCCAGTTAATTTAATTACTTCAGGTGTTTAAAATCCAGACTCATTTTTCATAGCCTCATTTACCTACGTTAATGTGTCTATGTTGATTAAATTAAACGTTTAGCCTGCACTTTGCTATGTTGACTTAGTCCTGTGAACTGATAGAGAAATAACAGAGTACATAATAATATGAACTACTATAGTTTCTCAAGGGAAATATGTTTTCTTTTCACTAGATTAGCTCCATTGAATTAATTACACTGTAAATGAGCAATGAACTATTTGAATTATGTGGTCAAAATTTTATGACCAGTTATTTTTAATTCAAAAAATATTCACTGAGTACCTACTGTATGCCAAGTTAATTGTATAAATATTTTTGTTGTATATTTTTCCCATTGTTTACTATTATGGAAAATGCTTTCAGGAATATCTTTGTGTTTTCTACTTCTGCAATATTTGCACTATTTTATTAAGAGAGTGCCCTAGAACTGAAATTCAGTTGATCAATGGATAAGAACGTATTATGGCTCTTACTAGACATTGTTAAACTGCTTTCCAAAAAGACTTCAATAGTTTACACTATCACTAGTACCTGTTTTTCTACATCATTATTAGAAATTAAACTTGTTTTCCCTTTTTTCCGTGTTTGCTAAGTGAAATTTGCATCTCATTTTGATTTGAATTCTTATTTCCTTGATAAAATATATGTATTTTCTTATCTACGAATATTCAAATTTTTTCTTCAGTTTGTACATAAACTTTGATATTTTTGGCAAATATAGCTCCTACTATATTATTTGCCCTTCAATGTTTTTGCATAATAATTTTTTCTCATCTATTTTTTCCTTTATAAGTTCTCTGCCCTTGTTTTCAGACTTACGAAGTCACCTCTGCACTCTAGAATGTTGATAAATGTTTAGCTTTTAGTTGTGTGCTGTTTTATTTAACATTTTTTAATCCATATAAATTTTCATGTTTGATGTGAAATATTTGCCTCAACTAATTTGTTCCCAAATTTTTAATAATTATTCCAGCACTATTATATAATGCTTTCTTCACTCTGATTGGTGATACTTGAAAGTTTTATGTTTAACCAGAACTTTATTTTGTTTAAGGGGTCATTTTTCTTTTTGCTCAGGTTTCATACTGTCACATGCTTTGCCCATCACTGACCTTGATGAATATTGGTTGAATGAATGGCTAGAATAAATTTTTAATATGTTTTTGTCATCTGATAAACTGATAGATAGTCATACATCAAGTCTAGGTGTCTATCTTTTACATTTTGCATGCTCCTTTGCTCGTTTCAATGTAATTGAAATCTCTCCTAAATATGTTTGATCTCAAATATGTCATGAAGGGACTTTTGAAAACCCAGCTTCACTTTTTCAATGTAGCACTATTTTCCAAGGAAAGCTACGTGGTTGCATATTTTGTGAGTCTCTTAACATTTTATCAAGTAGCAACTAGACACTGATTCAGGAATAACAACAGAAGAGATTTCAATAAAATGGCCCGAGCAGATGGTAACTTGGCAAATCTGGGAAAGAAAGCCTTCCTTTTTCTATTTAGTCCACTGACCCTTTTTTTCTGGAGTGGAATAGGGATGATTTCAAAGATGCTCTCCTGCTGTTCCATGGGATTATTTTGCGTTGTTTATGGATGAATACAAGCAAGCCAGTCAGGGGAGCAACTCTGCTGCTGTCTTAAAACGCAAGAGAACAATTCAAGGACAACTGACCTTGGTAACCTGGTATTATATCTTGAACATATATTTGGCATTTACAGTCCTAGTCTGAAGTATACATTCGAAAAGCAAAGCAGAAAAGACATATGAATATAAACTCAGTTATAAATACTTCTCATATCATTAAACCTAGTGTATTTGAAAACGTTCCCAGGAAATAAGCAGTGATTTATTTGTTTGGGGAGGTAGGCATGGAAATTCCTCCTCCTTCTCACTAAACAATCTCATTTGAATTCTTCATGTTCAGTAAATTCTAAGCACTGGGGAATACATTTTCCTTCCTATAACTCAATGTGGTTTGCATTAGTCCTTAATAAATATATTATGATATGCTATTTAATATATACCTCCACTTGCAGCTTCAGAAATCATTGTGTAGCTTCCTGCCAACCACCTCCAAAATGAACAAATAGGCTACCGCGCACAAGGTGAGTAACTGTGTATCTTTTTAAATTGAATTATTATCCTTTTAAAAAATTAATCATTCTCACTTGTGCACCAACCCAGACAGAGTTCTGACCTCTTATAAATGGTTTTGAAGGTTATTCAAAGTAGTAGTGACATTTTCAAGTTGTTTTTCAAATGCATTCACTTTTGAGCCAACAGGATTCTGTTGCTGTTGAAAGAGAAGTATCACAAAGGCATTTACAGCAGGCAAAAACAATGATATCAGTAGTTAGGTTGTGGGTAAAATTACTTGAAACAATTTGACTTTTGAGTTTCTCAGTAAAGTATCAAATTATTTTTTTGCAAGGTAAAGATGCCAGTGATATTTTAGTGGTACAATACCGACATCCAATGGAGAGACAACTTAAACCTTGTTCACTTCCTTTGAAGAGACAAGTTATTTAGGCTGTTTCTAAGAAATCTTCCACATTGAAGAATGCATTCAATTTTAAGCCATGTAAATTCATATCTCTATATTGTTCCTTCAAAAAGTATTACAGTTTTCAACAGTTATATAAACATGTCAGAAGTTTTCAGTTGTAACCTTTTGTTCTGGTTGAGCATTGGAAACTCGCTACAAGGAATTATTAATGCTTGTTTCTTAGTTCATTAGGCTATAATCACTAAGTAAATAGATATCATTTGCTGATGATATGGCACCACCACACCTGTAATTCCAGCTACTCGGGAGGCTGAGGTAGGAGGATTGCTTGAGCCCAGGAGTTCAAGTCCAGCCTGGGAAACACAGAGAGACAGTCTCTTAAAAAAAAAGAAAAGGGACCTAAAAGATAAGTTGTTCATAGTAAAAAGAACCAGTTATTGTGGATTATTTCTCCCCATAATTTGGTAGAGTTGAGCTGAGTTACTGTTTGGTTGATTTTCTAATATTGAAAAATTAGGTGTATTTTAACAATTAAAAGAATATGAAAAAGCCTTTGGTGCTGGTGTAGTAAATCACAGCCAATATAAATGAATATTTCTGAAAACCCATTGATGTCAGTGAACATCAGAACCTTGGGCCTGTGGATTTCCTGTAAGTGGAAAGCAATGTGGATGCTGCCCAACAAGACTGATGGATTCTTATTCAAAACTCAGATAAATTTGGTAATTTAGACTGAGATGTCAAAAGTCACAATGAAAAAAATTTGAAAACGCTCTGTGATGGACATATGTGTGTGCACGTACATGTTTTCCTATTCAGTGTACCTCCTCATTCTTTGGACAATGGCACCTCTCCTTCTTGTGGGGTTCCATGTAGTCTGGGTAAGGAAAATCCTTTCCCCCGGTGAGAGGGATCGGCCTGTGATCCAGCCTAGCCTGTGTGAGTAACTCATCTCCTGCCCACAGTGGTAAGAGCAGGTGTCAGAACACACACCCAGCAGGAGCTAAACCTACAGGACAGGAGCTCTAGACTCACTAGCTCTGGATTCCTGGATTCAGCTATACCTGAAACCAGATATTGGATTTATTAGTTGTGTGAGTTAGTCCATTAATTCATACATCTAAGTTAAAGATAGGATTATTATTATCATTATTGCTGTTATTGCTCATAACAGAAAGAAACCTAAACAATGTAGTAAACCATATACTGGTGGCTGGCATAAGAATTTTGCAAAGAATCATATATATATACTTCTTTAAAACAATAGATGTATTCTCCTGGAACATCTATTTTACAAAGAGTTCCTGTTGAAAGCACAGTGAAACTCGTTTTCTATTATCCATGCAGAAAAAAGATAGTATTAATAAAAGTAGAAAGCAGTAATAAAAAGTAAAAAGCACTAAAAGGAAAAGCACTAAATCCATGAAAAAAATAGTATTAATAAAAAGTAAAAGAGCAATGAAAAATAAAAAGCATTAAACTCCTGATAGGATGGAATCTATTGATAATTTTCTTACTAATCAATTCAGTTATCTTATGTTTTTGTTTTCCTATGGGTTTGATGAAGGAGTTAAATTTCATAACATAAATCTCAGTCAAATTGGATACCTATTATGACAGGAAGTGAGATCAAATCTAACTAACCCTAGTCTCCTGCACAAAGCCAATCAGAAAAAAAAATCCCACAAAAATAAAAACAAAAAATAAAACACTAACAAACATAAGACTGAGAACAAAATATACATCTGAGACTTTAATACCCATATGGAATCTGTTTAAGTTTTTGTTTTCCTTTACATAAATAACTAAACCAAAGAGTTTATTCATTTTTTCTTAGTTTTGCCTTTTCCTTTCAAACAACGTTTTGGGTTTTGTGCAGTGGGTTTTGTGTGGTGGTGACGGTAGTGCTTCTGTCTCATATGACTATTGAATGATGTTGCATAATCGCTTTGCTTTTATCACAATTTTCTTATTAGGTATAACTCTGAATGTAGTCAGTTCAACTTAATTTTTAAAAGATAACTCTTTATTTCACCCCAATTATGAATTCATTAAGATTTCAATTTAAAATGTATGCTGTTTTCTTACTTAGTACAATTTCGGATCTCAGGCCAGTATTCTGTAGGAACCATAGGCTGTATTTATGTATACGCTGCTGTTCTAGGACCGACCACTGCTGCATTTGGTGCCCTCACTGCCAAACATTTCCATTGAAATCCAAGACTACGGCCCTCACTGAGGTTTTCCCAGTCTCTAAATCCATGGATCAAGATTATTAAGGATTACATGACACTGATTAACATCCACTGGTTAACAGTGTATAAAGATTTGCATTGTAATACAGTACTACTGACGGAATCAAAGTCGGTAGGAACGGCTATTGATGCATCAGATGATGCATTCCAAAGGAAGAAAAATAGGGATGTGCTCTGGCCACTCTCCCTTCTCCCATTTTAATGTACTCCATAAATATTTTATGTCTTTAATGAATGCTCCCCTGCGATAGATGACTGGAGGATAAGTATTCTCTTGTACGAAAATGAATTCGTTTTATTACGAGGATCTAATGGGGTCTTAATAGAAAATAGCTCCAACTATCTATTTCCTGGCAGAAAGAGAAGCTACAAATAAAATATTCTAAAACGGAAGTTATCATATCAGACAAAACTTTTATTTATAACTTTAACCATGTGGTAGTTACCATATGCAGGCTTATCTTGTGTTACGCACGGTTATCTGAACATTTTTATATGATTTAAGTTGTAGTTTTGCATCATAGCTTGGATGCGAAGGCTGGCTTGCCCAGTTGTTGCTCTATAAGAGCACATTCTGAATTGCTGCTGGATGATAATCTTATTCTTACCCCTGGGTGGTACCTAGCTCACCTTATAACACAGGCGAGCAGCCCCTATAGCCGGACATATGCCCTTTTCAGGATCATTATTATAATTATTATCATTATTTTTTGAGACAGAATTTTGCTCTGTCACATGGACTAGAGTGCAGTGGCATCATTATAGCTCACTGCAACCTCAAACTCCTGAGCCCAAGTGATCCTCCTGCCTCAGCCTCCCAAGTAGCTGGGACTACAGGGACCCATACCGTGCCGAGCTAATTTTTCTATTTTTTGTAGAGGTCTCACTCATGCTCAGGTGGGTCTTGAACTCCTGACCTTAAGCGATCTCTTCCTGCCTCGGCCTCCCAGAGTGCTAGGATTACAGGCGTGAGCCACCGCGCCCAGTGGGATTCTTAATTTTTATAAGAGGACATAGCCCACTCCCAGTGCAACTGCCCATTGAAACTTACAGCACTGTACTTAACTCCCACAGGAAAAGCAACTACACTCAAGCTCTTTCCCAAGAGTACACCCTTGACCTGTTTTTCAACAGGTTCCAAAAGCCTGGCTGAGACAAATAATAGTAGAAGACCGCATGAAGATTATATTATCCATCCATTCGACTGGATCTGTATTTTTCAAACTTCTTTTTAAATAGCAGAACCCTTTTATAAAATGGGATTTTCCACACAACCCAGTAAATAAGATGAATTAAAAGAGGAGTCTAACCTGGGGACTCCCATTTAACTGAGATGGGACCCCTGATGGCATCAGTGGAACCCACGGCTGTGCCATGAACAATCTGAAAACCGTTGCTGTAATTGGGGTTGAAAGCCCAAATGCTTTTAGAGGACCCCTCAGGTAAAGGTAAATGAGTTTGTGTGTATAGACACACACGCATAGACTCAGTATACACACACACACGCACACACACACACACACATATATGAAACATTATATATACACAGACTCATTTTTTATATATATGCATTTTATATATAACATGCATACCTCCCAAAGGCATTCATTCAAATGTGATTGGTTGGTTGGTTTGTAAAACACTGTGCTGACCAAACAAAGCACACGTGCCCTTCTCATTTTATCCTTTGGGCCTCTAGTTTGCAACCTAGATACTCTAAAATCTGTCTTTAAACAGCCACATTATCAGAAAACTGTGTCCTGGAACTGTACCATAACGGTAACATATATAATTTATTTTGCCTAATTGCATTTGGCATATTTTCATCAGCATGACTTGTTTTATAGGAAAGAGTGTCCTGTGTTTGGTATCAGGATCTCTAGAACCGTCTTTCTCAAAAGCTGGTAAATAGACCTTTCTATCAGAGTCCTCCGGAATGCACATTCTTTGGCTCTATCCCAGCCTTACTAAAACATAATTTCCGGGAGTGAAGCCCAGCATTCTACACTTAAAATTAGATGATTAACATGGAGGAAACTTAAATGCATATTACTAAATGAAAGAGCCAATCTGAAAAGGCTACATACTATATAATTCCAACTTTATGACATTCTGGGAAAAAATACCCAAAAAACTATGGAGACAGTAAAAAGATCAGTGGTTGCCAGGGGTGAGAGGGCAGGATGACCAGGCACAGCGGTTTTAGAGCAGGGACGCTACTCTGCATGATCCTGTTATACCACGGGGGGTACAAGTCGTATAACACGTTTGTTAAAATTCACCGAACGTAAAACACCGAGAGTGAACACTGATACAAATTATGAACTTTAGGTGATAACGTCTTAATTTGGGTTCATCAATTGTAACAAATGTACCCCTGGGATACAGATGTCAATAGTGAGGGGGATGTGTAGGGGGGAAACAGGACTATATGGAAAATCTCTGTGCATTCTGCTCAATTTTACTGCGAACCCAACACTGCTCTAAAGTTTATTAATTAAAAATAGATAATTATTATAAGCAATAAAGTTTGAATATCACTGGTCCAAGGGATTTTTTAAAAAATTAATCTGTGTCCTATAGAATCAATAGAAACTGTTTTCTGAGCTTGGTCTTGGAAATATTAATAGTTATGCCTTTACTGAACAACTCTTTTATTTTAAACTTTCAGAATGCTGTGAATCTTGTAACCGGTAGTATTTTCTTCTTTGTGTAGGTTGCTGATAAATTTAGAATCAAATTTATGGTTTTCATTTCACTTCGAGGCCTTGAATTAGCCTGCCAAACTCACTCCTGACTCCACTGTACTTTTCATTTCTAAATTTCCTTCAATTATTTTAATTTACCTTATCTTGATATAATATTTTTGCTTCTTCACAAGATATCTTAAATGTTGTCACATTGGACAGTAACTAACTGTGTAACCTAGGCAAATTATTTAATCTTTAGGACATACCATTCCCATTTTTAAAGGGGAACATTATCACTCAACAAATAAGTTTGTTGCATAATTAAATGAGATAATGTTTATGAAACACTTAGAGTGCCTGGCACATAATAAGCTTTCAAAAACTGTTACATAGTAATGTTTACTTTGTAACTGGAATAATATAAACCAGCATAAGAGTTAGCAAAAATCCTCAATTATGTTTTAGGAATTGGTAGTTGTCTTTTTCACTTTATAACTCCTCTATTTGCTGAACTATCGTGAAATAAGTTACATACATCATTACGTTTCATCTCTATGTACTTCCAATGCGCCTCTTTACAAAAGTAAGAGCACATACATCTAAATTAACATAACTACATCTGAAAATAATAATTCCTTAATGTCATCCAATCCTCCATCACTCCTACATTTTGCCAATTATCTCCAAAATGTCTTTTCTAATTTGTTTGTCTAATAAACAATTTTAACTGGGAAAACAATTACTGGGTTGCTTTCTATGTAATCTGAACATTATTTAGCCATTTCTAAGCAATTAATTTTATACAAGTTGGCTAGCAGAGCAGGACAAACGGAAGGGGCAAGGAGAAGACCTGGCCAGAGCCGGCTGTCGCGTTGCAGCAGACGGCCAGACCGTGCTGTCTGTTCGTGGTAACTGGTGTTTCTGCAGTTGGACTCGAAGGTCACAAGATCGGGAGTGATGCTTTTAGAATTCATTTCAGCAAGTAATAAGGCAACAGACAATAATACGAACTTGGGAATTGGCAGTAGAGAACAGCGAATTCACGATTATCTCCATAGAAAGAAACTGGTCTGATAAAAAATGCATGCAATTATGCAACTGGCTGATTTTGACTTTCATCTCATGCAGTTCCAATGAAGTGGACATATTCAGTTTGCAAACACATTCCAGTAGACCGGGTACCTCCTAGGAGGTAGAGAATGGCAAAGCACAGAAAGCAAAGCTGCTACTTTTAAAAAAGCTAGATTACTAATATTTTCTTTGGAATGACTGACAATTAAATGAAATAATTAAGCACCAGAAAGATCCACTGATGCAAACGAATAAAATTTTCATAAGGTCAATGAGGTTCAATTTTGGATCTTTTATTAGAAAATGACACGGCAAGTGGTAAGAATCATCGGCATGATTTATGCTATCACAAGAAGCAATTGGTTTGAGTCTGGAAGCTAGAATCAAGTCACATGTTTTAAAGATTCTTTCTCAGTGTCCTTCCTTGTCTCAAATGGTAGATGCTTTCATATTCTAGACGTTCCTTCTGAGTGATCTTATTCATCATGTGTCAACTACGTTAGGTTCTCTTATTCAAGTAATTAATTCAAGAAACGTAATCGAGCACCTACTATATGTTAGGCATTTTATTTTAGTAGTAGGAATAGAGTATTAAACAAGACACACAAACATATCTGTCCTCATGGTGTTGCATTCTAGTGGGAAGAAAGAAAATAACCGAGATGAACATGTGACATATATGCCATGGAGAAAAATAAAGTCAGGAAGGCAGAAAGGGAGTTCTGGTGTGGCGGGAGCGGAGAGAGGAGTCACAATTATAAACCGAATAGATGGGAAAGACTTTATTGTGCCAGGTGCCCTTTTACGGGGCTGTGTTCACCAGAGGAGAGGGAAGTTTGCAATGTTTTGCACAGAGGCTCGAATGGGCTGACGTTGGCTTTGGGGGAGCAGTTCAAAGTCATTGTATTGACTGAATTTCACTGACTGGGATGAGAAACCAGTTATGACTGCCAAGTTCAGGCTTTTATTTCTCCTAAGTGAGACACTAGAGACATCCCCTGTTCTTTTTTTGGTTTTGATTTTTTGGTTTTTTAGAGACAGTGAGGACTCGCTTTGTCACCCAGGCTGGAGTGCCGTGGGGCAATCAATCGAAGCTCGCTGCAGCCTTGAACTCCTGGCTCAGGTGCTCCTCTTGCCTCAGCCTCCTGTGTAGCTGGAGTTGCAGGCACGAGCCGCCCCGCACCTGGCCACATCCTTCATTCTTCCCTCTCACATTCAATGGGTGCTGAGGTTTTGTTTATTATACTTTCAAGATATTTCCCAAACGGGTTACTGCTTACCCATCCCTCAGACTGCTGACCTAGTGTACATTCTCTTCCCTACTTGCAAGAGATGTTGGAACAATTTTCTAAAAGGCTTTTATGTCTCTAGTCTTACCTCCAATGAATCTCTTTACGTAGTGAAAAGAACATGGATTCTGGAGTGAGATATTTCTCGGTTGGCACATTGGACTGCAGACTTACTGGGGGACAAGAGATAACTAAAGCTTTATGAACTTACACTTTCCTCACCTGTCAAAATGCACACATAATTACCTAATTTATAAGGTTGCTGATAGAGTTAAATGCAATAGCACTTAGGTAATTTACGGCATTAAATCATGCCCAGTTAATGTTAGTTTCCTTCTTCCTCTTGTATTTCTAGAGCAATCTTTCTATTATACAATGGAAACTTGATTGTGTTATTCTGCTGTGAAAAAAAAAAATTCAAATATATTCTCCCTGACCATTGGATAGAAAGCAAATTCTCTACTATGGCATGAAAGGCCTTCAATGATCTTGCTCTTTCCTTTCTTATCTCCTTCTACACTTGGGCATAGCTGACGGGTCTGGGTTCTAGCAACTCACCTGGTGCCTAAACTCACAGGGATCAATTTCTAAGACATGCAGCATCCTATAAACGGGCTAAGCCTTGCTTTGCCAACTGCTTACCAAAAATCCATTTTCTTTTTTGTTATGGTAGAAATTTACCAGCTGTAAGCAATATCTGTGTTGTCTTTCTCCATTCACCCATTTAAACTACATGTTCCAATCCTCTGCATCAAGATAGGGCCATGCTCCGAGTGCTGGGCAGAACACACAAACAAGTGACATCTGCCATTCCCATGCCTGGCCCTAAAGCCTGACTTACTCCTACGTGCTCATGTTCTCTTTTACTGTCCGCAGGCCAGATGTGGACAATACAGTGAAGGACTCTGAGCCTCCAGGGGATGGCGGGGCCATGAGATGACAGGATTTCGAGTCCCTAAATGATTACATGAAGCAGCGCTCCCACCTGCCAACTTACATTGAACTATAATGTAAATAAGGAAGAAATGTTTTTTGTGTGACAATTCATTGAGATTTTATTATTGATTCTAATAACTGCTAGCCTGCCAGATTAACACATAAATCAAGGGATAGGAGTTGCTGATGTAATAAACCTAAAGAATTTGTCATTGGTTCCATGGTTGAGCAATGAGCTATTATATAAAGAAACAGATGTAACGGGCTGACAGTTGAAATCCATCCTTTACTATGGCAAAATTGTTGGTAAAAATGTAGTAACCACAAAATTGTGATAATTAGAAAGGCAGACCACAAGCCTACAAATACTATAACTATGAAGACAGGTTGGAAAACAGAACATTATTCGTAAGTGTAGGCTGCTATTGGATGAGTTGGGAAACGTATTGCAAGAGGAGAGCAGAGCTCAGGGAATAGTTGGTCTATTTGTTAGCAAAAAAGTAATGAGAGATTTGGGGGCCTTTCTAAGATGGGAAAGCCAGTTGATTCTGAACTCCAGAGAGTAAGAGACACAAACAATGAAGTTATGAAAAAGCTTTGAGCACCCAGCGAGACTTTCAGTGGAAGTGAGTTACTCCGCTGCATGGAGAAATCAAATTAAAGGGACCTTCCCGTGAAGGGCTGTCGTCGTGGCTGGCATCATGGTGTCCCAACAGTTGGGAGAGGAAGTTTGAGGATGGGAAAACAGAGATAACACTAGGTCTAGGAAAGCACCTGAGTGTGGTTACTGGCATATGACAGTGACTGGAAGCAAAAACGTCAGAAGCCTATTGAGTGCTTGAGGGGCTTGTGTTGGCCACGAAACTACACTAAGGAAAAGTGGCCTTTGACCGTTCAAGCTATCAGACACATTCAGACCACCACGCTTACTCCATAAGTAAATGGGCTGTGCAAGCTGGGCGTCCCCAAAGGATGGCGTCCTCCTCCAGGGAGAATAATGGAAAATAAAAATTTACTCCCAGGAAACAAAATTAGGGTCTAATTTGGAACCTCTACCAAGTGCCAGGCGACAATCTTCATTCACCGTGTGGCCCAGGAGGCTGAGAGTCACTACAGCCACATAGCTACTTCCATGCTCCAAATGGGTGTTTTTATCACATGCTCCTGCCCCAGAGTGCGGAGATATTGTCGGTGGGGAGAAGGAACGTCCAAATTAACTTGTCTTCTCCATTCACAGGACGCTACCAGGAGCAGCAACTGTGCACAAGGACCGACGTCGCCTGGAGATTCAAACGTTGAGGCAGAAGCAGAGACTGGGTGGGACTTTGGCCGTCACCTTGGGGACGTGGCAAAGGTATTATATGTGCGGGGAGTAAAAGGGATATTCAAAATAGAAGGGTGTCAAAGACCAGCTACCTGTTCACAGGTATCTATTTTATCTGGCAAACAGCTGGACGTTACCCTCCAGCCTTTCCACAGGTAGGGGTGTGTGACTAAGTTCTGTGCACAAGACTGTGGTTGGAATGCTGTTTCTGGGCTAGCAGATCTGACCCTCCAGGATGTCTTGCCCCTTCTGCTGCGTGGATGTGAAAAGCAGGCTCGCCTTAGCAGGCGGCAGGGCCCGTGAAGGAAGGTGTCTAAGTCTCTGAACCATTGCATGGAAAAAAGCCACCTTTCAACCAGGAACATTCATTGTATTGATTAAGAGGTAAACTTTTGGATGTTATTACATGCATTTCTAAGTCTTTCTGTAATAGCACTTAGCATTTACCCTAAATAATAAATGGGCCATATTCCTTTATATCTCTATTGCTTCCATGTTATTCAGTCAGTTTGGAACATCCTTTTCTGACTTCTTCCCTGAAAACTCCTATTTAACCTCTAAAATTCATCTCACATGTCAACTACTCTGAGCTTTTCTTAATTCCAGTTATTTTTTTCTTTTCTGCAAGACAACTGGGAATTTCACGTATTTCATATTATTGTCTTTATACTATTCAATTATAATGATTAATTTGTGCATCAATTTTTCCCTCCTTAATAGTTAACTCATAGAGGGCAGGAGTTTATTTTATATTTCTCTATTTCCACCATGCCTCACACAAAGTAGACAATACATGGTTTCCAAATGTACAAAACCATTTGCATTGAAATATATTCTCATTGATTAAAGTTACTGAAATGTTTTATGAGTACCAAATATATATTGAATAAATATCAAACAAAAAAAATATAGTCTAAAAGTAAACCTCATTAAAACAGATTCAGCTTTGCAACAGAACAAATTATCTGTCTGTGTCAATTTCAGTGTATTGAAATTCTAATAATGTCATGACCCTGACGGAAAAGGATAAAGAACGCCATAATGGAGATTTCTCTTCCCACTCACCTCGGGTTAAGAAGGGATTTTAATTATTCCTACTCTAATCTATTAATTATTCACAAGCCCAATGATCTGAGTGCTCCATCTCCACCCCACCAGAGTAAGGTTTCAGGCCTGCCTAGGCTTTTGCCTGGTGGGGATTGTTAAAATGCAGTCAGTTTTGTCTTCTGCAGAGGTTTCTCACCATCTTTCTCAAGGTCTTGTATGACTGAATAGAAATCTTTGCTTCATCAAATAAACTCCAAATGCGAGACAAAGCCGTTTTAGAAAAAGGCAATTATATTTTTAACAAAGGAACACAACTTATATACTAAGCTCTATTTCCATTGAGTCCGTTCATGTATGGGTCACTTACATGATTTCTAAGAGTCTTCTATTTTAAAATCTACCACAATAGTTAAAAAAACCCTGAGCATCAGTGATATGAATCAGAAGTCCTTATAGTGACTGCATTCTCAAGAAGTCTTATTTTAATTATAACATAGTATATGGATATAGTGACGGGGACATAGATAGAAATAGTTCATTTTCTCTTGATTGAAAATACCTTAAAGAAAATGTTGTCATCCAACCAATTCTGTTTGTGCATCAGAATCTATTTGTGGATAATATGATTGGAGTTGAGCACCAAAAGGCTACTAGGGTGTGCCACAATGCCATGAGTTTGTCAGTGAAGGCCTCCATATGTTGCTGTTCTCATTTTTTTCCAAATATACTTTCTTAATACATGATACGGAGCTCTTATTAGGTGTTGTATTTTAGATTACTTTTAAGTGACAGCTCTCAATTGTATATGTATCTGTGAAGGTCAAAAAGCTAATAAATATCTGACAATACTTCAACCAGGTTGCCTCCACCCTTTGTACCTATGATTAACTTCTTATAAGATGTGACTACTGAATTTTACATGGTATTTTGAAATGTCACCATATTCTGCAAAAGTAAACTTAAATCAGAGAGATTAGCTCAGTGAAGCCATATACTCGCCACAGTGAAACCATAAAACACACACTGAGAATTACAGTTTCCCAGTGGATCCTACGGCCTGTTGTCAGCAATCGAATATGTAGAGAATTTCAACAGCACTGAGGTGCAAAAGAGTGTAACACTTGGTATTAAAGCCATTCGATGCTAATCAATAGGAAGTCTTTACTTTGTTCCCCCACTCCTCTGTTTGAAAGATTAGAAATGATTAGAAAGAATGAATCATCCTAGGTCGCTCTGTTTTTGTTGCTATTTAAACATTGCTGCTCCGGGCAAGCTATGCCAGAGCACACAAATGTATAGAAAGGAAAAGATAGCCATGGTAGAGTCATGAGGTTATTATTATTATTTGAAATGTTAAAGTGGCTTTAAAAACGGACAGGGCAGAAATCGCAGTAATACTTAGTATTCCACATAAAGTGCACTATTTCTGGCTCAAAGGGGTTGATGCACCAACTCTCCTGGATTTGAGTAACATCCTTTATGTTTTATACCAGGTAGAAAAGAAAAGAGTTAGATCATTTTTCTGCTTCTAAGAGGAAGAGCAAAGAATTGTTATAAAGCCTCTAACACAAGGTAGGAGTCCAGATAGGGAAAGGTTGGTATTCGGTTCCATAGCCTGACTTCCACATTCTCTTTTATACCTTAATTACTTGCTGTACTTAAGTTTTCAAACTATTTTAACTCGATCTTTTCCGTCACATCAGTCTTAGGCTCCCCATTCTCAAATCTTGCCTTGTCATTATGATATGGAAACTGGGAACCACAAACCTAACAATTATTAAACTCAACTCTTTATAACCACCTGCCCCCAAAAAGGACCTGACCCGCCATTTCATCCACATTCGCTTGGTCAATAATAACACCTTCTGCTCAGGAACCCAAGCATACCTGAATCATCCTTCCTTCTTCTTCATCTTCCTTTACCTCAGCCAGTCAATCCCAAAGCCTTGCGTATCTCCCAAATATCCCTCCAATAAGTTCCCGTCATCTCATTCTCACTATCATTGATTTTATTCAGGATCCTGTTATCTTTTTTTTTTTTGAGAACTGGCCTCCCAACTGGGCTTGCTATGTCTAGTCTCTCTCTACTTTTACATTTCCGCATCCCAAAACTCGTGTTTCTGAAACACGAGTCACTATTGGATCTTGTCACTATTCTGATTGGAAAACCCCATTAAGTCCTTATTAGATGCAGAGTAGTATAAACATTTCTTAACTTGGTTTATGAGACCCTTTTTCAGAAAGCTCCAAATTACCTTTCTTTTACTTCCCTATCTTACTCCATTCAGGCTGCTATAAAATTACCACACTGTAGCTTATAAACAACAGATATTTCCTACAGCTCTGGATACGGGGAAGTCCAAGATTAAGGCTCTGGATAATTCAGTGTCTGGTGAGGGCCTGCTTCCTTGTTATGGAAGACGATCTTCTCACTCTAACCTCACAAGGTGGGAAGGCACAAGGGAGTTCTCTGGGGTCTCTTTTATAAGGGCATTAATCTCATTCATGACATCTCTGTCCTCATGACCCAATCACCTTCCAAAGGCCCCACCCTGCAAATACGATCACATTGGGGATTAGGTTTTAACATATGGAGTCCAGGCAGATACAATCTTCAGTCTACAGCATACTCCCTTCGATCACCTTATATTCCAGCTACACTGGGTCACCAGTATTCCCAGAAATTACCAAGTTTACCCATACATTTGTGATCTCCCTGGAATGAGAGACTAAAAAGGCAGTATAGCTCATCGTCAAGGGCCCTGGGTTTTGGAATGAATTGACACAGGCCTTGAATCCTTGCTTTGCAATTTGCTAGCAGGAGACCTGGTCAAGTTGCCTAAAATTACTAATCCCCAAGCCCCAGTTTCTCATCTATAAAATGAGGGTAATATCACTCTTTTCAGGGTTGATATGAAGATTGTATGTCCTTATTTATAAAGAGATTAACACAATGCCTGGAAAATAGTAAATAGTACTTATTATTCCACTGCTGTAATGACTGTTATTACTGCTACTATTTCTACTACTGCTATAGTTCCTTTTGCCTTTAGTTGCTGCATTTTTTGAAATTCTCTGACAGATATTTGTTTGAAAGCATACTTGGTTATTAGAAACAATTGAAAATTTAGCTTAATTCTTTTAAAATGGGTGATCAAGATTTATAATACTATTCTGAACTAAGATGAGATTTGATTATAAAATAATATTCTAATATCCCTGGTTGGATGATTAATTTCAAAAACCATTTAAACAGATGAGTTAAAACGTATTTAGAGAAAGAGCAACATTTTGATGTAGTTGAAGGGTTAGGATGAAGAGTAATTACTCAAACGCTTTTCAGAATGAAAGAATTATTAATAATTAAGCTGAGACAATAAGAGTAAATGAGAGCAGTCCCTGGAAAAGTGCCCCCTTCCCAAGTTAGTTCAGTGGATTTTATTTTGAGTGAGGTGCAAAGGCTTGGGTCGCAAAACATTAAATATAGAAGGGCCTAGTATTAAAATAAACAACAAATTCAGTCACTGTCCTTCGCATAGGCTAAATTTACTTTGCTAGAATTTATGATATGTATGACACATGTAAACAAACCATTAAAACTGTAACTATCCAATATTTATTCATTGCAAATTTAATTATGGTGAGGTAGAAGAGTAGTTTGGATAATTTCTAAGATGTGATCGGGACAAAGTAACTCATATTAAGTTACGACACACCCAGCTGCCACTAAATTCTTTGGGTTTTTGAGACAATAGGGAAATTTCAGGATTATCTTGAATATTTGTGTGAAGACACGTGTCAAGGTAAAGATGTTATTGAGTGTTGAGAGAAATGAAATGATAAATATGAAAATACTAAATAAGCATAGTGTTAAGATTGTTGCCACTGCTGGGGAGAACTCAAAGAAAAATCCCTTTTTTCTCTTTGACATCTAGTTTCTTATGTCTTTCACAATTTTTTCCAAGAAAGGTGGCACAAAGATTGTTTCTCCTGTTTGCTTAGCTGTCATTTGGTACTCTTCACTTCAACTGGGAAAAAAAATGCAAAGAAAGTAATTTATCTGATGGAACACATTCCTTATAGTGTTCACCTGCTGAGAACCTCACATGTACTTTAATAAGCTGAGGTTGTAAATTTCCTATGTTTTCCTTTATTATCACCAGCTTTATTGCATTCTCATTAGGTGTTTACTATGTATAGAATGCTAAGTGCAGAGATTACAAAAGTTTGTAGAGCTACTTCTCAGAAGGTATTGGTCAGTAATTGTAGGTGCTGTAAAGTATGACCATGCTTGCCCCACCATGGAGAACAGCTTTATGAATGAAAATCCCAGCCTGTGTTGCCAGAGTTAACAGATTCTCCTGGTCTTTGTATGTGTATTATTTTTTCTTATTTTTTTTCCTGCTTTTCCAAGTCCTAAACCCTGGATCTTATGTCTAGACTACAATTCAGTACCTTTGCATTATGTTACTTTGTCCTGACATACTTAACTAGATTCTGATTTTACCGTGTAGTTGACAGATGAACTGAATATTGTTTGAAAAACACAGGTTTTTGGTCTTGATATGTCTCATATGCTCTCTGGATTCAACTTAACAATCCACCTGAGGTGGGGATCTAGCATTTCTAGAAATGCCACATCTCTGAAACATAAAATTGCACAAAAATAAGCTGTAGGAAATATTTGTAAATATACATGAAATTCAGATTAATAAGACAAATTCATTCCAAAACACTTATTGGGTGCTTACAGTGTGCCCAGCATCATTGAAAATGTTGGAGATAAAGCAATAAAAAGAGGAATAAAATCCCTTCTCACATGCTGCTTGTATTCTAGTATATGTATGAGAAACAATGTACTGAATATATGATATAGTATGTCAGATAATGGTAAGTGTTCTATAGAAAAATAAAGCAGAATAAGGAGGCTAAAATATGCTTGGGGGTACTATGCTTTGTAGAGAGACACAAAAACCACTCTGGGAAGGTGTTATTTATGCAGAGACATGAGGAAATAAAGGTGCTGAATATAAGTGAAGGAAGAAAATTCCAGGTAAAGAAAACACCAATGACAAAGGCCCCAAGGCAGGAGTGTGGTTGGTATTTTCAAAGTACAGTAAGTGGGGTTAGAGCTCAATGAATGATAAGGAGAGTGTTAGAAACGAAATTAGAAACATTGGCAGGAGCAGATCATGGACAGCCTTCTAGGCCATGTTAAGGCTTTTGTACTTTATTGGGTGAGACGTAAAGCCATTGAGCATTTACAGCAGAAAAGTGGCAGAGTCTGATTCTTTCTTAGAGGATCATACTAGCTGTTATGTCAAATATAAGCCATAGGAAGGACAAAGTTGAAAACCAGGACACTAATCCTGAAGGTACCTGAATACATCATGTGAGAGACGGTAGGGCTTGTATTGGGTAGAAATGATACACATGGCAAGAAGTATTTAAATTCTGCATATCTCTTATAGGTAGTGTTGACAAGATTGGTAGAAAGGTGAGCTGTGGGCAATAAGAGTGAGGGTTAAGGTTGATTTTAAATATTAATAACTGATAAAATCAAGTTGTCATTTATTAAGATGGATACTACTGGAGGGGTGTGTGTGTGTGTCTGTGTGTGTGTATGTGTTTGCATCTTTGTGTGTGTGTGTGTGTGTGTGTGTGTGTCTGCATCTGTAAGAGATACCATGAGTTTGGCTTCAGATGTAAGTGTTTGAAGTTATAATTAGACAGCCAAATCAAGAGGTGAGTGGGAGCTGGAAATGTTGGTTTAGAGTGCACATGAGAGTTTAGTGCTGGAGTATAAATTGGGGAATCATCAGCATCTAGATTTAAAACCCTTGGTATGGATGAGATCACTTTGAAGTGAGTAAAGAGAGAGAAGCTTAAGGGCTGAGGATAGGAGATTTTTAACCTCTAGAGGTTGAAAATATGGGATGCAGTGAGAATGAGACTGAGAAGAAGGAGCTAGTGAAGCAGACATAGATATAAAAGAAAGTACTATCCTGGAGACAAAGTGGAGAACATTTTTCAAGAAGGAGAAATAAATCATGTCTAAATGCTACTTAAAGATCTAGTAACATGTGCTAAGAAATGATCCTTAGATATGGCAACAGGGAGGTCACTGGTGACCATGACAGGGGCAATTTTAGTGGTGGCCCAGACCAAGGCTTGCCCACGTGGGTTGAGTAGGTTCTTGGATGAGATGAAAGAATGATTTCAAATGCCAAAAATAAGACCAGCTATTACCTATTGAGTACTTAGGATATCTAGGCATTCCTCTAAGGACTTTATATGTAACTAACTTTCTATGAAGAAGTTATGGGTATTAGTCACAATTCATAGACAAGGCAATTGAGTTAATAGAAGGAATAATCCATCACAATCATGTGGGCTTTATCCCAGAGATGCAGGGATGGTTCAACATTCATGAATCTACAAATGTGATTCACCACATAAATAGAAGCAAAAAGAAAGACAATATGATCCTCTCAATAGATGCAGAAAAACTATTAGACAAAATTCAGTACCCTTTTATGATGAGAACTCTTAACAAAATAGGCATACATGGAACATACTTCAATATTATAAAAGCCATATATGACAAACCCACAGCCAACATCATACTGAATGGGAAAAATTGAAAGCATTCCTGCTTAGAACTGGAACCAAACAAGGTTGCCCACTGGCACCATTTCTGTTCAACATAGTGCTGGAAGTCCTAGCTAGAGCAATTAGGCAAGAGAAGGAAATCAACGGTATCCAAATGAGGAAAGAAGAGATCGACCTATTGCTTCTTGCTGATGATATGATCTTATGTCTAGAAAACCCCAAAGATTTCACCAAGAGACTCATGGAATTGATAAACAAATTCAGTAAAGTCTCAGCTTACAAAATCAATGTACACAAATCAGTAGCATTCCTATATACCAACAACAGTCAAGTTGAGAATCAAATCAAAGGCTCAATACTTTTCATAATAGCAACAAAGAAAATAAAATACCTAGGAATACATTTAACCAAAGAGGTGAAAGACCTCTACAGGAAGGACTATGAAATACTGAAGAAGGAAATCACAGAGGATGTAAACAAAGGAAAAAATATATCATGCTCATGAACTGGCAGAATCAACATTGTTAAAATGTCTATACTACCCAAAGTGATTTACAGGTTCAATGCAATCCCCATTAAAATACCATCATTTTTCACAGATCTAGAAAAAATAATTCTATGCTTTGTATGGAACCAGAAAAGACTCCGAATAGCCAAAGCAACATTAAGCAAAAAGAGCAAATTGGAAGGTATCACTTTACCAGACTTCAAGCTATAATACAAGGCTATAGGTACCAAAACAGCATGGTACTGGCACAAGGACAGAGACATAGACCAATGGATCAGAACAGAGAACCCAGATATAAAACCATCCTCATATTGCCATCTAATTTTTAACAAAGCAGACAAAAACATACAATAGGGAAAAGAATCCCTATTCAGTAAATGGTGCTGGGAAAATTGGATAGCCACATGTAGAAGATCAAAACAGACCCACACTTCTCACCACTCATAAAAATTGATTCACAATGGATAACAAACTTAAACCTAAGGCATGAAACTATAAGAATTCTAGAAGATATTTAAAACTCTTATAGGTATTCGACTATGCAAAGAATTTATGAAGACTCCAAAGGCAATCACAGCAACAAAAATAAATAAATGGGACCTGATTAAATTAAAAAACTTCTGCACAGCCAAGGAAACAATCAATAGAGTGAAATAGAAAAACTACAAAATGGCAGAAAATGTTTGCATGTTATACACCCAATAAAGGGCTAATAACCAGAATCTACAAAGAACTCAAGCAAATCAGCAAGAAAACATCAAACAACCCCATTAAAAAGTGGCCAAAAGACATGAACAGAAGCTTTTTAAAAGAAGATAGACTAATGGCCAATAAACATGAAAAAATGCTCAACATCTCTAATCATTAGGGAAACACAAATCAAAACCACAGTGAGATATCACCTAACTCCAGTGAGTTAGGTGTGGATGCGGGTGTGGATGTGGAGAGATAGGGACACTTATACAGTCTTGGTGGGACTGAAAACTAGTGCAAACCCTATGGAAAGTAGTATGGAGATACCTCAAAGAACTAGAAGTATAACCTACCATTAGATCCAGCAATCCCACTACTGAGTATTTACCCAAAGGAAAAGAAATACATTTTATAAAAAAGACATTTGCATTTGAATGTTTATAGCAGCACAATTCACAGCTGCAAAGATATGGAATCAACCCAAGTGTCCATTAATACTTGAGTTGATTAATAAAATGTGGTATATGTGTACCATGGAGTATTATTCAGCCATAAAAAAAATGGTGAACTAACTTTTTGTAACAATCTGGATAGAACTGGAGACCATCCTTTTAAGAGAAGTATCACACGAATGGTAAAAGAAACACATGTACTCACTGCTAAATTGGAACTAATGATCAACATCGATGTGCACATATGGTAGTAAAATTCAGTGGAAATCAAGCAGGTGGGCGGGAAGAGGAGAGGATGGGTAAATTCACACCTACTGGGTGCAATGTACACTACCTGGGTGATGAGTACTCTTATAACTTTGACTCCCACTATACAAAAGCAATTCATGTAACCAAAACATTTGTACCCCTGTAATATTGTGACCAAAAAAAAAAAAAAAAAAAAAAAAAAAAAAAAAAAAAAAAAAAAAAAAAAAAAAAAAAAAAAAAAAAAAAAGAAAAGAAAAGAAAAGAAAGAAAAAAGAAAACCTAAATAACAAGTATAGTAACAGAGTAAGTAGTAGAGCAGGGATTTGTAGCACAAGGATCCCGACTTTGAGAATCTGGGACTTAATCCCTACGTTATGTCAGAAGAATCTCTACAGTTAGTTCTACAACTTTCTAATAGCAAGACTACAAAAATTAAAGGAGCCTTTTCATAGGAGTAACATTGATGATAATACATACATCAACATTTCTGCAACCGTTCTTGCAGCTGGACACTTTTCCTCTAGGTAACCACAGAAAGCAATGCTATTTCCTTGTCCTTCCCTTCATCTTCTTTTTCTGAAACTAGAGGAAAACTGGGAAAGGGGACTGCTATGATTTGAGTGTGTCCCCTCCAAAATTCAAGTGTTGCCAGTGTGATAGCATTTGGAGGTGGGGTCTTTAAGGTGATTAGGCCATGCAGGCTCCGCCCTCGTGAACGCTATTAAGGCGCTTATAAAAAGGGCTACACGCAGCGTTTGGCCCTCTTGTTCTTCCACCTTCCACCATGCGAGGACACAGTATGGTCCTCTCTAGAGGACGCAGCAACGAGGTGCCATCCTGGAAGCAGACGGCAGCCCTCGACAGGCTCCAAAGGCCAGCACCTCGATCTTGGACCTCTCAGCCTCCACAACTACGAGAAAATAAATCTCTCTAGTTTACAAATTACCCAGTCTCAGGTATTTTGTTAGAGCAGCAAAAAATAAACTAAGGCAGAGATTAACATCGCAGAAAATGGTAAAATAACAGACATGAATGATGAACTTTAGATGAAGACACTAATAAACATTTAATAATCTTATGACTTCTACTTCTGAAAACAAAACAGTTAAAGAAATCCAATTTAGATTCATTAGAGAAGAGCAACAGAAAATGCACTGAAAATATTTATTAGATGATCGCTATGTGCCACACCTAGCGTGTGTGCACGTACACCGTGATATACAATACACGGTGAGCCACGTGCTTATCTTGAGGCGTTGCAGTACCCTGGAACGTGTTATCTCAAATGCTTCTATTTCGATCACAAATTGCAAACCACTTATGGGCAGAACCATGTCTTAAGCATTTTTGTGTCTGTCTCTTCAATACACTTATCTCTTATAGCGTAATAGGTATTTAATTACAATTTGGGTTTTTTTTTTTCTTTTTTGTAGCAGTTGATTGCCACAAAATTTAGAGAAACCTGCCTGAATGGATATATCCTGGTGATTTGAAAATTAGGAAGTTATGTTTCTGATGTTTCTCAGGCTAATGTATGCCTTTTTTACATACCTTAGAAGAGGATTATTTAAAGTTCCTATACTTGGTTCAAACCTGGATTCCAAATTTCAGGTTTAGTTGTTTTTGTTCAGTGATCTTAAATTCAAGGGAATTGCGGTCAAAAGTGTGAGAAGAAAATCTGTGATTGTGAGAGCATCTCAGCCGATCAGTGAAAGAATCCTTTCACATAAAATATGCAAACTGTCTAAAAGAAGGAAATTAAACCGCACTTCTTACAAACACTGAGCTCAAAGGAAGGAGACTGTGGGGAAGTTAATTTCGGGCAACCTACGGAAGAAGTTTCCTGCGTGTGACAGCCGGACTGCTGCCCAGGGTGCGGGGAAGCCATGTGGCAGGTCGGGGCCCCAGGGCGTGACTGGCAGGGGCTGTCTCGAGGCAGCTGGGAGCACCAGGAGGCGGCCGCCGTGAATGTGTGGTTGGCAGGACGATGGCCCTGCAGCTGGCAGGGGACACTGTGAAGCAGTGACCTGGCTGGAGCTGCTTGCTGTCAGCCGTCCCAACCAGGCATCCGCCCTGCCTAGAGCTCTCTGAAAGACCAAGGGTTGATACCACCGGATTCTAAAAATAGTAAGGGCCACAGGAACTGGCAAAACAAAATATTTCATGTCTGTGTCAAATGACCTTCTTCTGGTTATTTTGTTGGTATCTTGGTTTTTTTTTTTTTTTTTTTTAAACAACGGAAACTACAACCAGTAAGTAGCAGCATAAGGACAACTTGTACCAACAGAGAGACCCTTGAATCCATCCCTGTAAATGCCCAATTAAATCTTCGGTCTTGACCAGCAATATGCTGGAGAAGCATCTGGCTTGTTTAATGCAGGTTTAGGACAGTAATGCTCAAAGGCAACTTTCATTTTTATGGATACGAGGTTGTAATCTAATATAAAAGAAAGGTCACCTTTGCTGGCAATCCACATTTGTGCTTTACAATGGTTTTAATCGAAAGTACACCCAAATGAAAGAGCATTAGGATAGCCAATGTTAGCATTGGGTTGCTCTGGAAAACACACACACACACACACACACACACACACACACACCCCTCTTCGGAATGTTCTCAGTTGATTTACAAAATGTTATGCGAGAAAGGAAGATTAAAATCAACAGTACTATATCAGAGCTGAGCAATAGCATAGTTAGAGAATCCTTTTTGCCTTTACTGTCCTTGCCACTGTGTCTGAAAGGAATTCATTTCCAACATTTCCTTGTAGCAATATGTTATGGGTTGGTAAGCCTCATGTCGGCGGTTAATGAAACCATAGGACAGTCCAAAGAGTTTAAGAAAATGGAAACTGTTACTCTGAAGAATCATGGTGATGCTATTTTTAAAAGAATAATTTTCTTTTAATTAATTAAAATAATAATTTTCTTTAGTATTTCTGGAAATAACAGTTTCTATGGAGGCCATTTCCTGAGAAACAAAATGAAAGAAAGCAAATTTAAAAAAAATCCCAAGGGATATAACAAATTTATTAAAAAATTTAGAGCTATCACAAATGGTCTGCTTTGTTTTCCAGGAAATTTGTATCAAAATGTTTTTTTTCCTGAATAAATTTCCCTAAATGTGCTTTTCAGCTTCTTTCTTAATTCCTGTAGAAGCCTAAAGATGTCTTAGGCCATACTATAAAATGTATATAGGCTTTGAGTCAAATTACAAATTTTTCTTTTTTTTTTAATTTCAGGATATTATGGGGGTACAAACACATTTTGGTTGTATACAATGCCTTTGCCTCACCCAAGACAGGGCTGCAAGCGTGCCCTTCCCCCATACAGTGCGTGTCTATTTCCCCCGCTTAATTATGCATCTAATTAGAGTACTTAGGTGAAAACAACGGTTAAGTTGGTCACTGAATTAGAAGCACTAGAAATTATTTGTTAAATTAAATGACAAATATAAAAAATTAACTCAAAACAGAAAACATCATTGAGGAGGAGAAAAAAAGTAGCACTTACTTGTATTTGAGGTTGTTAACTTTTCTAAAATTCTTTTGGATTAACGGAGATACATTATCGGACGACTTTAATTGGTGAAATTACAGATTTAGAAATTATATAAAAACACGATAAAAACTTCAGATTTGTCACTTTCCTGATGAGGAATAATGGGAAGGCAAGGAAGTTGTTTCATATCTAGTGGAATAAGTTTATTTTATAAAGTATTAGGAAGATGGAGTGGAAAGTTGTGTCAACATGGAAAAAAATGACAATAATTTTAGAGATGAAGAGACAGTTTTATGGGAATGTCCTCTCCATACTGAAATAGATTATTTTGTATATCTCTTTCTCTGTATGAAAGCTTTTGGAGCCTGAGGAGGCTTCCAGGAGGATTGAAGCACCCAGAACTGTGTATTTAGCATGTAAAACTAATTAAAAACCTACCAATAGTCCTATAAAAAGATATTACCGTATTTTAAAAGAAATCATCAATACCATTAGAAAGCACAATCCTGCAGATTTCGCCTGTATTTATTCAGTCACTGATTCATTCAATAATTCTTATTTTGTGACACCTACCATGTGCCACACACTGATTCAGTCCCTTGAAGGAGATCAATAAACACAATGAAAAAAGGTCTCTGCTCTTATGGAACTCCTATTCTAAGAGGAGGAGACAATATACAATAAAAATAATAAATAAGAAAATTATACAGAAATTAAAATTTTAAATATATGTTACAGAAAAAGGAAAGTGGACTAAGGAGTATTAGAAGTGGGGGGGGGTGAGTTACAATTTAAGCAGACCTTGTTGAGAAGATGACATTCAAGAAGGGAAAAAGGCAGTGAGAGGGTCAGCGGAGCAGGTATCTGGGCAGACCACCGCAGGCAGGGGGAACAGACAATGCAAGGATCTTAAGGCAGGAGCAAGCCTGAAACGTTTGAGATGAATAGGGACCATGAGCAAGACCTTAGGCTTTTATTCGGTGGGAGACATCTGAAAGTCTTGCACAGAGTGACGGCACGGGCTGACCTATGTTTTTAAAGAATCATTCTGTAGGAAGACAGTAGTGGAAAAGAGAGACCCGTGAGACAACTTGGAGTTTTCAAGGCAAGAGAGGATGGTGGCTTGAACAAGGGCAGTTGCAGTGGATGTACTGCGAAGTGATCAGGGTCTGAGCATATTTTAATTTACTAATAAATTGGTTGTGAGACTTAACAGAAAGAAAGATTAAGAGAAAGGATTTTAAGCTTCTGTCTTTAAATTGAATTTTGGCAAGCATGAAATGTTAAACCAGCATGACCACTGCTATGGTTTGGATATGTCATCTAAAAAGCATGTGTTGGAAACTTAATCCACAAGGCAACGGCATTGGGAGGTGGGGACTAAGGGGAGGTGTTTAGGTCATCTGGGCTCCACCCTCATGAATATCGAGGCTGATTATAAAAGGACGTGAGGCTGCAAGTTGAATCTCTTGCTCTCTCTGCCCTTCCACCGTGAGATGATGCAGTGAGAAGGTCACTTGCCAGATGCCAGCCCCTCAGTCTTGGACTTCCCAGCTTCCAGATCTGGGAGCCAATAAATTTCCATTCATTATAAATTTCCCAGTCTCAGGTACTCTGTTATAACAGCACAAAATGGATGAGGACAACTGCTTTACCTTGCTTCGTAAAGGATTTTTAGTTAAATGGAAATATTTTATATGACTTAATCATCCCAAATAATTTATTTTTTCCAATGATTTTTAAAAAAATTTTCATTTTTAAAACTAAAATGAGGTTAAATAGAGTAAGCCTAGGATTTAAATGCTGGTTGTATCATACATTAGTCTCAACTTTGGAGAACTTTTGAAAAACCGTTAGATGCTAGGTATTAGTCCAAAACAGTTGATGAGACTCTCTGAAGGTGATGTCTGGGTACTGATATTTTTTGGTTGAAAAGTTCCCCAGGTGGTTCTAATATGCAGCACTGTTAGAAAGCTTGAAATATTGCCTATTTGTGCTAAGTCAGGGGGACATAGTGTCCCCTAAAGAAGAAGTAGTTCATAACTTGATCTTGATGTTCCAATAACATAATTTTAAACTGAATATTTAAAGGCAAAAATCCAAGCACCAAAAATATTTTCTTTTCCTCTTAGATCTCGCGCCCAATAAGGGTAGTCATTTATAGTAGCTTTTTAGCTAGAGCTCCCCGAAATTAGCACTTGCTCTCAGGAGATGTACACATTAATTCTGAAAGTGATATCGACGCCAAGCCTAGCATGAGGAAGGAAGCCATGTTAATCACATGGGTTTCGGGTCCATTAGAAACACCAGAGAGGGAGAGAAATTCCTTTTTGCCAAATGGAAAATGTCAAAAATCAGCAGGGTAAAATAGAATTCGATTTTCATGCTTCTAAGAAGGAGGAAAATAGAAGAAAATAGAGACTAAAAATATGCCAGCCAATTCAAGTTATTTTAGTACAAGTCCATCACTAAATCAAAGATACTACCTTTGCAAAATTACCGTTTATTTAAAATAAAAATGTCTCCTTCTGCTTCTTTTTCTGAATCATGGCATCTCTCTACCTGCTGTTCCAGAATATGGGTCTAGGCTTGGTAAACTGTGAGTCTGTCCTTACCTGCGGGTTTAAGTCTTTGAATTCAGAGCCCGTCTGTTCTTTTCTGCTGTTAATTGTTTCTACATCCGTCTGCTCACTGGCAATGTTCAAAGATGCTGCTAAAAGAAAAACAGACACTAAGAACATTTTTGAAATATTTTTTGGAACATGGCACATTTTCCTCACTAAAGTATAGGAATATATGCTTTAAAAACATACTTATAAAAATAAGTTAAATCTTTGGTATAAACAGGGTTATCAGGCTTGATCATTCAAAATCATACTGAGAATTCTGAGTTTATAATTATGAATACAAGCAAACCTGTGGAATCAATGTTTTCTAGCAAAGGTGGCTATAAGAACATTATCGTAAAAAGAACCATAATATATTACTATCTTTCAGGAAAAAAAGAATCAGGATGAGTTTATACACATCCATAATGTAAATATGCAATGACACAATAACACACTGGCTTATCTGAAAACTTCAGTCATAGAAGGATATCACATGGCGTTTAGTTCGGACACAGGTAGGTACGATGCTGGACACTATAAACAATAATATGCGAGCTGAAAGACATAACCCTTTTAGCAATTGAAACTTCCTAGCTGTTCTAGGCCACTCCTGTTACTGTATTCCTTGTATCCCTGAGCACATAATAAACCGTTTTTTTTTAAATTCTGCTTCCCTTTGCCTTGCTTTTTTATATATAATAGAAAGAACAAAATTGCAGTGTTTAACATCAGAGCATGGTATCTAATAATACTCCATATAACATATTTAGCATAAGATTTTACTTAACTGGAAAATTCATGTTTGAGGTATAGGGTACTTTATTGCATATGCAGTTTGAGGTACTTTAGTGCATATGCAGAACTGTAGGCAATAACTCATTTTACTTAAAAAAAAATTGTGCACTTGTGGTTTCTAGTTCTAGCGGTCAGCTTTGAAGACTGCCTTGGTCACTTATCCTCTCTGTGTCTCAATTTCGTCACCTGTCAGATTGGGATAATAATAGGATCTACTTATAAGATTGTTGTGAGGATTAACTGAGTAAATATGTGTAAAACAGAACAACGCCTGGCATAGAGTGAGTGCTATATAGCTATATGCTATCACAACATATTTGCTATTATGAACTTTATTAGTTTGGTACTATGTACTGTGGTTCCCAAAGAGATCAGTTCTTTTGACTTTTAATGACAATCTAAAGAAATTAAGCACAGCACAGTGAAAAGGGAACATGCAATAAATAAACATATGTAAAGAACATTCCATGGGTTGAAAATATAGGTGTGCGCCACATTGCATGTTTAGAAAATACCAAAATCACTGAGTGAGGATGGGGCCAAGATAGCAGACTGGAAACAGCCTGCACACACTGCTTTCAAGAAAAGAATCGGAAGTTACAAGCAGATATTTGCCCACAGCTGGACTGTCTTAGAGACAGCATTGCGCATCATCAGAAAAGCGACTGGAGATACCCACAGTGAAGGAGAAGAAAGCCGAGTGCACCCCCAGCAGGATCAGAAGGGAGCTGGGGAAGGTGCCCGCATGTGGGGAAGGACCAGAGGAGAGAACTCCAGGGCTCCACGCTCCCGCTGCTGACGCTGCAGCCTGTGGCAGGCCTCCAGACTGACCAGGGAGCTGCTTGGGGACTGGGCAGCGGTGTTGCACCGAGAGCTGGCACAGCTGGGTGTGCCGGCTTCCAGTCCCTGGTCACTGCAACTGACACTATTCTGAGCTCTGGGCCCCAGAGGGTCTCGTCTATACAGGGCTGGCTCCACTGTAGCCACCTCTTCTTCATCGTCCCTACCACGTGGGGGAGGGAGCAGGGAGGGCGGGCACCTTCACATGCCCTGAGACTGGGTACTGTGCCCCCTCCACCCCTGCCACCGGGGGATCTGAGCAGAGCAGGTGCCCATGGCCTGCAGCATTCGCCGCTGCCATCTGGAGAGTGCTGCTGCCACTGCCCCCCTGAGTAGCACCACAGCAGCTGCTGCTGCCAGTCCTGGGTGGAGAGAAAGTCTCAGCCACTTTACCTTGCCCACAGCGCTGTGTGCTTTGGCGGCCCTGTCCCCCATGAGTGGCCATGGCTCCGCATGCCTCAGTGACCCCACCTGAGTGCCACCCAGCCATCATGGCTCTGCACTTCGGCTACTGCCACAGTCTCGTTCCCCGTGTGCCATGGTACTGCTGTGCTGCAGTGACCTTGCCCACCGCACACCGCGTGCCTCTGTGGCCCTGTCCACAGCAGTGCCACCATCACACCTGGACCTGGATGGAGTGAGCGCCCACAGCTCTGGCAGCCAAGGACACCATCTAAATGGCCTCACTCAGACATCACTGCTATAGCAGTGTGGAGACCTGGGCAGAGCAAACTTTCATGCCACCCTTCTCTGGAGAGGGACACACCCAGCCCTCCAACTGAGCTTCAAACAATGGCTTGGGGACTAACCCATCACTGTGCATGAATATCCTCCCAAGCACTGGCTCGGACTGTGGCAACCACGGAGGAACCGGACAGTGCAGGAGAACAACTGCATGGCAGGCTTTGAGTGCATTCGCCCTTTTCTTGTGGGTCAATCTTACAGAGTAGGACACGGCGCACCGTCCAGGGACGTCTCCTCCTTTTCACTAAGTAGGAAAGTTCACAGCAGAGGAGAACAGGTGCACCACAAACTTATCTGTCTTCAGCTGAGAGAAGAGGTTTCAGATTAGAAAGAACCAGAATAAGATCTCTGGCAACATGAAAAAACAAGCTGTTTCAACATGCCCAAAGGATCACAAGAGGTCTCTAGCAACAAATCCCAAACTGAAGGAAACTGTAAAATGTCAGATATGGAATTCATAATATGGATGGCAAATAAGGTGAATGAGATTGATTAGAAAGTTGAAAATCAACACAAAGAAGCCGGAAAAGATATTGTAGGATATGAATGAAAAATTCTCTAAAGAGAAAGACAACATAAGAAAAGATGTACTAGAACTAAAAGCAAAGAAAGAATCATTTAGGGAATTTCAAAATACACGAGAAAGCTTTAACAACAGACTAGACAAAGCAGAAAAATAATTTCAGAGCTTGAAGACAAGGCTTTCAAAGTAACACAGTCAGTCAAAGATGTGGAAGAAAGAATAAAGGAGACTCAATGATCACTCAGAGAAACATGGGACTATGTAAAATGAGCTAATATAAGAATTATAAGTATTCCTATGGGAGAAGAAGAAAAAGCAAAAAACATGGAAAACCTATTTGAGGGACTAATTCAGGAAAATTTCCATGGTACTGCCAGAGATTTAGATATCAAGATATAAGATGGTCATCAAACACTTGAAAGATTCATAGCAAACAGGACATCACCAAGGCACATAGTGATTAGTCTGGCCCATCAAAGTGAAGGAGAAAATCCTACAAGCTGCAAGATGAAAGTAACAACCAACTTCCAAAGGAAAGCCCATCAGACAAACAACAAAATTCTCAGCAGAGGAAGCCAGAAAGGATTGGGACCTTATTTTTAGTATTTTGAACAGAATAATTGCCATTCAAGAATTTTGTATCCTGGAAAACTAAGTTTCATAAATGAAGGAGAAATAAAGTTGTTCCTAAACAAGCAAATGTTAAGAGAGTTTGTCACCACTAGACCTGCCCTACAGGAAATGCTCAAAAGCACTCTATAAATGGAATAGAACAATCAATACCCACCAGTGTTAAAACCCTTGAAAGTTGAAGCTCGTAGCTCTTATAAAACAGTGGCACACAGGAGAAACAAAACAAGACCCTTCTAACTAGCAAGGACTCTCATAGACTCAAGGTAGAGGGATGGAAGAAAATACTCCACACACATGGAAACAAAAAGTGAGCAGGAGTAGCTATTCTCAGATGAGATAAAATAGGCTTTAAATCAACAATGGTTAAAACATACAAAGACAGTCATTATAAATGATAAAGGGAGCAATTTAGCAATAATATATAACAATCCTAAATATATATGCACCTAATACAGGGGCTTTCAGATTCATAAAACAGATTCTACTAGATCTAAAGAAAGAAAGAAACAGCAGCATCATAATAACTGGAAACCTTAACACTCCATTGACAGAACTGGACAGATCATTGAGGCAGAAAGTCAACAAAGAAACACAGGACTTAAACAAGACTCTAGAACAAATGGACCTAATAGGTATGTACAGAATATTCTACCCCAAAACTACAGAGTATACATTTTTCTCATCAGCACATGGGACACCTTCCAATATAGATCATATATTAGGCCACAAAACAAGTCTCAGAAAACTTGTAAACTCAAAAATAGAAACAATACCATGTATCTACTCAGACCACAGTGGAATAAAACTAGAAATTGATTCTGAGAGGAACTCTCAAATCTATGCAAAGTCACGGAAGTCAAACAATCTGCTGATGAATGATCCTTGGGTCACTGATGAAATTAAGACGGAGATCAAAAGATTTTTTCAAACAGAATGACAAAGAGTATACAAGCTTTCAAAATCTATGGAATACAGAAAAAGCAATGCTAAGGGGGAAATTCATATCCTTAAATGCCTACATCAAAAAGACAGAATGAACACAAATGAACATCCTAATGTCGTACCTCAAGGAATTATTAATAGAAAATGAAGAACAAACCAAACCCAAAGCTAGCAGAATAACAAAGCCCAGATCAGAAGAAATGGGAACAACAAAAAAACACAAAAAATAATACAAAGGATTAATGAAACAAAAAAGTTGGTTCTTTGAAAAGATAAAATTGATAGGCCATTAGCTAGATTAATCAAAAATAGAAGAGAAAGGACTCAAATATGCTCAATCAGAAATGAAAAGGAGATATTACAAATGATACAATAGAAATACAAAATATTTATGACTGCTATGAAAACCTCAAGGAAATGGGTAAATTTTTTAAAACACACAACATCCCAAGCCTGAATCAGGAAGAAATAGAAATCCTGAACAGACGAATAATGAGTAGTGAGATTGAAATAGTAATATCTCCCAACAGAAAAATATTCCTGGGCCAGACGGATTCACAGCCAAATTCTACCAGACCTACGAATAACAACTGGTACTCATTCTACTACTGAAACTTTTCTGTAACATGAAGGAGGAGGGAATCTTCCCTAACTCATTCTACCAGCCAGTATCACCTTCATATCAAATCCAGGAAAGGACAAAATAAGAAAACTACAGACTAATATCCCTCATGAACATAGATGCAAAAATTCTCAACAAAATGTTAGCAAACTGAATCCAACAGCACATTGAAAAGATAGTTCACCATAACCAAGTGGGTTTTATCCCAGGGATGCAAGTATGGTTCAATATACACTATTAAATAAACATAACTCACCACATAAATAGAAGTAACAATCAATACCATATGATCATCTCAATAAACACAAAGAAGTATTTGCTAGAATCCAGCACCCATTCATGATAAAAACTTTCCACAAACTAGGTATAGAAGGAACGTAGCTCAAAATAATGAAAGCCATGGATGACAAACCCATAGCCAACATCATACTGACTGGGGAAAAGTTGAAAGCATTTTCCCTAAGAATGGGAACAAGACAAGGGTGCCCACTGTCACCACTTCTATTCAAGATAATACTGGAAGTCCTAGCCAGAGCAATCAGGAAAGAGAAAGAAATAAAGGGCATTCAAATGGGGAAAGAGGAAGTCAAACTATCCCTGTTTGCTGAAGATATGATCTTGTATAGAAAACCCTAAAAATGCCACCAAAAGACTCCCCAAATTGATAAACAAATTCAGTAAAGTCGCAGGTTAACAAAATTAATGCACACAAATCAGTAGCATTTCTATATACTAAATGACATTCAAATAGAGAATCGAATAAAAACTCAATACCATTTACAATAGCAACACAGAAAAAAAACAAAACCCTAAGAATATGCTTAAGTAAGAAGGTAAGGAGGTGAAAGATCTCTAGAAGAAGAACTACAAAACACCAATGAAACAAATCATAGATGACAAAAACAAAAGGAAAAACATTCCAATGCTCATAGATTGGAAGAATCAACATCATTAAAATGTCCATACTGCCCCAAATGATTTACAGATCCAATGCAATTCCCATCAAAACATCTATATCACAGATGACAAAATAATTCTAAACTTCACATGGAACCAAAAAATAACCTAAATAGCCAAAGCAATCTTAAGAAGAACGAACAAATTGGTAGGCATCACATTACCTGACTTAAAGTTATACTACAAGGCTGTAGTAACCAAACAGCATGATACTGATATAAAGGTGGAGACACAGAACAATGGAACAGAATAGAGAACCCAGAAATAAAACCATATAGCTATGATTAACTGATTTTCAACAAAGTAGACAAAAACAGACAGGGGTAATTACACCCTACTCAATCAATGGTGCTGGGAAAATATGGATAGCCATATGCAGAAGAATGAAACAAGATCCCTGCCTCTCATCATGGACCAAAATTAACTAAAATTGGATTAAATACTTAAATGTAAGACCTGAAACCATAAAAATTCTAGAATAAAACATAGAAAAAACACCTCTGGATATCAGCCTAGGCAAAGAATTTATGACTATGACCCTAAAGGCAAATATCTGCAAAAACAAAAATAAATAAATGGCACTTAATTAAATTAAAAAGCTTCTGCATAGTAGCAGAAGTAATCAGCAGAGTAAATAGACAATCCACAGAATAGGAGAAAATATTTGCAAATTCTATATCTGACAAAGGACTAATACCCAGAATCTACAAAGAACTCAGATAAGAAAAAAAATAACCCCATTAAAAGTGGGCAAAATACATGAACAAAGTTTTTCAAAAGAATATAGACAAATGGCCAAAAAACACATGAAAAAATGGTCAACATCACTAACCATCAGGGAAATGCAAATTAAAACCACTGCCCAAAATGATTTACAGATTCAATGCAACCCTAACCACATTATCCCTATCATAATGGCCATTATTTAAAAAATCAAAAAACAATAGATGTTGGTGTGGAGGCAATGAAAAAGAAATGCTTATACTTTGTTGGTGGGACTGCGAGTTAGTACAACTTCTGTGAAGAACAGTATGTTGATTCATCAAAGAACGAAAAGTAGAGCTACTACTCAATCCAGCAATACCCCTACTGATATTTTTTCCCAAAGGAAAAAAAGTCATTATATCAAAAACAAACAAACAACAACAACAACAAAAAAAACAAAGCACCTACACCCAAATGTGTTTTGTAGCACAATTCACAATTGCAAAGATGTGGAATCAACATAAGTGCCCATCAACTGACGAATGGACAAAGAAAATGTGATGTATGTATATGTACTGTGTAGTACTACTCAGCCAGGAAAAGAATGTAGCAGTGTCCTTCACAGCAGCTTGGTTGGAACTGAAGAACATTATCCTAATTGAAGTATCTCAGGAATGGAAAAACGAGCACCACACGTTCTCACTAATAAGTGGGAGCTAAATGATGGGCACACACGTTCATAAGTGGTGCAAAGCACATTGCGTACTAAGAAGGGAGGACGGTGGGAAGAGGGTAGGGATAAAAACTTACCCATCCGGTACAACGTACACTATTCTGGTGATGAGAGCATTAAATGCCCTGACTTCGGTATTATGTAATTCATCCATGTAATAAAAAACATTTGTACTCCCTTAATATTTTGAAATAAAATTTTAAAAAAATGAGTTTGAATTAAAAAAAAAATCAGAGTTTGGCTTTTGGAATGTGGTGTATTATTATAGTTCATTTGCAAATATCGGGTGGCTCTGTTCAGTTAAAGAAGTATGAAGATACTTTGAAATGCATTGCTGGAAGTGTTTGTAGAATAAAATTCATAAATAAAAATGAAGAGTATTGTCAGAGTTCTTCATTTATTGCATAGAGGAGACTTAGCTTTGATGATGTATCTGATAGTCAATATAGAAAGAAGTAGTTCATATTTAAATTCAAAACCTTTTTTGTAATTTTAATTAAAATTCAAAGGATTCTAGGGAATTATACCATTAACCTTTCTCTGCTAGAATTCAAAGGATCACTTTTTAGGTCAATGTGAATGATGAGTTTGCTAGTCTCATCCAAATGTCCATTTGTACAACTCCCCAAGCCAGGAGCAGGATTATTAACTCATCAGCCATTTGGCAGTCTTCGCCGAAAAGAAAAGTGCCAGATGGGAGTTTCAGGTCAGGGCTGTCCTCAATTGACAATGATGAATGACAAATTTAGTGAGGTTTTTTTCTTGATTTAGTTCATTGTTACCCGACTCATTAAAAAATTTTTAAAAATGGTTAAAGACCTGCCAAAGAGAAGAGAGAAACAGATAAACAGAAAAAGGATGGGAAACATGAAATTTATGCACAAACATTTTATCAGAGCTATCTGTAACATAATTGCACCTGTGCATGCATTTTGTGATTGAAAAATAGTTAGAGGACTAGTGCTAGTCAATGGGAAAATTATTATGAAATTTTGTATTTGAAAGCAAAAAAAGAATACAAAAGAAATGGGAAGAACATGTGAGCATCTGGGGAAAACTTCCTTAGAGGGGGTTGAGATATTCCTAGATAGCACAGGAGAAATAAACTGGGGGCGGGGGGGAAGGAAAAAAGATTGTGAAGAAGGAAGGCTAGTCAATATCAGTAAAATCACGCTGGTGATTGGAGAAGCTGGTGGAGATGGGAAAGGAGAGAAGAAGGAACCAACACTGTCCTACAATAAATTCCTTTCCACTTGACCAGAACTGAGATATGTAAGAGGAAATGTGGTCTCTGGTTCTCTGCTCAGGAAAGGGAATTTTCAGTCATTAGCAGATTTGAGGAAATCTACTGCTGACTCCCAAGAAGGAAAGCTGAGGCAGTGTGAGCCTGGGGAACTGAAATGTTCATTCAGGGAAGCTTTTTGTGGACGGGATATTGCGGGGCAGGGAGGGCGTTGTCTTCCCACAGCAATTATTGTTTATGTGGCAGAGTGTGATGAAATTATTGAAGTTTTCATCTTCCTTTTGGTTTATATTGGGACAAATTCCACCGCTAGAGTACACCAGCAAGGCATCTCAAAGGAACTATGAGCCTACAGGTAGAAAACTGAAAGGCTTAAAGATACAGCTAATGTTATCTCCCTTATAATAGAAGATTACAACTTTACAAAAGAAAGAAAATGTGTCCTTGATTTGGATTGAATTATTTGCAAAGGGTAGAGAACAGTGACCCAGACACTTGCCAATATGATCAGTAGGATTTTAACTGAAAAGTGGAGAGGGGAGAGGGAGACAGAAATTCTTTGATTCAATGAAAAATAAAAAGCCAGCGTACACAGGTTATGAAAAATAAATTTTCTTTGGTACTTACTATATGCTATAACTGTTCGAAGCTTCTTTCATGTATTAGATTATACAATCATCTTAACTAACTTATTGAATAGGTTTTTTTATTTTTTAAATCTTCACACATTGCTTCTCAGCGCTTTGGCTAAGATCAAGGGTAAAATCTTTACCAATCCTCAATACACGAGGAAACTGGGGTCTGAAGAAATTAAGAAATTTGATCAAGGTCGTGCTGCTAATAAAGATCAAAATCGGCAGTGCTAGTCCTGTGCCCAGGCACTTAAACGCTACCCTGTCTTTCTAACACAGGTATGTCACAATGAGAGGGGCGATAATGGAGGAAGAGCCAAGTAATTGACTAAACAAAATGTTCAGAGTGTCAGGAGACATAATTAGCATCCAAAGGTGGTCACGCAATAAACAAAATGAAGGTAAATTTTACTTAAAGGGAAGACTTTCCAGCCAGATGGAGAAAATGGATGATGAGCTTTAGGGGGAAAAAAATGAAACAATATCTGACCCCCCAAAATACAAGTTCCTATAGTGATGAGACTTTCCAATTATGTGGATTCATGCAGAAGATGAATTATTCTAGAAGGATACTATTTGAACATCTTCTATCCAAGTTCTAACCAGGCCGACCCTGCTTAGTTTCCGAGATCCAGACAAGATCGGGCACGTTCAGGGAGGTATGGCCATCGACTATTTGAACTTCTTAGAACTAGTCGTGTTTGTTTGCTGGGGCTACCATAACAAAGCCACATAGGTTGGCTTAAACAACAGAAATTTATTATCTCACATTCTGGAGGCCAGAAGTCCGAGATCAAGGTGTTGTCATGCATGGTTGCTTCCTTTCCAATCTGTTCCATTTTGTCCCCTAACTTGTAGTGGTTTGCTGGCAATCTTTGGCATTCCTTGGCTTGTAGAGGAATCACCTAAATTTCTGCCTTCATCTTCACATGACAGTCTCCTGGGTTTAAATTTCTTCTTTCTATGAGGACACTAATCATAATGGATAAGGGGCCCGGCTCTATTCCTACATGACTTCATTTTGATTAATTACACTACAGTGACCCTATTTCCCAGTAAGGTCACATCTGAGGTACCAGACGATAGGACTTCAACACATGAAATTTTGTGGGGACATAATTTAACCAATAAAAATGGTTTCAAATGATATTTTTATTTCTCAGATGACAAAACAAGTTATAATCAGGACTACTACTCTAGACTTGATCGTGACCATCAAATAATGGTGATTGAATATATGCAGATGTTGACTGCAGGTGGTTATAACTAAAGAAGGGCATGCCGGGCACACAATGTTACAAGTGTAGTAGAAAGTTCAGGAAGGTAGAGTGCAACTGGTAAGAGTAAAGATATATATTTGGAGTCTCATGTCCTGGGGCCTTAAGAGAAACAGTGGCTCAGCAGAGATTGATAGCTCAAAATAAAAATTCCCGATCATGAAAGATCCCCACATTGTGGGGTAGGGGAAGAGGTGTAGTCATGTTGATCTTTTTAGAAAGAGCATTCTGAAGAGCTCAAGTTTATAATATAGAGCTTCAACTAACATTTAGCTTTTGTTGATTTTAGAGTGAAATTTTTCATGCACAAAACATGGAGATTAGATGACATGACCAAGAGTATTAAAAGTTCGATAAACTTGTATAAAATATGTGAGAACATCTATAACTCTGAATAAAATGTGGCTTCAGAAAAATGTCAAAGGTATCGAAAGGCTTTTTCAGGAATGTTAAGAGCAAGAAGACACAGTGTGCATAAGCCTGCTGCTTTGGGACAGATGGTGTAATGTTAACAGATAACAGGGAAAAATCAGAACTCCTTCACTGCTATGGGATTTTATCTACTTTGTTATAGAGGGAATTGGTCTTCAAGAGAGGTGAGATAATTTTTTTTTTCTTTTGAGACAGGGTCTTGGTCTGCCACCCAGACTGGAATACAGTGGCACAAACAGAGCTCACTGCAACCTCAAACTCCTGGGCTCAAGCAATTCTCCTAGCTCAGACTGAGATTCCCAGGTAGCTGGGACTACAGGCATGTACCACCATGCAGGGCTTTTTTATTTTTGATAGAGATGAGAGTCTCACTATGTTGCCCAGGCTGATCTCGAACTTCTGCCCTCAAGCAATCTTCCCTTCTCGGCCTCCCAAAGTGCTGGGATTACAAGAGCCCGCATGCCTGGATGAGGTGAGATAATTTATAGAGTATACCTGTTGCTCTCAGTGATCCAGACAAAATATATCATAGGTTTCAAGGGAACTTGGGGAAGAGATGTCTGCATGTCTGCTGCTAACACATTTTGAGGGCTTGTGGGAAATGGAAGGAGTGTTAGAAAATTGGGGGTAGGAAGTGACATACCGGTTTCCAACAAATAGAGGGCAGAGTAGATTATCTGGACTGCAGATTGGCGAGCTTGAATTAATTCCAGAAAAAAGATCTACATGACAGGGGTTTGACAGTCTTTGGTCGTGCATGTCTCATGGCCCTCGATGCCCTGGGGTTCTCGGCAGAAATTATAAGGAGAGCAGAGCAAGAGGGAGAGGAGGAGGTAGGAGGAAGGAGTATAGAGAGAGGCTCACCCCCTGCACGGGGATTCCAATCAAAACATCAATCCTTTTCTTTTTTCAGGTAGGATCATGGTTAGGCAGAAGGGTTCTATGACTTTTTTAAAAATCAGGGAAAAAACCTCACAGTACAATGAATTACTAAACACTTGGTTTGTGAACACCCCGGGAGGATTGCAGCGAGCAGCATTGCCCACAGCGGTCTAGGGAGGGTTGCTAATGGGAATTTTCCTTTCCTTTTTCCTTTGGTTTTTATCTTTTTTTTTTTTTTTTTTGAGACAGAGTCTCACTCTCTTGCCTGGGGCGAGTGCCGTGGCGTCAGCCTAGCTCACAGCAACCTCAAACTCCTGGGCTCGAGCGATCCTCCTGCCTCAGCCTCCCGAGTAGCTGGGACTACAGGCATGTGCCACCATGCCCGGGTAATTTTTTTCTTTATATATTTTTAGCTGTCCAATTAATTTCTTTCTATTTTTGGTACAGACGGGGTCTCGCTCTTGCTCAGGCTGGTCTCGAACTCCTGAGCTCAGGACGATCCGCCCGCCTCGGCCTACCAAAGTGCTAGGATTACAGGCGTGAGCCACCACGCCCGGCCTGGTTCTTATCTTTTTATTCCTCTACTTTTCCCTCCTCTCTCCCTCGTTCCCCCCTCCATCCCTGGTTTCTTTCTTCTTTACCTTCTTCCCTTTTTTCTCTTCCTTATTAAGATTACCAAAGAGTTTTCTAGACATGTAGAAAATAATTTCCTGCAAGACATTGACAATAACTTCTGATAACCTTCTTGTGGCGTAGATAGAAGAATGGGAGATGAATGGTAGTATGATTAGGCAAAATTGTAAGTAGCTGATTAATTGGATGTGCAGGTTAAAAATTTAATGAGTTGTTAACATAAAACATATCTCAAGTCTCAGAGCTCTCTTCCCTTTATAGTAATACACAACGTTTTCAATTAATAACTATTTCAATTATTAAAGCACGCTGATCAAATTTGTACATTACGTGAAGCTGTGAGGAATAACAAATTTATTTTTAGAGTCTTTCTTTTAAAGCGTCTCGGCAGGCTGGAATGGGAATATAAACTGCTCTAGCAACCCAGCGTGCACAAGGACGGCCCCAGCTGAAGGTGTGAGTAGGTCACCCAGTGGGGATGGGAAGGGATGCATTAGCCATGCTTCTGGAGAATAACCCAAGTCCGTAAGCTGCGAGAAGACCCAGATGGGCACATGAAGGTCATTCTCGTGGCCACACAGTAAAGCCAACCTCAGAAGCCTTCCATGCCAAGAGAGACCTCGAGGTTCCTGCACCAGCTGGAGGAGCAGATGAAGGCAAAGAAGTGCCCCACTACCCACGAGGGTGCCAATGTGCACCCGACCATGAGTGATGCTTCCATTCTGTCCTGGCTGCTCCCAGCTGCTGGCAAACCTGAGCATGGGAAATTCAAAACTGGGATCGGGTAGAGTAAGAGGGAAAGAGTCTTGAGAATTCGAGAAAGATCAGGGAGGAAGTTGTAAGCATTGACGGAAAAATCAATACGTTAATTGCCTTAGATATTCACTGACATTTGAGCATGTTTTGATGCATAAATGACTATGGCTGCATGTGGCAAGATTATGTAGTCACTGCCAACAGGACTAGAACCTCACAGAGAAATTTAGTTTTGTTAAATATGAAAGAATCCCCCCTCTCTCTCACTTATCTGATTTGATACTGCTGCACTCTGTCCATCCTTATTTAATAAGAAACGTTTTGAACAGTGCCTGGGACTTTGTAAATGCTCAATAAATGACAATTTTTATAAATAGAAGTCCTTTTTTTTAATAACGTCGTGCCTAGACCACACATGGAAAATTACAGTCAGTTTAAGATGAAAATTGATAAACTAGGGTATACTCAAAAGAAACTGTTCAAGATAATGAGTATAATTCTTGCCCCAAGAATAGGAATAGTAATATTGTCCCAACTGGCCCAACTGTACAACTACTGTCTATAAAGTAAACATGGGTATAGGGGCAGTGCTATGACTCCCAGAAGAAATGGCAACCTATGGTTTATGGTGAATTAGGAATGAACTAAGCAAAATACTTAAGCATCCCAGTTTGCTATGGGGAAGCCAGAAAGAGTGGGTTTCCCACTGTAGGTTGTTAAGAAGGGAGATTATTTTGGAATACTGCCTAAATCGATATGGGAAAAGAAATGGAGGAGAATCAAACCCATGCAAAATTAGGGACCAGCTATGACAATGGGTTTTAGAATGGCATAGGACACAACGCAAATATGAGGTGAGAATTGAATTGTTGTCATATATAGTAAGTTGTGTGTTGACTCTATATTATGCAGCAAGTTGGGAAATTCAGAAGAACAAAGATAAAATCTTGTCCTCAAGTAATTTACAGTTTAGTAAATATAGATATGTACACAAACACAGAAATAAATTTCCCTGCAATAAAAAAAGACACATGCTGCATCCAAGTACAAAAGAGAGGAGAATCAGGAAAGATTTTCAAGAAAAGGAGATGTTTGAATTGAGTTTACAAAGATGAATATGTTTTCTCCAAATTAATTAGAAATGGGGCTTTCAGATAGGAGGAACTCATAATGTTCAGTAGAAGGAGGGAATAATATTATAAAATAGTCTGACAAATCCAAAATGCCAGAAATTCAGTATGATTGGACTATAAGAGATTACCATGAGAGAGAGAAGTTATAAAGATACATAGGTCCTAGATCATGGAAGGCCTTAACAGGATATTAGTATTTTCTGCCATTTTCTTAGGGAGGGAAGGAATTAGTGAAAAATTTCAAGCCAAAAAGTGAAAAATCACACTGAAAAAAGTTTGAAGATGAATTGGAAAAAGGAAAGAGCATAGACATGTAGAGATTTTTTTGAGGCTGGATCAGTGATCTCAGGGCAGATGGCTGAGGGAGCACAGTTGCTACCCGACACCGCTTGAATGGACGTGAGGCACCACGTACTCTGCTCACAGAAAATCTGACTCATCATCTCCCTGTCCTACCTTTTATTCTACCAGATTCGGCTTCTGTTTTTAGCTCTATAGCCATAGATTTAAGTTTGAACTTTCTGTGGACTCTCGAAGACAACCTGAATCCTAGAACTCTCCCTTGTCAAATCTCTCTCTTGTTCTCCGAAAGCCAGTGTCCGTCTTGTCTATTTTGCCATGCAAACATCGCCACCACCTGTCCATCGTGCTCTGTCTCCGCTGACGCCACCGTAGGCAAAGCTGCCGTCATCTATCACTCAAGCAACGAAGTAGCTACTGGCATGGAAACTGTTCATAAACGGAGACACTGTCTGGGTGACCACTTAATTCCTGCAATCCGGAAGAGGGCGAGAGCTGGCACTTAGTGAGCAGTATGTACGTATTGATTAAGTGGGTATGAGATTGGCTTCCCAACTGCTGTCTTGGCCTCCCATCTTACTCTACCCGTGTTTTCTTTCTCTGAACCCTGGCACTCAAAGCGTGGTCTGTGACCCTGCAGTGGCCTCATGCCCTGGGAATGTGCTAGAAACGCAGACTCTCAGGCCCCACCTCCAGACTTACTGGAGCAGAACCTTCATTTTAACAAGGCCCCCTAGGTGGTTTGGAAGCACTATAGAATTTGAGAAACACTCTAAAGAGCATCCAGAGAGATCTTTCTTTCCAAATGCAAATGCAACGTCACTCATCCTTTACTTAAAAACATTTCATTGGCTTCCGTTGCTCTTGGGATAGAGACGAACATCATTATTTCAGTCTAGTCTTCCCCCTCCCCTCCTCCCCGGCCCCCTTTCCCACCTACGTCCCCGTCACACGCTGTGAAGCGGCCGCTGCCACCTTCTCAGATACTTGAGCAAGCCTCGCTCCGGCCGCCGCAGGGCCCGTGCTCCTGCAGGTTCTTCTACTTTGCTCGCTTTTGTTCTTACCCACGACTGCCTTTACCCAGGTGGGTCCTACTCGGCCTTCAACTTTCACGTCGATTTTAATTTTTGTTCAGGAAAGCCTTTTCCGACCCTCAGATTGCATCACATGCTTCCTCCAGATAGTGCCAAAACACCATGTTGCTTTTATATGTGGTATTTATTATAGTTATAGGGTATTAATATCTATTTTGTATATTAGTATGATTTGATTAATGGCTGTTTCCACAATTAGGATGTGAGGTCTGTGAAGAGGGAAAAGGTGTCTGTTTTTCTCACCATAATATCCTGATTGCCTGGCACGGTGTTTAGCATAATAGATGTTTATTTAAAGAAGAATGAAAGCCACAAAGAGTTCATTTATTTTTCACATGGAAGTCACTAAGGAGTACGGTAGGATTTGGAGGGAGAAGAAGAAAACAGAGAGACTATTTCTAAAGCCCTCAGTTAGTCTGCGCTGATGGTCAGGAAGGTGTTGGGCATAAAAGCTTCAAGAAGGGGCTGTTAGAAGATTTATTAATGCTCCGACCAAGGGGAAAACAAAAACCAAAATGCTAGTAGTAAGTCGCAGAGAGACAGTAAAGACTTCTTGAAATAAAAAACAACAGCTAAGTAACTAGTGATTTCAATATTGTTAAAAATAGTAATGTCTGCTTTGTCTTTGGGTTTATTAGACTGTACAATAGGAGAGGCACTTTCCATTAAGTATTTTGAATTTTTTAACTATCCTACAAGGAAGGTATTAGTACTAATTTCTTTATCAGGACATGAGGATAGTGAATTTCAGAGAAGGATGGTAACTTCTCCAAGAGAGCTCAAGTTTGCTAGAATCCAAAGCAAAGTTATTTTTACTACTTTGTGCTCTGTGCCCGTGAACTTTCCCAAATAACAAAATATTGTTTATGTAGTACTGTTTTACAATTAATAGATTTTAAGTCTTTAGCACTGAGAAGAAAAACACTGTTTTAAAATAAATTTCAAAGGCCTATAAAAGGCTCTTTTCATTATAAATTTTAAATAGCGCAATGTGTGTTCTTTTAGAAAGTGAAATTTCATGTAGTGTGGGTAAAGTATATATCAACAGAGAACAGGTTAAATAACAAAAAGATCCACCAGTTTCTTCTTCAGCACTGAGTATTCTATAGATAAAAGCTACACTGTGAGATAATATTTCACTTTAAAAAAATGCAAAATTTGAAAAATTATAAGACGTTCATACATATTTGGAATTTTTTTTTACATGAGGAAAAACAATATATGTGCACAAAAGCAGAAAACAAGCACATTTGCAAACCAAAGTCCAATCTCCAAATTAAGCAGGGTAGAAATAATCATATAACGATATCTAACCAGAGGCATCTCTTTATTCTCATATTACTCGTAGCATCTGCTCAAATTCACAACAGTTGACGTTTAAATCTAATCCGTCAGTACCTTTCAGTATACATTGTTTGTTGATGTCAACCTAAGTTCTTTATCACAAGAAGAGCAGAACAATAGAAGAGATTCCCAGGGTAGCAGTGAGGTTAATAAAAAATAAGTCATCAATATACAACATAAGGGAAAAATAAGACTGTTGGGAACTGCCAAAGTAAGAGAGCCCATTTCTTTCTCATTAAAAAGAAAAATGTTCTAAATTTTTTAAGAGAAAAATTCTCATTGTAAATGCGTTTTCTTCATTACTAAATAAGGTCTGGTAATTTTGTCTTATAAATTGGACTGAGAGGTTGTATGAGTTCTCAGAGAGTGAGACTTGCAATGATTATCACCGTCCTTCTCAGTGGAACCCTGGTGCTACTAAACGTGATTTTCCTTTCCCCTCTCAGTGATACAGATGTTTTCCTAGAGGATAGAATTAATAGGGGAGAATTGTGAAGGATGTGACACTAATAATCTGGGGAACTGAAAAGACAAAAAAGAATCACAGTATCCGTTGCTGCTCAGGGCCATTTTTGCTCGCCATGTCTTCAATGACATCCATGCTATGACTTACAGGCATCTCTCTTTCACCTAGAGAGCCATCTGGATCAGCACAGTTACATAGCTCTGTTGACAAATGCCACAGAGCTGACTATTCTCAGGGACCATCTTGAGTTTCTGCTTAGTCACAGGCAGACCACAAACGAACATGATAAAAACCTCAGAATGATCTTTAATACTAGGCTGCCCATCTTGGCTACGTTGGTTTTTCCAGGGTATCATCTAGTGTTTCACTGGTGCACCAGGATCCTGTCACTCTCATCAACATTGCCCTGGGGGACGTCTTACAGGGCAAAGTGTCATCATCCTCATGCCTGACTAGGAAAGCAAAAGAGTTTTCTGGATGTTGAATATTTGGCAAATTCCAAAAATCAGAGAGAAAAAACAGATGGTTTCAAGATAGTTGAGAACAATGAAATTTTATTCCTCTTCAACATTTATATAATCAAATGCTTTGTGGGGGAGGTAAGATCCAGAAAGCTGCTTGAATTTTAGGTCCCTTGAAGAACCGGGAGCTTGTAATAGCATGGCCCTCAGCTACACTCAGGGGAGGAAGGAAATTGAAGGAGCTATTTTTCCTAAGCGACATTATGTGTTCCCAATTAACAGACACAGGCAAGTGGAAAGAGTCACGTGATTGAAGAGGCCCACAGGATGGAGATTTGCTGAAATAACTGCCCAGCTGGTCAGCTGTGCCCCTCTCTGAGCACGTTCATAGTTTACTTTAAGAGACCACTGCGTAACCTTCACAGGCCAAACATCCGCCCCGCAGCACACGATTAAACTCTCAAACATATAGAAAAAGCCCTGCTAGTTATTCTCCTTTCACCCGGCCAGTATTTCAGCTCCACGATGTAATGGTTTTTTTTTTTTTTTTATAACAGCTTGCATTATAAGAAAAAGGCTGTGTAACTGGAGGACCAACCGGCAATAGTTGAACAAAGTACACGCTGCAAACTGTGTTTCTTCCTGGAACTATTAAACGCATCTCAGCAGTTGCAAAGTCAGTAATGTTTGTTGCAAATTCACATGCCTTCCAAATTACCTACCTTCAGCAAAGCTCTAGCCTACATTCGAGCCCCAAAGACGATACTGTTGAGTATTGTTTCTTACACGATTTAAGGAGATGAAAGAGGTAGGTGTGTCACTTACCGCTGTCACTGTCACCGCGTGGTGGTAGCCCAGGTAGCGCTGGCGTGGCACCGAGCTGGAACGCAGGCCGTGGTCAACTGCTTCAGCGCACAGACGCTGGGGTCTGAGGCTCTGGCTTTCAGGCCTACCCTTTTAATTTGTATCAGCTGCTTGACCTCGGGCAAGGCACTTCACCTCTCTAAGCCTCAGGTTCTTCCACTTGTAAAATTATAGCAGTAATTTTAAAATTAGGAACGGGAGTTGTAGGGATGAAACCTTGTAAAGGATTTCAGGTAGCACCTGTCACCTATCGGTGCTTACCGGCTGCCTCGGTTGTTGCTAACAGCTTCATTATGACCACCACTATTCTTTGGATATAAAAATGATACATTAAAAAAACTCAGGTCCTTTGAATTGGTTTTCTCTTTATTAGTAAGGGGGTCATGCAAAACCATGAAAAGCTTAAATTGACATCAGCGCCAAGTAAGCAGGGCCACGTCACACAGCGCTTGGCGAGGACATTTAGTTTTTACTGAGAAGGCAGTCGGGGCCCCTGAAGAGCTCTGAGCCCTTCAGAAGTTTTACGCCACCTGGGTGTGAGGGAGGGAACGGTCAGGGTGGTGGCAGGGAGACCACAGTTAGTCATCACCGTAGGGGAAGACTCGAGAGCCAGCTACTGTGGTTTCTTTGGATTCTAAAGTTATCAAATGTTGTATTTTCAACATGTAAATCGATTTAAGTCCAAGAGGGAAAATCGAAAAATGATACTTTGGTAAAATTCTGTAGTCATGATTGCTTGTTATGTAAGTATCCATTTTTACCTCAATTTTGTTCTGTTCTGAAGTTTTTAAAAAAAGTATATAGCTTTTTTATTGAAGCTTATTTTTTAAAAATATATTTATAATCACATTAGAAATCTGAGTAAATAAAAAGTGACTTTCCTGCTGGGGTTTTGTTTGACCACACTTTTTTTTTTTTTTTTTACCAATTAACAAATGACAAATCTGTGTCCCTTTGGCCAAGTTCTCTAAAACTAAAATGGCAGAGTCATCTTGTAACTGATCATACATATATTTATTATCTTATTTTTGCTATCACAATAATCTCGCAAACTTGTTACTAAACATTTTCATTTTAAAGCACAGAAATATTAAGAAATTTTTCTGAAAACATATCTTAATAATACTGAAGGCAAGTGGGACTGATTAGCGGATGAAGTATGCAGGTCTGAGGTAGTTTTATGATAAGATAGGAAAAGTATATTTTCATTCTTAAGGACATTTTGCCAAAATACCCACATAAAGGTGATAAGCTTCAGTTTTTTTTATTTCCAGTATGTGTGTACCATTTTAAAGAAAATAAAGGGATCTATATACTTTGTCCTTGTCTCTGGGAATGGGTGCTTTGATGATTCACAGAATATTTCGGGACAGGCATGAACACATTCAAAAAAGCTATACATTACATATGGGATACATATATGATTTATTCAGATATGATTTGAATGAGGGAACAAGCATGGCTGTGATTTCTGAGCTTCTGTTGAAAATTATGAAAAGTGTTTTTGTTTTCCTATTGGAAAAAAGAAACTAGAGTTGGAAAAACTTACATATAACCTTTAAAAAATGATCAGAATCAATTGAAATAGGTGAGCCTAGATTTTACGTAGGGCTTGTCTAACTTAAAATTGAAATTGTGATTAAAAAACAAACATATAATAAACTCGTAATTACCTTACCTTTTGTTTCTGCTGAGGCTCCTGTTTGTTTTTAAGTGTGCTCAAATCTCAGTGAGTTTCTAGGACAGAGAAACTTAAAAATATCTGGAAAATTAATATCAGCACAAAGACAGCATGACAGAGCCTTTGGGGTTGATCACAGGTTAAAAAGTTCTTAGTTTTAAGACTTCTTAAGAAAAGTTTCTTGCCAAAATATAGACAATAAGTTGTTTTAAATAAAGTGTATTACATTCTTAGAGAGAGGAGAGCTATATTTTTCTTCAGCAATCAATGAAACTGCAAAAAAGTATTTGAGATAAGACAGAAAAAAATTGCAACCTGTAATGCATTGGATTTGTCTAAAACAGAACTATGATTTGAAATAATAGTTTAAGATAGCATGTCTGAAATTAGATCTTGCAGTGGTCAAAAGTCAACGATGACGTATAGCTTTACTACTCTTGAACAGAAGGAGAAATGCAGGCTGCTGCCCTGACGTCATCACATTAAACGCAAGCATGACCTTGATGTACGCAGTCCAAGAGTTCCATTCTTTCCTTCCTCCCTCTCTTCCTCCCTTCTTCCATCCTTCCCTTTCTTTCCTTCTTGCCTACATTTCTAAACTATCGCCTATTTAGAAAAAACATCTTAGTGGGATTTTTTTCTTTATTGAATTTTCCATTATGAACGCTATACTAAGCAATTTTAACTTTATCCTGTAGCTAACGGTATCATTAGAGGTTATTGAAAAAGGGAGCGTTCTGGCCATCAGCTGTTGGGTGGATTGGTGGGATCAGAGTCTGGAATACAGGAGGCTTTATTGTAATAGTGGGGCTTGGGTTAGGTACGCAGAAGTGAAAATGGAAGAAAGAGATAGTTTCGAAAAGGAGGAACCAAAGACCCTTGTCAGTTGGCTGATGGGGGGCTGAGAGCTATAGCTGTAGCTAAGGATTCAGATGTCCCCATAAATTATGGGAATAAATACAATAGAAAAGAAAGAGTCAAATATTAAAGAGAGAAAGGAGTGGCAGTGGAGGATGTAATCTGAGAGAAAGAAAAAGAAGAAAATACATTAAAAGAAGAAACATGACACCAAGACAGTATATTGCACTGCATGGGCCCAGCCTATTATTTCTCTTTGCTGTTCTCAGAACAAGAGGTCTCAGTGATGCTTGGGGATGTTGCGGCATCGAGACTGGGGAAGCATCCTCTCCTAGGCCATTTGGTTTGTTTCAATCAGAATTTAAAAGATCTGATAAAGGATGGTAATAAGGAAGGGAAAAGGTTGGTTTGAGAAGGTTAAGACCTGATTGCATCTTAGCCAATTCTGGTTATTTTTTTTCAAGACACAATAAGATTTTTTTCCTCTTCCTCTGAGAGTGCATGTGTATGACTCTTGATTATGCTTTAATTACATAAATTACAATTGTAACTAAACCACCGGATGCTTACTCAATGTCCGGAACTATGCAAATTACTAATAATCATTATTACATTACTCTTCACGGCAACCTTTAAACGTGGTAGCATTATTATTCCCATCCTGTAGATGAGTAGTACACTGAAGCTCAGGTGATTGAAGAAATTTGCTCAACTTCCCAAAGTTAATGAATGTCAGAACCTGGATTCAAATCTAGGCAGTCTGGCTCCAGAGTCTTAGTTCTTAGCAAATATACTTTACTCTCAAAATTTATGTTGGCTTTGAAAAACAGTACATAACTTCTTGCAAAATTTCAAACAACGGATTTATTTTATCTTCAATTCTTTCACATGATGTGGATAGTAGAGGATTTAGGTAGCATGTTACAACTTCTTTAATAGGTATGGAGAGAATATATGTATAGCTTAGGTTTCTGAGAGAAAACGTGAGAGAATTTCCCCTCCTTATCTAGGAGCATATAGTGTAAAAGCATCAAAGCTGCCATGTGTGCATTTAAATAAGCAGTATTTCTCTTGAAATATGCACTCACGCAGTGTAATGTTCCTTGGTGGATGATTTAACAAAAAGAGGTAAGAGTTTTTCCACTATTTTTCCGCCCTCACTTGATCTTTCCGACATGAATTTCATTTACCCCTTTTCTACATAGCAAATTTCTATTCATTTGACAAGATGTGGGTCAATCTAAATTCCCTAATAATTTCATGGAGTTAGTTAGTGGCTTTCTTTCTGGGATTATCTAGCACTCTCGGTGAACCTCCCAAACATGTTACTTTAAGCAATCATATCTGGAACAAGGATCATACACTTTTATATTCCCTATAACTCATAGTGGCTCATAGCAGGAACATATCAGAGAGAGTTGAGATGATGAATAAATGGAAAACGGAGGTATTTCCATATACTATTGTGAGCATTTCAAGCCCGAGTTTAACATCCCTTTGTTCTAAAGAGCACAAATGAATTCTGGAAGTCCTGAGGTACCACGGAGATTTGGGGAACAAAAAGATTTCATTTATGGGCCAAATGAAACTGTTAAAGTCATTTTACTTGAAAGTCATAAAGTGCACTGCCTGACTACATTTTAAAAAATATGACTGTTGATGATGCTTTCTTCAATTTTTTCTTTCCAATTCTGAATCTACTGTTGATTACCTTGAATATCATCTTGCTGTTTGGAGTGAGTGTCCAATTATATTTAATTGCATCACTTTTCACACTTAAAATTTCTACCATGACCAATTTTTCTGTGTTCCTGGATAGCTTTATAATGAATCTATTATTTTTCTAATTTCCAATTTGAAATAATGACATGCTCAATTTGCTTCTTATGTTTGTCTAAATATATATATCTGTGGATATCAATTGCCTTCATTCATTCTAGCAAAATTGTTTAATTCACTTTAATTATAAATTTGCTGTGTTTTTGCTTAGACCAAGCACACTGTAAGATTCAACAGTTTTCTCTGCTGTAACAATTTTATTTCTCAGACAGCAAGTTATTGTGCAGAATAATTAAATGACCTGGGATAGTTGGCCAAGGGGGATAACGGCTGTAAATGGAGGGTGTATTTGGCACACATAAGTGCTATGATTATCTTTTTCTTTTGCATCTTGAAGAAAATAAATTTTATATCCTACCAGGCAGAAAAGATGAAAGGAACCATTTTTCATCCCCTTCTATTTTAAATAATGTGTTCAGTTTTATTCTTAAAACTGAAATTTAGTGAATTCAATTTCTCTGAGAGAAGTTACGCTTTCATCTATATAGAAGTAGAGAGGAAACCCAGTTCTGCACCTTCTAACTGTGGACAGAAAGGGCCTTGCATCGCAATGGAATTTGGGTCAAGCATTAGTGTATGAGATAACCACAAAATTGCCACCACGTTGAATTCACCGCCTCTCAGTGTCTTCAACCTGAGAGGCAAATACCCAACCAGGAGGCACCATATCATAAGCAGCTTCTGTTAGAGGGTTACCATCTGCACATAATCCTGTCATTTCCCTGAGTACATTGGTATCACAGTAAGTTACAGAACTCCAACTAAATGCCCAGCACTATAGTGGTCTTGGAAGTTACAGTAGTGAATATAGTACACGGGGCCCTTGGGCAGCTTGCAATCTAGAGTGGATCACAGAGAATCAATTTATACCAGTGAGATGACTACCATTAAGGAGACGTTCAGAGAGCTAACGAAGGCCATTTAGAGTGACCTCGGGTCACAACTGGGAGGGCCAAGAAAATGTTGACTGTCTGCCCCAGACATCATCAACACGAGTATAAGCACTTAAAGCTCTAAGCTACCCACCGCAGTTAGTAAAAGGCACAAAGGTTTCCATATCTACACACAGTGAAGAGACAGAAAGACTGGAAGTTAATTTCCTAGTTTCAACACTTAGAATAAACAGCACTTCCTAAGCCTCTATTTTGTACATCGCGATCAATAAATGATGGCTGTCAATTTTAGGAACACTGTACGTGAACTTCATGTAAATGCAAAATTAAAGGAAAAATGTAGCATTTTCTAAACAGATTTTAGTCTAGCTCCTTCCTACTTGAATTCAGTTCGATATAGCTTCTAAATTTAGAATCCAGGTTTAGAAAAATCTCTGACACTAATGCATAGAAAGCCGGGGGACAGTCTGAAGGGGAATATTGAGCATGGTGGCCTTTCTCCTTCCCTCCCTCCTTCCGTTCTCTCTCTCTCTGTGTCTCTCTGTCTCTGTCTCTCTCTGTCTCTCTCTTTGTCTCTGTCTCTGTCTCTCTCTCTCTCTCTCTCTCCCCTCTCCCCCTCTCTTTTTCTTCCTGTTCCTTTTTCAGCACTTGGAGGGCATTTTATTTGTATCTGTTGAGGGAATTATTATCTGCAGTCTTCCTTGGGTAAAGGGGAAATAGGAAGAAAGCTCATAGAAGAAAAGGGGTTTCCAAGCTCAAAAGGAACCTAGTTTGTGCTTATCTATTCTGCACTCTGAGAAGGTTTAACTCTGAGTGTGGCAAAGAACAACTTTTCTAGTAGTCAGGGCATTTAGAGAGTCAAGGCATGATCAGAAACAGCATCAAACCAAACCAAACCAAACTAATCCAAACAACAAAACCAGATAGACCGAAACTGGAGAAAACCAAACAAAGCCCCAGAACCAATTTTCTTTATGCTTTTGGCAATATATACTACACCACTAAGCACCACTGAATGAGCTGGTCTATTGGGAGAAGCAAAACTTTTAATTTAGAATCTATATATTTACATTATTTTCACATGAGTGACTTACTGTCCTGATTCAGTTTTCAGTGAACATGTTTGTTTAAGGAATGAATATGTTAATTTTAAGCAAAAAGGGCTTAAAGTGCCACTAATAAGAGCAATTCCTTTTAAAAAAAATTCTATACTTTTAAAAGAGACTATTTCTTTTCAGGAGATAGAATATATTAATTATTCTCTGTTCTTCCTATTTTTCTTCTCTTTAATGTAATCATTAGATAAATATACATTGCAGTACTTCACAGATCTTTAAAAAAAACTTTCACCTGTAAATACCTTCTCAATTTTCTGTGCCCAGTAGGAAGGGATTTGGGTATGTCACCAGGAGAAGAGGGATTATTAAATGACACTTTCAATTGTTAGAGTTCTGTGTGAGTTACAGACATTGAGTTTAGTGGGTTCAATTTTAATCCGTTTTATAAGAAAGTGTCACTTTATATCATGTGAAAAACACACTTCCTCGACTGGGACACGAAACATGAAAGTACTCCTTTTAACCTTTCCATGTAGCTCCTTGGATAAGAACAAAAGCCCTGTATCGACTTTTCATATCATGCAGGTAATCTTTTTCCACAATCTGCAACCTAGATTAATTACCATGTTTATAAATCACTGGCTGTCCTAACATTAAACATTCTTGTTGTTCTAATGTTTATATGTCATAACAACAAAGCATTGGAAATCTGCATGAAAAACTAATATTTACTTAGGGTACATAAAACATGTTATCATTTCCAAATAAAATATAGTTTTGTTTTGTTTTGTTTTGTTTTTTGAGACAGAGTCTCACTCTGTTGCCCAGGCTAGAGTGCCATGGCGTCGTCATAGCTCACAACAACCTCAAACTCCTGGGCTCAAGCAATCCTCCTGCCTCAGCCTCCTGAGTAGCTGGGACTACAGGCATGTGCCACCATGCCTGGCTAATTTTTTATATACATATTTTTAGTTGTTTGGCTAATTTCTTTCTATTTTTAGTAGAGACGGGGTCTCGCTCTTGTTCAGGCTGGTCTCGAACTCCTGACCTCAAGCGATCCACCCACCTCGGCCTCCCAGAGTGCTAGGATTACAGGCGTGAGCCACTGTGCCCGGCCTAAAACATAGTTTTTTTAATCAACAATATTCATCCAGAATTATCCAAGCACATCTTGAGAAATCCTCAGGATTAGGATTGTATTTACCTCCAATCCCTTTTGATAATGGAGATAATATAGTCATTGGAAGTTAATAACATCATCGTATGGTGGAGGTAGGCAATTTCCCAAAAGCACATATAACTATTTTCCATAAACACACACATGCAAAGCATTTGCATACACAAAATTAGGAAAGGCAAAACAAAGAATTTAGGAAGGTGTCATATTCTACTAGCCAGTGTCTTGTTTTCATTGTTGTCTGCAATTTTTTAATCTAAATGTATTTCCCTCATGTAGGATTGGTCTTTTTGGAGTCAAGTTGAAGACTGGAACTGACTCTCACTTTTGTTTGCCACTTGGAGCTGTTTCTCCATAAGATTGCGATCAGTTTGCTTTTAAAGAATATGTGCTGTTAGAAAGAGAATGACAGGCAGAAAATTAAAACTAAAATAATTATAAGATGAAAATACACAACCTAGTTTGAAAATTGTCTTATCATATTTGGCCAATTAGCCTGAAACAAGCTCTAAACCCATTTCTTAGAAATGTCAAATCTATAGATGTATCAAAAGTGGTTCAATTTTAATCTATCCATATGCTTGTGATTTAGAAAAATAAACAGAAAACACCTGGAGACAAACATTCCAAAATGACCTTATTTACAGCTAATCCATATTGAAAACCACATAGCTTTTTGCTTTTTCTGTTATACTTGGCTCCAAATGCACAGGTATTGAATAGCCATAGATCGAGTCTGAGTTGACAGATCGATAATAAACGTGTCTTTGTCACACTGATGCCTTTCTGTCTAGAGACAGGTAATCTGATAAATTTCTGTACATTTACATGATGTCTTCGAAACGTTGAAACCAGCCACACCTTTATTTGATAATAAAACTACCCCATTGTCATATAATCCAATACTTTGATAAAATATTTTATGGTGTTGCATTTAATACCTTTGCATATCTATACATAGAATTTCTATGTATTTATTTATACTATGTACACTTATATGCCCACAAGTATAAATTGGGAAGTCTATTCTAAATAAAATCATTCTATTTGTATTCCATAAAACTTACCTTTTTGAGTTCGATGCGTCAGTGAAATTTAACCCTCGTCAAACTCTTCCAAGTCAAGTCATTGTTTAAGAGATGCATTTTTCCTGCTTATCTGATTCCAGCATTTGCATTTTTGACAGTCTTGATTCAATAACCTCTGAAAGTCTGCTTAAATCCTAAGGTGATTTAAAAGCTCTGCCTATAAATTCTATTTATATCCTACAATAATGTTTAGGAATAAACTTAGAGGGTTGACCCATAGCCCAAGCAGCCTATGGGGCTTTTCTGCCAAAAGCTCCTCTCACTTTTACTGCAGGTAGGAATCTGGGGGAGGGCAAAGGAGGGAAGATGTCCAGCGAGATGAAGACTCACGTGAGGGGAAGGGATGTGAAAGCCGGTATCCGTAAATATCCAACAACCTGTTTGGTGAATTTTCATTTAAAATTTCCCTTCATCTGAAGCTGTTAATAAAAAAGGAGTCAAAAAGAAGAATTTTTTAAAAAGGGGAAACCACAATGTCATCTTCAGGTTACATATCCTATAAGACACAGGTTTCATTCTTTAGAAAACCACTGAACAGCATTTTTGAGTCAGATTTTTTTCTTTCTAGCTCAAGCTACTGTTATCTCCAGGTTCTGTGATGTCTTTAATTCAAGTCAGAATAAAGTTATTCCAGATACAGTTTCAAAATCTTTATTCTGATATGGAACCCTGGCAATAAAGGATTAGGACATATACATTGGATATAGAGAAAGCTCGTGTTATTCAACTGATTATCAACAGGGTCGGATAATTAGTAGATTGCTTCTATATGGCCATTTTCTTCTTAGCCTGTTGGTTCTGTTTGTCTTGCAAAGAGTGGTTGCTTGTACATGCTGTTGCTCTCTTCTCACCTTAGAGAAGTGGTTCTCAGGCCTGAATGCATATTACACTCACTTGAAGAGTGCTTTAAAAATATCAGGGCCCCAGTCCTGATGAATTAAATAAGAATTTTTGAAGGTAGAGCCCATATATATATATATACACACACCTCTCTAAGTAATTCTGAGATCCAGCTAGTATTAAAAGAAATGAAAAGAAATACTGTCCTAAAAGTCTGTTTTCAGTTGTTGTTTATTAGGTAAGATTTTTGATCGCAAGGGTCACAAATTTATTCTTATTAGCTTAAACAAAGGATTTTGGGTGTGATAGAAGCTTGGCACCAAGCTTTTGGCCTTTTCTGGGAGTGTGAGCCGGATGCAGTGATCTGCATGATTTTAGAATGGTGAGCGTGAGACTAAGAATAAAAGAGCCATCTGGTGACCAGAAGGGTTGACTATGGCAAACACTGGCTAGCTATTCACCAAACTGTTCCTATCTCTCTTGGACACACAGATAGATGTCATGCAGTTGTGCATGGCCACAGGACGGAGTTCCTGCCAGTGCATGGTGAGGAAAGTGTTTCTGACACTTTCAAATCTTAACAATAAAAATCTTTTCTTTACTTATTCACTTACTCCATCGAGAATATTCTGGAAACTTAGAGGAGAGTCATAAGATGTAAGAAGCCTAAGTCTGCAAATTTTTGCATGGAAGACACCTCCCAGGAGAGCCATCGTGTCAAAAACACCCAGGATAGGCTGTTTTTGTGACCGGCATATAAATATTTACTGTGGTAAGCCACCGAAACTCAGGGGATTCTTATTTTAAGAGTTCGCCCATCTGCACTAATACACAGAAAGAAAGTATCAGAAAATGAGTTCAATAATCAGGTCTCAGGAAGAAAAGGATCCATGCCTGGTGTGAGCATCCCAGCAGCAGCAGTTGACTGACCTGGAATCTAGAGCAATACCTGTAACTGAGCTCCCATAGATACCAGCTTCCATGTTACTTCATTTTCAGCTTTTGTTTACTGGAAACAAAAATCTGGACGGTTCATAGCTGATCAGCTGTCCAACTCTGGATTAATTAGTTAGCTGTGGCTCGTGGAAGAGTCCACCTTGGAGAAGACATGGGACATCTCCTTACGTATATTTCAAACACCACCAGTCAGAGCTCTCCCTTGCCCACTCCATTTATGGTTTCCTGTTATATTTCAATTATTGCTATTTTTATTTCTACAGTGCTATTGTATAAATCCCCTCAAAGCCTCTATGAGATTAGTAGAACAAAAATAAATAAATGTATAAATAATAAATAGATCAAAGATTCTATTTCTTTCCTCTTTTTAGATTAGCCGTGGCATTTATTTCTCCACAGGACTTTGGCATCATTCATATTCTTCAAACTCTTCAAAGGTTTCTAACAGTAGTTCACTGATCTCATTTACACATTTTCCCTATATCCCGAGATACAATTATCCTCTCACCATGAGAATTTAATTCATTTACAACAGCCCAGGTATTCTCTTACGATCGCTTCTTTCATATTAGGTTTTATTTCCTTCTTACCATGCTGAATATCATTTACCTTGACAGGGAAGACAGACACATGATGACAGAGAAAATGGTCCCCATATTGTCCATTAATGATATATCATAGGCTGCTGAAATCCAGCCTTTGTATTTTGTAATCTTTCTGGATTTGAACTTAACCAAAAGAATGGACATTGTCGTTCAGAGCAATTTTTTAAAGCCTAAACTCATTGGGGGCTTTAGCTGCAATGACATTGGTCTTATTGACATGTGTCACCTTCTTGTTGGTCTTTAAGTGCATTCCCCCACCATCTGTATAAGAATTTTAAAGTGTAAGCTCATCAAAGCACACTGTATATACTTTATCTGGCATTCTTTAGGTATTTTCTTCTGTCTTTCTCAATAAGATCATTTATGATTGAAAACATAAAAATTGTATTTCTGAGAATCCCTAAGTCACCATCTATGACAGAATCTCACATGATGAAATCAATACCATCTCTTTCCTAAATCTTTGGATTTCTGCCTTCAAGGATACATGTCTTCATCTTCTCAGTTATGATAAACTAATATAACATAGCTCCTTTCTCCTTGTTTCATTTTTGCAACGAGAAAGAATAGTGCTACCTGAGAAAGGCCAGGCATCCTTCAAAGGAAGGGATTGATGATCACATTTCAGGATTTTATTCTCAGATTCTCTGCCTTGGAAATATAATTGTTAATGTATGCAGAGTCACTAGCCTAGCTGCAAAACTAGCTAAGAGCATAGCAAAATAAAATGTAAAAACCGGAATGACAATTTCTAAATTCATACTCATGGACCTATGTCAACTAGGACATGTAGATACTTGCATTAAATGATGAGCTTATTCTTTTTCTGCAAATATACATAAAAAGTCAAATTGCAACCTAAAATCATGAAATTAGGCAAATAAAAATAAGTTGGATGATTTTAATCATTAAGATCATCATTCCCTGAAAGCCTGATGCCTCAACTTTACCAAGATGGAAATATCTAAATATGGAGTGTTTTTCATGCTAGTATTTAGGAACCCCTAAAGTCTTTGGATATGTTTGGGGGATTTATTAGTTCTATAATCATACTTTACTTCTGAGTTTTCATTTATAAATGATAAAAAATGAACTATAAAGACTAAATTGGATTTCAAGAGTTCAATCACAGTTGCAAAGAATTTTTAATTCTGAAGTCAATTGATACAAACAGACCCCAACTTTGAGGAGACTTGAAGACAAAATTCTCACGGGTCTCTTCCCTTACAATAAGCTCCATAACCTACTCAATTTTGAGAAACCCTGCTATGGTTGATTAGGATCTTTGGCCCTGCATAATACCAAAGACACTCCTAACATTTAAAAGTATGAATCTCCTGATTCTGTGCTTCCTTTTCTAACCATATACATTAGAATTTTTATTAGATAGGTCATTTAATAAGGTAAGAGTCTTGTTTATAAGCCATTTATTTCCCTATTAAAAGCTAAATCTCTCTGGAATTCTTTCACTAGGCAATCAGTCATAAATTACTTGCAAAGACTAGTTTTTAATCCAAGTCTCAAGGTTTAGTAGGATTTGCTCAGAAATCCCTAGCTGCACAGAAACATAAAAATACTTCTTTGCAGTCCCACATTCCCTAAGACAAATTGACCTATCTTTGCTGCAAGCATTTATGTGTTGTTAGTTTAACTCTCCAAAACTAATACCGTTTTTCTATTTTCAAATTCTCTGTGGCTCCATTCTTGCTGCTTCTTGTGAATTTCACTTCAGTGCAAATTAATCCTTTCTGGCCTGGAATAGTGGTTTTCTTTCTCTCCAAGATGAATTTTTCAGCAAGACATACCAAAAATTTGTTCGGGACTATGTTTTATTAGCTAAATAAACTCCTAGGATTTTCCAGATATTTGGAAGTTGCCGATGGTTTCTTACTTTTGTGCCAAGAGTAGATGAGATGATCTAGGATACTTGCATGATAATATAATATAATAATATCCATTTCTCTTTCCATTTACCCTCAGCCATATGTTTACAAGTCAACTTATATAGGTCTGAAAGACTTAAAAATTTTCATACAGGAAAGTATCTTCTTGAGATACAGTTTTCCTCTCTAAATACATCTTCTTTTAAATATGGAATAAACTTTTATTGCTCTACTCCAGTATTTAGCTGTATTCCAATAAGTAAAACTTAAGTGATCTTATTAACCTAAATTTATACTTGAAATTTCAATTAGTCTTTGACACCACCTATCGAAACTGCCATGTTTTTCTGGTCAGATCCCTTCCTGTTTTTCATGATCACTTTGTCAAACACTCTACTTTTCCTCAAAACTCTCTGGTCTTCCCTCATATCACAGAAAATCAAAGACTTAACAGGCAAATAATCTTAACTCGAGGGAGGAAGAAAAAACTTCCTGTATCTGCAATCGCCCTCGCTTCTTTCCCTTCTTTTACAATGTTTAGTAATTCATTGTTATGTGGCTAGGAAATACTGGATGCTTCTACAGGTTGTACCGCCTAGTAGCAGGGAGAAATACAAGTAAATCAGCAAGTCTCACATAATGTGGTAAATGCTATCATAGAGGTATGATGGGTTTGGGTTTGGGTACCATCAGAATAGAACTCTAATCAGATAGGTAAGCCAGGATCCTTCTACCCTCCTAGTGCATAAGCAAAGTCTTGAAGAATTAGTAAAGATTAGAGTAGACAGTGGAGTGGAGAGTTCTAACCAAGCTGAGGAGAGAGGCCTCAAGAGAAACCAAACCTGATGACATGTTGACCTTGGACTTCTAGCCTCTAGGACTATAAGAAATAAGTCATTATTGTTGAAGTTATCTAGCATGTGGTATTTTATGACAGCAGCCCTATCAGACTAATAGGGTCATGAAAAGATTTATATTTCTGACATCAATATGAATAATGGATTGGATGGGCCTGGGAGAAAAGACGTACGAAAACTGAAGGAAACCTATTAGAGTAATACTGAATTTTGTAAGGTGAAAATAAGTGGATATTGGAGAATTTGGGCCCATAGATGTTAAGGAGCTAGAATGAACTCGTGTTACGGCCAGTTACTAGAAGTAGGACATGATGTACAGGAAGACATCTAAGACTATTACCAAATTTCTGTTTGGATATCTTGACTGTACTATTTATCTAGCTGAGAAAGAGGGAAAAAAACAAATCTAGAGGAAACATAATAGATTCATTTGGGAATGTGAGTAGGTTTAAGGTGTCCAAATAGAATGTTAAGACATAAGATATCCAAATAGAATGTTAAATAGATGTTGGATACATTTATCCAGAGATTAACAAAATTGCACGGGATTTATATGCATTGAGGACTGCAAGGCTACACAAGGCTCCTTGCTTTTTCCATTTGGGGAGGTCATAGTTCCCAGTTTGCTGTTGTTTCTGGTGAATATATGTCTATGTCTTTGCATTGAAGGATTAGTTATTTATTCCAATCTTCTCTATATGGCTTGTTTGGGTTGAATGTTTGCTTAGAGAGTCTTTGTAATTTCTGAATTTCTTTCTTTTTTTTTCCTGCTAGCTTGCTGCCTCCTTTTCAGCACTAAATGAGGCCTTAAACCCAGGTTTGCCTTGGTTCTAGTAAGTTATTAGAGCACTGCCTGTCCTAAATGTTCCCAAAGAGCATATTCTGCCAGTGTGGAAAGGCTGGCTAGGAGTTCGTGCCCAAAGGACCTGTGGAATGTACTTCACACCGTGTAGTGCTGTTGAACAGCAGCTCTGATTTAGTGTCTTCTTTGCCCTAATAATAGAGCAGAGTTTTCAGGGTTGGGGATGGTAGTCTCTCCTCCTCTCCTTGTCTCTGCCTGTCCTCAGGAATATTTCTCCCTTCAGCCACTTGTGATGCTTCCCATGGTTTGAACAGGGACAGGTCTCCTGCCAGGGAACCCAAGATGGTGGGAAGGGTAGTTGTCTGCCTCAATCTTTCTTCTTCCAGTACAGGAACCATGAGTCAGTGGAAAATATTCTGCACACTTGAGGCAGTGCGGATTGGGGGTAGGGACACCGTAGAGGTGGAAGTCTGATTCTCTTAACATCTACTCAGAGTATTTTGCTTCTCTGTAGCCCCAGGGATTGTCTCATCCACAAATCTAAATTCTGGGATACAGCTGGTGATAATCTCAGCACTGTGTGATTGTTTTTGGTTTTCTATTGGGGGAAGTGAAGCCAGCTTGCTTCCAAACCACCATTTTGGAACTGGAGCCTCAGCTGGGTGCACATTCTTTGGTTTTCTGTTCCTTCCATGTGGCTGCTCTCTGAGGCTTGTCCTGTCCCCTCCCAGCATGTGGTCTTCTTATTCTCCAGGCTGCTGTCACAGACGCCTGCGTGCCATGCCTCCAACAATTGCCTCTGTGCTTGGCTCATCTTTTCACCTAGGATTTCTATTTCCATTTGGGCCTTCTGCCATCACCTTTGATCCAAATATCTAAATTTAAATATGAACTCAATACACACTAAAGTCTATCTTCTTAACCGAAGTTCTAAGATTTGTCAGTTTCGTTATTATCCTCCTTGTGAACTAGTCTTCTTTGACTCGCCACGTTTTACCTTAGATTATTTCCTACCTGTTCCCATCTCCTGAGTTCAGGTAGATGCTGAAGATGACGACTGGTTCCAGCTGCCTTTGATTATTGATTCTTATCTCTCCGCTCCATCCTGTTTGTCACTAAGACCCATTTTCCTTGATTGACACATTTATTCTGTTGCTGCTCTGTGAGGCCTACAAAGTAGTCATATCCTTGCCTTGGAGGTCAGACCACCTTAGTAAGAAATAAATACCATTTACTGGTTTCTTAGTTGTAATATTGTAATAAGGCTGTTTCCTCATCTGCTAAACAGGGATGATGACAATGTTTGGCCTTCCCTCTGGAAATAATTGCTGTGAGAATTTGAACTTGAATTTCAAGAGCCATACGTATAAATTATTATCATCACAATGTCTTTTGACAGCACAACAAACATTAAGTCTATATGCCTCCTCTTGCTTTTTAAAACTCTATGTAATTTTTCTGTATTTTCTATTCCAATTTCTTCACTGCTTCTCAGAATGAACCCTTTAGGAGAAGATTCTCACTGACCCAAAAATATAATAAAGGTCTTCTTCTCTTTACATTTTTATTTGGTTTTTCCCTTTGGATTACCATTCTCTGTTATATATACCTGCCAAAATATATTATTATGTCCAGTTCAGTCTTTATTCCCTCCGTGAATATTTTCCTGCACCATTACTCTCACACATTTCTTCCTTGTTTAAACCATTATTGCTAGCCTGTTACAATACTCATTGTAATAGATAATTACTCTTCTGTTGTTGATATGATTATTCTACTCTTTACCTTAGCACCTACCACACTTTGGTAAGTGCCGAATAATAGTTTTGATTGACTGATGTAAGTATTAATGGCAAGCATTGTATAATATAGCAACTATGAATTCTTTTTTCATGTACTTTTTTCCTAATATTTTTAGCACAAGGGCTGATGCAAAAAAATTGCATTATATTTTCAAAACAAAGTTATCACATTATGGATCTGAAATTGCTAGATATAGACAAATGTACTAATCCTTATATTCAAGTGAATCACAAGGCTGGATCAGCCTAAATAATAAATTAGAAGTCTGCAATGTGCTTGTGCCACTCGAGAATGACTCTCATCAACATAAATTGATACCATGGGCAGATTTCTTATTAATCATGCCTCACCAGGGCATGGGGTTAAACGTTTAAATAACAGGCTGATAAGAGTCCTGCTGGCAATTTAATTCCTGCTTTCCAAGCTCTGGAAGACAGTCTCTCCTCTCCTTCCCTGAAGGAGGGGAAGTCCATCGAAATGTCATTATTCTACATGTGTAGCAGTGTCATTTCTCTTGGTTTCTGTACAGGTAAAGCTGCTGTTGGCACTTGGTGATGAAGTGTCACTCACTGATCCTCACAGACTCACTCCTTTCCCCTCCTTCCAACAAAGATCCTGTTTTTAACCACCTTGCTGTGTACCTCCATTGCCTTATCCATTATGCAAGGAGGTCAGCTAGTAACACTCAATATGACTAATTAAAAAAGAACTCCAAGGCAAAGTGCACACAGGCACTTTGGTAATTGCCGTGATATCCATGAATAATAATGACAATTAATGAGACCTGTAATAGCTTTGTAAATAGTCATTTGCCCACTCACAAGACGTGAATAACAATGGACACTGAGTGAGGAGAATCAACTCTCTTGATTCATTCGAGCAGTCCTTGCTTCTGCTTTCTGTAGCCCACTCTTTCTGGCATTTCATAAATTCCCGGAAGGGATGGACTTGGAACCGTGTTGTTAATGATAGCACAACATTCCAATGCATGGAACATACAGCATCTTCTTTGAACGGACTACTTTATTTTAAAAAAATATTTAGTTAGGCTAAACTGAAGTACCTTTGGGATGGCAAGAAATGTGGCCAGCTCAAATTCACAAGAAACGTAGAAAGTTGTTGGAAATAGAATCTTCTAATTCTGTAGCTGGAAGGGGCATTAGAGGGTATCTAATAAGAAAACTAAAGCCAAGTAAGCTAAAGACCTTTGTACAAGGATTTGAGACTTGTTTGTGGCAGAGCTGGGACAAGAGGACAGAATCCCCGGCTCCGTGCCGGCGATTATCACAGAACAGCCCTCTGAGGGCTTGGAAGATCATGAGCAGAGGTATGCCCTGGACAGGGTTGTGAAGGCCTTTTGGCAATGTCGTACTACCGTCTAGTGGTTAAACTAGCTGCAAATGACATGTTGCTAAAGAAGAAAGATGGCATCGTGCAGGTGAAACGAGCAGCCAGAAGTGCATCGAAGCTGACAGAGAAGAGGATGATGAAAGCGAAAGACCCGAGGATCACGCTCCAGATTCAGGCAGGAGAATCTTGCACTGACTTAGAAGCAAGACAGCAAGCACACAAACACACTTGACTTCTGGACGGTGCTCTGTCGCCTGAAAAATGTCTCATCTTGTCCTCAGTGCCTTTTGAATTTCTTCACTATTATTCTACTTTTGAAAGAACAGAAACACAATTCCTTAACGTGGCATCATCCCTCCCTATGTTCAGAGTTGCCGGCTTCCTTCCACGTGGGATTCGGTGCACACTTAATTTTCTTGTCAGGGAAAGTTGATCTCATTCCTCTGCTGCTAGTTAATACCTATTTACTCTCACATCTTAGATCCAGTGGCATTCCTCAGGAATATCTTCCCTGTTTTCGGCAAGGTCAAATCCATCCCTCCATTATAGACTTTCAGAACATTGTGCATCTCTCTTTTATAGCATCCGTCACAGTTGCAATTGAGTATTTCTTGTTCAGTTTATTGGATACAGATTTTTGTCACTAGGTTTCAAGTCCCATGAGACCAGGACACTATCTGCTTTTACAGACTGTTGTGTTACTCTGTCATCTGCCGCACTCAATTCTGAATCTCCAGCACCTGGCTGTTCACGTGACACAAGGCTTGCAGGATAGCGATTGAATGGGTAAATGTTTCTTAATTTGGGAGGTAAATATGGCTGTTTAGTGTATTTAAAATTCTGAAAATGTTAACAAGTTTACTGGCCAGTGGAAAACTGATTAGTTTTGTGAGAGATTTACACATAAAATTATCCAATTTTCCGCCAAGACTCTGCACCATGGTGGGAATAGATGAGTGCCAGATTGTTTCAGAATCACAAGCTTAAGTTCCCACATTATCGGCGGGTTCCAGTTTACATCTAAAGGGGAAGTTTGTGAGTGAGTCAATGGCAGTCCCTTTTGGATTCGCTTACACATTCTAATTTACGAAAACTTAAGGAAGCCTTCAACAAATGGTACTGTGACAACAGGATGTCCATGTGCAAAAATAAAGCTGCACTACTTACCTTACGCCATGTACAGAATTAACTCGAAATGGATCAGAGGCTTCTGTGTAAGAGCTAAAGCTATGAACTCTTAGAACACAGAAGAGTAAATCTTAGTGACTTTGGAGTAGTCGATAGTTTCTTAGCTATAACTTCAAAAGCATAGGGGGCAAAAGAAAAATACAGATAAATCAGACTTCATCAAAATTAAGATTTTCTTGCTTCCAAGGTCACCATCCAGAAAGTGAAAAGACATGCCACGTAATGGAAGGAAGTCTTTGCAAATCACATGTAAGGGATTTGTATCCAGAATATATTAATTACCCCTATCATTCAACAATGGAAAGGCAAATTACCCACTTAAAAATAGGTGAGGGATTTGAATCAACATTTCCCCAGAGGACATATACAATGGTTCATAAGTAAATGAAAACATGTTCAATGTCATGAGTCATTAGGCAAGTACACAATGAGCTATACCCTCGTACTCACAGAAGATCAAAATATAAAAGGCAGATAATAACTAGTGTTGGTGAGGATGTGAAGAAATTGGACCCCTCATACATTGCTGGTGGAATTGTAAAATGGTGCAGCCACTTAGGAAAACATTTTGGCAGTTCCTCAAAATGTTAAACATAGAGTTACCATGAGGCCTGGTAATTCCAATCCTGGGTATATACTCGAGAGAACTGAAAACATACATCCGCATTTATACGCTAGGATTTATACAAATATTACTTCTAATAGCCAAAACGTGAAGACCACCCAAATACTCATCAACTGGTAAATAAATGAAATGTGATGCATTAATATAATTGAATATTTTTCAGACATAAAAAGGAATGAAGTATTGATACTTGCTACAATATGGATGATCCTTAAAGATATCATATGCTAAGTGAAAGAAGACAGACAGAGAGGTTACATATTGAATGATTACTTTTATATAATACATTTGGAAGAGGCAAATCCATAAAGATGGAAAGTCGGTTAGTGGTTGCCAGGGGCTGGGGAGGGAGGAATGGGAAGTGAATGCTATTAGGTAGAGAGTTTCTTACTGGGGTGATGGAAATTTTCTAAAATTAGAGTGGTGATGGTTGCACGTCTCTGTGAATATATTAAATGACATCAAATTCAACCTTACAAAGGCAAAATTTTATGGAATGTGACTAATCTCAACAAAGCTGTTCTTTAAAAAAAAAGAACAGAAGAACATAAAAACTACAAGAACTTATACCTGTATTAATTACTTATATAACATTCTAAGATTAGCTGGAACTGATATGAGGAATGCTATGCTTTAATATAGGCCACTTTTTAAAACTTAAAATTTATACAAAAAGTAATTTTTAGATGATTTTTGCTTAATAATTTACATTTACTCCTGTCAAAATGAGCCATTTAGAGCAATGATTGCAAATAGGACTATGAATTATAATCACATGAGATGCTAACAGTTAAACATTTTAATCATGAAATATTTCAAATATACCTTCGAAAGAGTGTATGTAACTCAGATGTGTGTTTATCTGGGGTAAGTGTTTATTACTCTGTGCTTGGTGTAAGAATTTTTGTCATAAATGGATGCTGACTTTGACCAAGTGCTTTTTTCTGGCTCTATTAATATAATCATATGTTTACTTTCCTTCGACCATTAACATAAATGTCACTAATTGATTGTCTAATAGTAAATCATCCTTGCATTCTAATTAAAGATCAAACACACATATCTGCTAACCATGGCACATTTGTTTGCTTTCTTTCATACACCATTGGTGGCTGTCTGGAAGTGTACCAGGGTGCACTAGAATGTCACCTCCATCAAGCCAGGGCCCCATGCTCTATGTCTGGGCAGTCACCAGTCAGAGTCTGGTCCCCGGTGGTGCACTTAAAGTGTCTTTTTTCAGAGATGGTTTTATTTGTGCTTCTTAAAGGTATGTGAGGACATCTTAACTAGAAAAAAAATGAGATTTTTTTTTCTTGGTGTTTTGGGACTATAGAAGTAGTGTGAATTCTAGAGCCAAACCATGTGAACCTGTGGTTAACAATTACAAGGTGAAGATAATAAGTATTTTCAGTTTTCCCTCTTTGGATAGATTTTTTTTTCATGCTTACTCATAGGAGGCATCACCCTATTTCTGCCTCTAGCTTATTTCAAGTCTTTAGATTCTGTGGTTTCTTGACACTTGGGCAGTGGTTCCCTGGCAAAAACTGGCTCCTTTACTAAAACACTCCTCTGGATTCACAGTCCCACATCATTTTAGGCTTTAGAAGAATTTACTTGCACATTAAGTGCAGCCACTCATTGGAGATTTGTTTGCCGGTTTGTTCTATCACCTTCATCTGTGATGCTTTTAAGATTCCCAGCCCTCTTAGGTTACATACTCTGATTAAGTATGCCTGAGAAAACTCACCAACACTGATCTTGTTATTAGAGGACATTTATATCTTTGCTCTCTTATATTCAGTATGATGTAAGGTAGACTCTCTGTATAATATCAAGACCCATGTTCCCCAAATCTGCTACATTTAACACTATTTCTATAAGATGCTCTAATAACACAGGATTTCATGATCAAATAAAGCTGTGAAATGTTGCATATCAAGGCTCCATTCTGAAGATTTACAGTGAATATTTGCACAGTAAAAATCCTGAGAAGTCACGCCATAAACATCACTGTTTTATGTGGCTTAACATTTTTCTTAAAGCCTATTAACATCTGAAGAAAACAGTATTCTATAGAATGAGCCTTCTCATTTTACAAGTGAGGAAACACAATCTTAAAGAGGCTTATTGATGCTAGATACAGTTAGGACATAGATAGGAGGAAGAAAAGGTCATGCTCGTAGTTCATTTCTCTTATTCCACACTGCACGTATCTTAGAGAAGCGAGCAGGGGTACTAAAGAAATGGGTTACAGATGACATACATATGCATGTATTTATAATTAGCAAGAGGATTCAATAAGTTCCAGTATATGGAAGTCTTTTCAAGGCCTTTCTGGGATATCTGGACTGTCAGGGGGAAGGATGAAAACATTACATTTTGGAACTGTGGCACAGAAAGACCAGGCATTCACCAAAAGCAATGGAGAAGACTCCCTTTTCTCTTGCTTCTTATTTTGAACAATTGACCTATTATTAGCTACTTGCTAAGCAGGTATTTGAAAGGACACAAATGACCTCTATCTTAATGGATTCTTCAGTGGGGAATTAATGTACAAAGACATTTAAATTCTGTACAACACAAAACTACTTTCTTCCTTTCATTCCTTTAAAACCTCTACTTATAAGCATTAAGGAATTGATTATCTTAATCCTACAAAGACAGAAAATTTAAAGTAAAAGTAACCTATTCCATCGTATTGTAGAAAGCTTTACAATATCAGTTTGTCTACCGTGACAAATACCTGGGCTGCTTTACCTTCCTGTCTTGCCACTGCACAAAAACACACTTTATTTATTTTTCACTTATATTATTTATACATTCTCACTTAGTTAAAAAATCTGTATTCAGTCCTTTTCTGTGTCATAGAAATCTTTTAACAAATGAATTCTTACATGAAGTCCATCTAGAAAACTCTGGTGAAGAGGATGTAATGGATTTGCAGCTCAACTTTCTCGGCCATTCTCTTAAACACTTACCCCTGAGTCATGGCAACACCCTCACAAAATCCTCAGGACTTAACACAAACACTTTGAAAAATTGTAGAAACAGTCAAGAAACCTGAATCTCTATCTCCTCCCTTTGGCCTTAAGCTTCATCCCTTAGTAGTTCTGTGTAAAATGGTAGAAGGTGCTGTTTCCCTTCCACGATTAAGCCAGCCTTTGTTATAGTCAATTCTCTGCTCTTACCTGGCTCCAGTCTGCTGTCCCGAGCCACTCCTTGGATATGCGTTATTTTCCCTGGAACCAGCAAACCCTCAGACTTAACTCTCTTCCAGCCCAGGTCAATTCTAAGCCGTAGATAGCGCTAGGACTCAGCACTACAGTGTTTCCTGAAGTTCATTAACTTCAGGAAGCAATCCTGCGTTTCTGACTTGGAAGATTTGAGGGTCATCTGAAAAAAATATATTACAAGGAAAATAATCAAGATAGATGTTGAATATATCTGTTTTTAGATCAGGGAGGAGAAGTATAGTTTATATCCTTTACAATAGATATAAATCCTTTAAGGAGCACATCATTGCTCCCAGCTGTGTGTCCCTGAGGCTACATCCATATTTCTCAGAATGAGCCGCGTATTTATTTATTCCTTTAGTGTGAGCATCCAACCATCTTTGGGAAAACTTCATTTTAAGTTCATGAAGATTTTTCTCACCCTATAATTAGCCTCTCACCCTCCACTCCTCCATCCTTTTACCAGGGAAATCCCTGACTTAAATAATCCATGGATTATTTTCAGAAACGTTAGAATTATTCTGGCTAGAACAACCAGGGCTGGATGGACTTCAGCAGAACAGTGACAATGGCCTCTATCATTTCAAGCCCTCACCCCTTTAAAAATCTCTACTTCCCCCCACCCCAGGTTTTTGTCTTTTGTTAAATTTTGGAAAGTAGACACTCACAGAACTGTAAGCACTAACAACACATAAGGACTTCTCAGAGACAGAATCTACGTTGCCATTAAAGAAATGTTTTCTAGATGGCTCCATAATGTCAAGACTCTTTTCATCCCAAAGTGCATATAGCATTTAATGTAATTATGCAAGAAATTTCAATCCCCCTGGTCCTGAAATATTTCAATCCCACAGAAAATCAATCAAAATATTATTATTTGCTATAGTGGTTTAGATATTTTAATCAAATAAGATATACATACCTTTTAAGTCCAAGGTAACAGTTCAGTCAATGTGTTTATTTCTCATGCATGTCTTTATATTTTACTGCATGTGAGTGCAAAAAAGATTTCTCTCTTTCTAATATTCCTGCTCCAGCCTAACCATGGGGGCCTGTGGGACCTAGTATTAAACTTTCCAAACAACGTTTACCTCTAATTTTTCCATGGTTATTGCACAAAGAACCTAGGGATAGAAGGAGGCAGTATCTACATTTATTGAGACTCAAACTTATTCAGGTACTTATCTTTTCATATTTGGTTATTACATCCATTATATAAACAGAGAAATTGAGACCCTAATTATTTAGTGATATAAACCTGGTGCATGCCACATGGGAGTGCAAAGCCAGTGCTGGAAATTCACCTGGCCTTCCTGCAGAGCTGTAAGGGGGACATGGGTCCCCCTCTCTGGAGTGAGTTTGCTATTTAAACTGTGATGTTACTAATGTTAATGTTGACGATGTTGAATGAAGGCTAACTCTGTAATGGGACCTGGATATCACTTTAGCAAGTAGCTCACCATTGTGCTTTAAATATGGTTTAAAACAAAATTTTTCATTTCTAAATGCATGCTCAATTCAGGGAGATGTCGCCAAAATGAATTTGGTAACAATGATAAAATCTTTGGGGCTTCTAATATAAAACATAGATTCTTAAGATCTCTACCATAAAAATAAGAAAGAAATTCTTGTCGCTGGTCTCCAAGCCTCTCCGGGGCCTTTCTCCTTCCAGTTCTCCGCAACGTCTTTTCCGTGGAGTCTACTGTAGTTTCAGGCACCTCTCCTTCCAACGCTTGTCTGATCTGTGTTTGTCTGCTTGTTTATTTTTTTTTCACTTTCTTCTAAAATCTGTCTTTTTTGCAGAGACACTCTGGCTGGCGGTTTTTCTCATCCACCATCTTGAATCACCGAGGTATCCATCTTGATATAATTATTAAAGAGATATATCTACCTAAAATCCTATGATTTTGCCCCATTATAAACTGTAGAACAGCTTAGACACCATATTTTGAGAATAACAGAAAGCCAAAAATTTCTAGTTACTTTGAGGTAGAAGCTAGGGGAAGAAACAAAAGCGTAGTTAGAACACCTCTATTTTTGGGAGCAGAGTCTCTCCTGATCCTCATTACATTATTTTCCCTGATCTTGGTGACTTAAAAGCTTAGTGTCTCAGTTAGAGCTAAAGCCACAAACACCACACAGAAAGGGAATTCCTTTTGTAATTGGTGAAGGGAGAGAATATTGGGTGGATTCCCTCTGAAACAATAGTTAGGAAGAGAGAATACCCCGGAATGTGTGTGTCATCATCAGCTGGACAAACAGCCTTACAGGTAGCATGTTACTGGCTAATTCTTTATGTTGTGTTTGCTGTGCTCTTCCCTAATGCAAGCGTGCATTCCCTCACTCAGCACCTCTTTCAGGGAACTCCATAAAGGCCAGTACCTCTGCCCTGTAATGGGAATCTATTCACGAATGGACTAAAACCTTTAGATACTAGTGTTCGGGTGAGGGTTAACATTCCTGTGAAACAAACTGAGCCATGGAAATCTACCGAGAAGCACCATCCTAGAAAATCTACAGATCTGTCTGACTCAGGCTGAAGGTATATATCACCCTGTTATAGTCCTTGTCCTTTTTGGGATTCTATTTACTTTAATTATGTCCCTAACCTTCTGTATTTGTTCAATAAAAAGAAATTTATGTGTCCTCAAAATTTTGCCTTTTTACTTTCTTACCTTAAGTGCATCGGTCTTCCTGCAACACACCAACTAGAACCTGGATTTCAGTCTCACTCTGTAACCTATGACCTTTGTGACCTTGATACTGGACTTATCCTCTCTGAGTCTTGGCTTCCCCCCCATTAAAAGGGTCTAATAATAATACTTATGCCCAGTATTTGAGTGTTGAGTGAGACAATGCAAGAGATTGAGCATCTTTTCACGTATTCGCTATTCACATTTTCTCTTCTGTGATGTGCCTGTTTTTGTCCTTTGCAAATTTTTTTGATTGGGAAGTCAATGTAGTCTCTAAGTTCCAAGTTAAATTATTTTGGAAGATTATTTGCATGCTTACCTTTATCCTGTTCTAGGTGATCGGTGTGGGCCCTGATGGAGGGCATGGACTGGCTGGTTCCATGAGGAGGGGAAAGAGAATGAGGGTTACAGGTACACTGCAATAGTAGGTGATGTTGGATTCCCCCCCTCACGATGAGGAGACTCTCTCTCTCTCTGTTATATTGTTATATATATCTATGTATTAATCATCTATCTACACGTACATATATGTAGATATATACACATACATGTGAATATGCAATTATTATTTTTAATCAAAGAGAAGGGAAGGAATTATAGGTTTCAAGACTTTTGCTACTAGCCAAAAGGAAAGAAAAAGTCTGGAAGTAGAATTGACTCTAACAAGGCCCAAACACACCATTTGAAATTATATGTGATGTTTATTACATTAGATACAGCATTATGCATGTATATATATCCATTAAGTGAGTGTGAAATGTATTGAGTAATTTTGGAGTCTTGTCAGTTTCCTAAAAATAGGAAATTAATGCAATGTAAAATGAATCTGCGTTATACAATTCTGTTCTCAATTGTCTGTTCAATGGAAGCAATTATAGAATACACTTTGTTTTAATTTAATGACTTTCTTAGATACACTATTATAACAGAGGCATTATAAAGTAATATTACATTTGTCATTCATTGCCCTTGCTGTTTACATTTTGTTATTCTGCTCAGCTTGAATATTGATGTGGAAGAATATATTTTACTTCCTTGGTCTAATGCATTAATATTAAGATGTTTAGGATATTAGCCACTTAACAATATGACAGTTGTTACTTTGTATATGCACTACACTAAGAGTTGCTAATTCTCTAGTAAGTTACTTCAAAATAAGTATACCAAAATAATAAAAAGTATGTACATTTTGGTAGTAAGAATGAGTTGTTCATTTAAATCCTTAACCCCGTATCAAATATCATAGACATTTGTGATGTTTACTTAAATCTAGTCTTTTACCACAAAAGAAAGACTTTAACTTGTGTTTTAATTTTTTTCAAACATTCAGTAACATTTTAAGTTTTCAAATGCAAACTTTAGTATTCTAAGCCATATTTTTACTTTTTCATCAGGGAACATACTGCTACCACTAATTTACCCAACTCGATGTTTAGACATGGTAATTGAATTATCCTCAATAAATTTAGAAGTGCCTATAATATATTTATGGTAATTGAAACATTTAAAATGATGCATGCTTAGTTTATGAATATTCTACAATATGTAATAAACTTTCATTTTTTTAGCATTTTTCATCTGGAGGCCTAAGTTTCAGTCATTTTAGTATATTCCCTTAAATTATACACCTGGAATTCAGTAAATACCAGAGCGTTTTAATCTCCCCTTTGGATATGTGTTTTAGTCTTTAGATGCAACAAAGAAGTCTTAAAAGTATAATAACATCCCTGAGCATATAAGCATCTGGAAGTCAACTGAGTTTGTAAAAACTGCAGTAGATTTTTATTATTTAGACTTATTATAAATTTATCAATCTAAAATGCACTTACTGTTACTTATGTAAATCAATTGTGAAACTAAATTTTAAAAGTGCCCTTAGCTTAGAGAAAAACCATACCCAATAAGATACAGGTGACCATGAAAGAGGGCATTTTTTCCAAATACTGTTTGTGACATTGTGCTCATGTTTCTTAATGTTTCTTCAAGGTAACTTATTGCTTATGGTCATTTTTTTTTAAAAAATGATTTTTTTAAATAATCAGCAGATACAGTACATTTGATTAACATGCAAACACCCCATTGAAGGTTTCACATCATTTCTATGCTACCAGTAAGCAGTCTTTGATTTTTATATTTTTTTGTATCCATAATGAGTTAAAATAGCAATTTCACCTTATTCCTAGGGTTCTTTACTTGGTGTTCACTTAATTAAAAGTATGATTGCTATATTGATAGCAAAAAATAAAGCTGACTTAAAAATTTTCATGAAAGAGATTTTTACATATAAAAAGTGCGTTTTGAGAAAACTTAGAGTGAAGTTTCCATTCTAATAATTTGATAGCTCTTCAAAACACATATCAAGTTACAAAATTTTCCTTCTTGTAGCTAACTTCCCTGTGGCTCTTGGTACGTACTATTATGTCACTAAATGCATGCTATATCTGGTTAAGTTTGATGGCTTAAAATTTTAAACATTGCGGTTTCAAAGTCTAAAACATTTGACACTTATATAGCCAAGAATTGCATGCAGGAGCCAATTTCTCAAGTTTAATTGTATAAAACCAGATTAGTTAATGTGTCAGCTGTACCCTCTTTGTTGTATATTTTAGCTTCTTTAGTGCTAGGAAAAGTAGTACTTAGCATAATATTACTAATATACTGTGTTAAAGTTCCCTTATTATTTGCTATCTCCAAATTTCTTATTCATTCCTGGAGCTCTGCAATGATCATTGTGATCAAAAATACTATGCCAATTGCTCAAACTAACTTTACTTATTTGTTTAAAAATGATTTTAACATATTAAGAAGAAAGATTTTTTGGCAAATTTTCACTTCTTTTGTTCATATTCAAAATTAGTTTACATTAAATTATTGGTTGCTAAATTATTACTTGATAAATTATGTATGGGAAATAAATCACCTATACTAAAATAAATATCATTTGCTATGTAAATGCTATGTTTAAACTTTTATCTTTTTTTTTTTTTTTTTTTTTTTTTTTTTTTTTTTTTTTTTTTTTTTTTTTTTTTTTTTTTTACTTGTTTTACCATTAAATTCAATGCTTTGCGTTCTTGTTCCTTCCTTACCTGACTCTGAAACCAAGAACTATGTGGACCTCTCTAGCCTTTGGGAAATTGATTATGATCAGCGTGGCTGAGAGTGAGTGCTGGACACCAATCAGTCCTCTTTGGTTTCCTCCTAGCAAGGTAAATCAATAACAACCACCACCACCACAACAGCAACAAAATAACCCCCTTCTAGAATTTAACAACTGAAAAAATAAAGCATTTTATTTTATAACCTCATTCTGTTTCTTTCCTTGGGCCCTTTGAGATGTGAGGAACATCCTCTGTCTTCCTGGGGGCTGCTTCTCCTCCAGGGTTCCTGAGCCTTAAACATCCTCAGCTCGGCCTGTCCTGCATGGTCATGTCCCAGGGCCTGATCTGACTGTTATTACAAAGGATTGGGCTGATTTCTGTGACTTTCCCTCTGTTTTTCTTGGCTTAATCATGACACAGGCTTCCTAAAACCAGTACCTAAATACAGTGTTTTAACATGCCAGACATGATCACTGTTTTCCCGTGGTGTTCATGTTATGGAATCCAATACTGCTTGGCTTGTTTGGTTTCTCTGTGAATCTTTGGCTTTCTGCTATTCTGGTGGGATAGATTCTGGAAGTTCCTGCCTTTAAAAAATGTTATAAAGGAAAACTGGAAACAATGCAATCAGCACCCTTGTTGGAGCAGTGAAGAGGTCTGCAATAAATCAGCAGAACTTATTGCTGTAGCTTTGAAGCTTTGAAACAGGCCAATTTGCTCTCCTTTCTGTAGGGTCTAATTCATTAGATTCCTGCTATAAAACTTTTATTGGAGAAGCAGAATCATAAAGTCAACCAGAAAGTAAGGATTTAGAGATAAGTAGTATAAGTGTCATAATGTGAAGAATAAAATGCTACAGACAAAATAAAAGTATTTATTCACTGCTTTTAGAAGTGAAACAGCTTGGAAAAGACAGTAAGACTGCATTCCCAGAGATGACATATTTCTGTGTTGCAAACTTTACAATGGTTTGGCAAAGTGGCATGCTTGCTGTACTGGAGACACGATTACTGTATCTGTACCACTATAACATACACACACATACTGCCCAACACACTCCAGTACAGTTCAGTGAAACGCTACTGAATATCTACTATGTGGCAGGCTTTGGTGACATCTGAGACTTTAAACATATGAGAAACAGTAAATTTTCTTGGATAGAACTTAATTGCTCATATAAACTTCTTCTTTCAGGCCTGAAATACTGTGTATTTGCAATTTAGAAATGCAGACAACAGCAATGTTTGATGTGAATAAATAAGATAGAAAATATATTTCAATATAGTAAGTAAAGTGTTTTTATTTGTGGAAAGAAGATCTTACTAGAAGAAGGTGAAGTTGGAATTCTTGCAGGGAAGAAGACTCGTGGAGAATTTAGAGAAATGTTCTTGTAATTTTCAAGCACCTAGAGATGGATAGCACTGATTCTTTATTATTAATGTGTACGCCTCCAATATCTGTATGGCTCCATGTAATATTTATGCCTCCATGAAGTTTGTGACTTTGGTTTGGGGAAGTTTTAGCTCTAGATTTGATATTCTTGATATAATATCTATCAGGTTGCAAAGAAATTTAAGAGAGAGATGTAAAGAGAAGGTATAAGAAACATATTCTACTGAATAACCTGAGAAACGAGTAGATAGCGGAAAGGGATAGAGAGACTTCAACAGAATTAACTGAGATGGAACTACTTCGCTGTGAGTGTTGATATCAGAATAACAGCAGAAAGTGGGTAAAAATTTACTTTTGAGTAGTGGTGAGGAAAACAGTTTCCCATTTTGACCAAATATATGTCTAAGATATATATGTTTTATTATTGAAGGGAGTAGAAAAAACATTCTTGTTTGATAAATGAAGAGAGTGGCTTGAATATTATACAGTGTTTCTGTAACTAACATGTTCCAGCACAACTACATCAGGCTTTGTGCTAAATTATTTAAGTATATTCTACCTTAATGCCTACAAAATCTTAATGAGTAATTATTTTGTTGTCTCTAATTTACAGAAAAGGAAACTGTGTCTCAGGAGGTTCCATAAATTGTTCAAGCCACACAGCTAGTGAGAGGTAGAACCGGAAAGAGAACTTGGACATCCAAAGCCCATTCTCATAACCTTAGGGTTATACTGATACGTTTGGCTTTCAGGGAATAAGTATACAGTGAACAAAGATAAAGAAAAAGAATCAACTATCAATTAAAACTTTGGATTTTAGAGGAGAAACAACATGACTCTAGTGGCCATACCAGCAGCAGTATTTATTGTGAAGAAGTGAGAACCAATGAATGATATGTTATACATTTACTACATGTTATTTTTAACAATTTCAGTAAATATGGAGTTCTCTCTCTGCTTTTCCCACCCACCTTCCTGGCTGACACAGAAAATATAATTTGTATGATCAAAAACTAGTTGAAGATTCTCAGATAACACATAAATGCATATAATTTGCATCTATACACATATATTGAGTGTGTGTGTACATATACACATAATATATATCCACGGTTAAGCTGTGTTCTGATAGTTGAGAGAAAATCCTATTTGCAGGACTACCAGATTTCTTTCTGAAATCATTGGCCAGCATTATTTTTGAGGTACCTCCATCAAATAAATAATTAATATGTTTTCTAGCCACCAGAAACAGAGCTTTTAAGATGCTGTTCCACTATAAATTCTTTGTGTTGTCTGTGATTAAAAATAAATCAGTACTCATGATAAAGGTGTCACACTATACCATATTAAAATAGTGAGTTAGAAGAACAAAAAAGATTACATAGGGTAAATGTCAGATGGTTTTGTTAAAATGGAAGGAAATAAGATCTCCTATTGGACTAAATCTATTTTTTTTAGATAATAGTAATAAAAAGGGTATAATTTTTTTCTCACTGGCATTTTTCCTTATTGCTTATTTAATTCTTTTTGGGCCATTGTTAAATACAAGCAAAATTTGGTTTTGGATGAGTTTTGTAAAATAATTTTTAGAGACTGTTCCTGGAAAAACACGTATATTTCGATAAAGATTTATGATCAAATAATTGTTTCTGCCTTTATCGGTATGTGGTGATCAGTAATTATATTTCTGAGTTAGGCAACTAGAGTAAAGAAAATGAGGAAAAAAAGAGAAGAAACTAGCTTGCTTAAAGGTTTCAGGAAGTTCTTTAAAATTTAAAAAGTGTATGTCACTCAAGATGGGGAGGTGGGCATACAGGAATCTAAGGTAGCTGTTATTCTACGAGAATGAGGTATTCTTTTCAGAAATAGTTATTAAGAAACTTTCTGTGCTTTATGACCCACCAGGCTGCTTCTACTGTGACTTTTGTCTCAACACTGTCCCTTTGTTCATACTATTGGATGGATACCACTGAACGTTCGTTTGGCATATCGTCTGGGAGATTTCATTTACTACTCTATTTAATTACTTTACCTACAGATTGTGATGCCTCAGACTCATTGGAAAAAAACGTTTTAAATTCTAAGAAAACTGCCTAAATTTAGCTTATGAAGTAAAATTTTACATTTCTCTAACTGCATTGTAATCACTTTTATATATGAATAGTTTAAATAAAATTCATGACTGTTAAAAAAGTATATCATTCAAGACCATGAGATATAATGTCTTTAAAATTTTAAAGAATTACAAATGCTAAATCTTGAGTCAATATTTCTGAAGTATTTACTGGGTAAAAATTGGGAAAAGCAAGATATTCTTAAAATTTAATTTTTTTTCTGACTTATTATAATCTTCTCACAGCCCAGAGTCTCTCTAAGTAGTGTATTGTAAGATAAAAATGAATTATAAAATTAAAATTTATTTTGCTGTCTTCATCATCAAACTCAATAAGAAAAATGTAAGCACTGATTGAAATAAAAGAAGAGAAAAGACTAGTCAAGTTTGGGAAAATAACTGCAGACAGGTAACTGATCTACCTGTAGACAGGTAACTATTACTGTATACATTATTTAGAAAAAATTGAGAAAATGGAGAAAATGAGTACAGTTTTAAACACCTGGGGATTAGTTGTAGAACCTTGAGTTACTTAAATGTTACTTGATATAAAAACTATTTTCCCTTCATTTTATAAATATTACTTTTTTCCCAATTAAAAAAAGTTAATCTATATTTTAAAAAAGAAAGAATCAGAGTACAAACTGAAAGAGACCAGTGAACAAACCAATCCATGTTAGAGCTCTAACTACACAATTACTGTGAGTTCAGTGTGCTTAATCAAATGCTACGAAGCACATGCTCACCTAAGTCACAACAAGGTTAAGAATTTGAGTCTCACAGTTTACAGAGAAACAGTAAGAGTAATGGTGATTCACATTAACTCATGTCCAAGAAAAATCTTACACTTTTTGAAAAGGATCAAGAGCTTGGTATACTGAGAAAGCAACATGAAAACAAACAAAATCTTAATGAAGTATAAATGCAACGTTATATTCTGAGATAAAATCTGTAAAAATACTAATTCTCTTCTAGATTACCCAAATTTGATTTGCTCACTTAAAACAACAACCACCAGGAAAAAAAAAAAAAAAGCAAAAACCTTTATATTGCTATTGAATTATTACAAGCATAATTTGTCAAATTACAGGAAAAAGTAGTATTATCTACAGCCTGTAAAAAAATTATTCTGGAGGAAGAATGGATTGATGGGTAATGTTACCAAAGTCAGTTTGATTTACAGTTCCGTTGAAATTTTACCTTCATGTATCACTAAAAAGGTTTAACTAAGTCTTACTATATCATCATTGACAAATGAGATAAAAATCCAACTCGCATGATAATAACCACCAAATAAGACAGAAAGGACATCATTTCTCTAGAAATTAAATTGGGTGGCATGGTTGAGAGATTGGGTTTAGGTTAGAAACTTAGTGATGTTTGAAGATGTAAGTTTTAGATTATATTTATTTTTTTAAATTGGCATGAAAACCCTAATCTTCTACAATAGTAGATGTACTGGCATATAAGAAAAATCCATGCTATAAAAAGATTGGCATATACTACATAGAAGGTATAGTGCCTCACTATATTTGCAGACACATCACGGTGTTTCCATTCCATATTTTTCAATAAAGTCTTTTTTTCTACCTCAGTGAAAAATATACAAATGCTACATTATTGTCAAGGCGGAAATACCTAGATTAATAGTATGGTGAGATTCTGGACCCACTTAAAGATGGCCTTACACACAGAGTGACATTATGCAGATACACACTCTCTTCCCTTTTCCCAAAACTCTAATAGATTTTGTTGGAACCATAACACCAAATTCAGCAAGAATGGCCTACCCTGCCAGATAAAATGGTAATATCGGTGAATATGGAAACTTTCAGATAGTCCCCTCTTACAGGAGGAAGACAGACAAAAAACATAGGAGGCTATAGCATTACAACTTCTTTAGCAAGTTAAGGAAATTCATAAAAAGCAGTAACTATAGAAGAAAATGTATGTGGGCTAAATATAATAAAGGATAATTGTTCAAAAGAAGAGTATGGGATTATATAATTTCTTTTCATAACAAAAGCAAAATTGTCTTTAAATTTGCAAGGGGAAAATGTTAGCCCTTAATTCAGATATTGGATTACTACTAACCTTATTCACAGATACCTCAGTCATTATATTTTCCTCAAAATTTTAATTGGCTACTTGCATATAATCTGGGTTACCAGTCATACACAGAGTTTCTGAAACCTTATGGTTAACAGAGGAACTAGGCTGTGTTATAATCTCCACACTAGAAACGGGATAATGCCACAAAACCCCAATTATTTCCCAAAAGCTTACACAGGGATTGAGGCTAGTCAATACGTGCATATATAACAGTTTTCGTGTTATGCAAAAGATCGAAGGAAATTTATTCATACAGTTGTCTGTTGACAATCACAAGGGCATTAAGGGAATAAAAGTCATGGGGTTTGTTTTTTTCTATTTAATAGTAAAAGCAGGTTTCTTGAGAGCCTTGGTTCCTGTTCCTAGTGCTATCTCACTTTCTGTAGCTCCTGCCTCAACCAGGACGGCAGAGGCTGCCCCAGTCTGTGCAGCAGTTTGGACAGTTCCACATTATGATCGCGGTAGTAATTAGAGAGGAATGTTCTAGACTGGAAAGCAAAGAGAGAAAGAATACTTGAAAGAAGTTATTCGTTCATCAAACAAGATCCTGTAATCTACATTTCTTAAGGAATTCCATTGCAATATAGGCACCTACAAAATATTTTTTTGTACTTTTCCTCAAGTATTACTTATTTTTACCTTTTAAAGAGATTTGTCAAAAGTGTAGCTGTAAAAGAAAAATAGGTCCAGGTATAGCCCATGTGGCTTATCTACCATTACAACACACATTTATTGTGGGGTTTATGAAGTCTACACAGAAAGAAGGAATGATGGCAGGAGGAAGGTAATACTGAGGAAGAATAAGGTAGGGACCTCATGGGAAACTGGATTTATAGAAGCGAGCTCGATAACATGCACACATGCATTTCCTTTAAAATTGGTCCATAGGATAAAAATTAAAAGTAAACGTAAATAATCATAACAACTGAAATTCATGATTATAAAAAATAACTTACAATGTTCCATAACATTTTTCTATATTTATTTAGGACTAAAATAGATTTTTAAAAATCATTAAGCACTTTCCGCTTCCAAAATATTAAGAGATCTCTGAAGCTTGACCTCTTTTATACTTCTTATACTTCTAGTCAAGCTGGAAAGATTGGCCCTTAGTAGACAAGTACTTAAAAAATTATAAAATACATCGATGGTTTTAGTCTAATATTTATCTTTTACTTATACTGATTTTGGGAAAACAGAAAATTTATAATTGGGCTTTCTCTCTGGATGCACTGACCTCATATTACAACCCAGTTAACATAGTTGTGTCTCTTTGATAACATCAGAGGGGAAAACTTTCCTTGTGCACATACAGGTAGCAATGGCTCACACATTCTTTCCATCTGGCCACAGTTCCCCCTTCTGGTTTAAGCCCTCTCCGTCATTTTAACACAGATGGGTCTCTTTCTTCATAAAACTCCCTTAGCAACTTTTGTGTACGCTGTGGAAATGGATTTAAGACAAAGACATCTCATCGCAGACCATTCACCAGGTATTTCATTATGTTTTTTCCCTTAAACTGGATTGTAAACACTTCAAATTTGGTATAAGACGTTTATAGTAGTGGTGGGAACATTACATTGATTTCTTGGCAGATTAAAGTGATTTCTGAAACCCTTTTGAAATTATTGAGTTCAAAGGTGTAGTTTAAGGACCTTCTAGTACATCTATTTCCATAGTAACACACGAGTCACTTGTGTGTCCCTTTGCCCACCCTGCCGTGAGAGAAACACTTATGACACCTGGTTGAGCCGGCGGCTGGCTGGTTTCCCAGCTTAGTCTCCCACATAAGGCTTTTCTCCTCATATCCTCACTTCTAGGGAGAGATTTTCCTGCCTTTGTGCAGTTTGCATTGTTTCACACACCCTATTATAAATCGGTGACCGTAACTAATTTGTCCATCCTGTAAGAAATCTGGGCTCATAACTGCTTTTATCCATGTATCCTCTCCATTGCTTGGCTCAGTTCCACGCCTGCACGGTGTAGGCATTCGACATAGGGATGGAATATAAGATAATAATACTTTAATATTTTATCCCAAATCACTTGTTTAGTAAACACATATTTCACTTGTTTATCTAACAAGGGAAAGTGTTCGTCTCTGATTTTATCAAAGAGACAAAACTGTGCTAATTAGGTTATAATATGAGGTAAGTGACATCCAGAGAGAAAGCCCAATTATAAATTTTGTTTTCCCCAAATCTGTGTAAATAAAAGAAAAACATTACACTAAAACCATGGATTTATTTTATAATTTTTAACTCTTTATCTAATAAGGGCCAATCTCTGCAGCTTGACTAGAAATGTAAGAAATATTAAAAAGTAAACTTAAGTGCTTTACATGTTTGGAAGGGAGCTCCTTTTCAGGAAGTATTTATGTTTGAATTTCATTCAAACAGCAAAGAAACAGGGATATATAAAAATCCTTTATCTATCAATGTCTACCATCTTCTAAATACATAAACTATTAATTGCAAAGAAAGAGCAGAAAAAGGAAGCAAACTTCTTGTGACTAGTTCTGAAACAGCTGTATGCACAGATTTTTGCCAAAATAATTCAAAGATTAAGAAAGTATTACCTCTGGATCCATGGGTGGATATTTTCGGCCTTTGCTTTTTCCAAGGCATTTGGTCTTTCCTCCTTCCAGTAGTTGACACCAAAAACCCTTTTGGGGATCGAACCTACAACAGATGAACGTTTAATGATTGTGCATTGTGTACAGAATTTTCAGTGAGAGTCTCACCCCTTGGATAAAGGAAATGTGCTTTTGTATGCCCACTGATTTGATTTAATTCAATTCGTTTTTACAGATATTTATTAACCTGATTGAGAGAGGCTAATTGAGATGAAGTAAACTATATGCTACGTATTTTAAATAGTTTTACTCTAATGAAAAAATGTATATAGATCTTTAGTCCAATTTTATGTTGAAATAATTTTACCTCTGGATCTATAAAAAATCAAGGACCAATCATCAAAATTACAGCTCACTTATAAAGGACCTTTAGGATATTTTATTTACTGATGAATGTGATTTCCCAGGCAAAATATATTAACAGATTTCTTTGAAATCATTCAATGGTATACATTAAAGGCGCTAAATGTAATGTAGGTATGTTTCTGTGAATGCAGACATGAATTGAACTTTCCAATTTGGAAAACCACTGTATTTTTATAGTTAAAAAGTTTACATTTTTCAAAAAGGAAATGAATAATGTAAAAATAAAGTAGAAGATTAGACAATTCCTTATTTCTTTTATTCAAGGCAGATAATCCAACAGGTTGCCATACCCTTGAAGAAAATTCTAATGTTGCTTTGCTCCCATGGCTGCACTGAATTACAAAAGAAAGGATGAGTGTCCTAATTATTTTGTTTAAAACCAAATATATAAGAATTTTTGTTTAGGACTAACAAGATAGGAAAAAAATGAAAGGATGAACCAAATAAGAAGGGAAATTTTAAATTTATTGCTATGGGACTTGCTGCATGCATAAAACATCGAAAAGGTTTGCATTTTTGTCGCTCAGCAGATGTTTTAGAAGGATGAAGCGTAATTGACTGGGATGTAAAGTTAATTAGGTGCAGAATATTTTGTTGCCCTGGGCCCATTCGTGTAATACCAGAGCTCCCGCAATTCGCCCCTGCATGTATGTGAATTCGTTTAGGGGGAGAGGGAAATTTTCTTCACAGTTCCCTGCCCAACCTATTATCAGAGACCTGAACCTTGCAATCGAAGGTGCCCTAGTACATGTTATCTATCAAAATTAAATACATCAGTAGTTAAATGGATAAAAGGAAGACAGAGTCATTTCCAGCCTGGACTTTTCAATCTGTTCCTGGCCTATCTCAGTCCTTTCTCTAGTTTCCATTAATTTCCCAAGAGGAAAAACAATTCTGCATGCTGTATAAAATGAGAGGAGGAAGTCAACATAACGGTGCCCCAAAACATCACTTTCTGCCTCGGGTTGAGAATATTTAACTGCATTAAGGTAAAATACAGCCCTGGTAACAAAGCCAAGATATTTATACACACACTGAGAGCATCTCCTCTGTTCTCAGGTAGTGCAGAGGTCTCGGGATGGGCTGTGGTCTCTCCTTGCTCTCCACAGCAGCTGTTGTGAGACAGAGCTTAATGCAGTCTGAGAAAGGAGAGCCTTCTAGAATAATAAAAGTCATTTTTTTTTGTTTTTTTTTAAGATAGGGTTGTCATAACCTTGAATCCACACTATTTTGCTGTCCTGGTTTCATTTATTGTATTGGCAACTTTATACACCTAAGTCTAACGAAGGACATTTATCCTCTCGAAGTTACATCAATTTATTATTTCATGATTTTATTTTAGTATGCATGAAACTGTGATATTAAGATTCAAAGTATTTCTCAATAGAACTGTTAGACAACTTTTAGGACATGAGTTGATTGCCACTGGAGTTTTTTATTCTACTGAACATCACTCTAGTTATTAATTTTTGTGATGTGCGAGACATATTAAAAACCATATATTTTGTACTTACTGTAATCTCTCCTTCAAAAGTATGATTTCACACATTTATGGAACCATAAACAATTATTTTGAGTTAACAGGATGGAAACATTACCTAAACTACTTCTGAGAGGCAGGGGAAGATATGCCAACATCAATAACTATGAATAAGAAACATATTATAGGAAGCTTTGTCTACTTTATTGTTATTTCTATGTAGGTAAAAACTTCATTAGGGTTGTTTTAGTGGATAAGGAACAACCCAGTCTTGTTACTGCTTTTCCTTTCCCTCAGTTATAGTCACAAATTGTCTAATTGCTGATTGTAATCTGCTATGAACTGGGAAATTATATAACCAAGCTTCTTAGAATTTTATCTAAAATTCAACAGGGTGTATATCAGACCTCGTGAGGGAGTCTTTTGTAAGTAAGGTGCATGCCCTTTTAAGGCATGTTTTGGCTGCTTGGAGGTTTTGTTTTGTTTGTTATTTTGTCTCTTTACATTTTCCCTCCATTTTTAATTATCCAAATATATGATTTTATTTTCCCAAGATGACTGCAACAGTACCTCCTATCCTACATTCTCTTCTACTGAATGACTTCCCCCATCTTCCATCAAGAGGTGGAGTCTTATTTCTCTCTCCTTGGCCTGGGACAGGCTGTTGTGACTATTGTAGCATAGCAATGCTGTGTGACTTGCAGGTCTGGGTCAGATAAGGCCATGGTTCTCTTGGACCACATGCTCTCTGGACTTACCATCCCTTATTGGAACACAGCCTCTACCCTGTGAGAAAGCCAAGCCACTTGGGAAGGAATGTCTTCAACCCACTGATCTCTGCCTTTGAGCCATCTCAGTCCAAGAGCCAGAGATGTGAGTGAAGAAGCCAGATGATTTCAGTCCCCCATCATCTGAGTCCTCCCCAAATATTCAAGTCTTCCCAGCTGTAGCCCCAGTTATCATGAGCAAAAACAAGCCATCCTAGCTATGTCTTATCTAATTCCCAGCCCACAGATTCCATGAGCATAATAAAATAACTGTCGTTATATGCTGGCAAGTTTTGAGATGGCTCTTCATGCAACGATGGATAACTGGAACAATATACAAGATTATATTTGGTTATAAATCATTTAATAAATACAGAATAAAACATGAATGTACTCCTTTCCCAACTCTGCTCTAAATATTGCTCATTTTCACAGAAGGAGTGATGGCCATCAGCATTTCATTTCTAACCTGTAAATTACTTGGAGGAGGAGACTATATCCTTTTCGCTTTTGCAACCTAAATTTCTAGCACATTTTCTGCACAGAGTAGGCATGTAAAATGTTTACTTAACCAAAATGATATTGGATAAAGCTCGCAAAAAGAAGAATGTGTCATAATCTAAGATACACTTTATAAGATAAAGTATTCCTGGTATTCAAAAAAGAGACACTGCATGAGTAATGAGGATATTCATCTGACTGCTTCAAGTAATAAAATGATGTATAAATTCATAGCGAATGTTAATGATGTTGTAGACACACCTACCAGTGATAATTTATGATGGTAAATAATGGAAGTGAATTCAAGCATGAGAATAGACTCACGTTAGTGCTTCAGAGTAATTATAATGAGGTGTAACTCCCAGAAACTTCTGGACTTCATCCATCACAGTAGCTGGGTCAGATCTCAGCTGCTGTCCATCAATAATTAGCAACTGTAAAGTCAAAAATAGCCACTTTATGAAGAGCAAAACAAAATTGAATGGACTGAGCTGCCTGCCTTGACCTGGTATGGCATTAATAAATTAGGTCAGCGTGAATAGGAAGAAAATATGCGTTGCTCGGAATACACTTCAATGTTTGCTACTCTCACGTCCTTCCAAATACATAATAAAGTTTGCCATAGGCATAATTTCTTATGAGTTGTCAAGTTATAGCCCTTAACTTACTTTATTGTAAATCAGAAATAAACATAGACATTTTCTTGATTTATTACTTCAGTAGAAACCCAATTTTGCATGTGTGGTGTAATCAGGTAATTACCCAGCCTTCCAAATTCCCATGAGCCAAGTGTTTAGAAAGGGTGGACAGCCAAAAATCACTCATCTATTCTTACAAACCAAGACCTGGGGAGGGGGAAATATTTGTTCCTGCCTTTCTGTTTATTGGTTCCCTACCCTAGAATATCAGAATTGTTTGAGGAATGTTGAAACAAAGGTCAATGCTGAAGCCCACCTGCTGGGGCTTGAATTCTGCCCTGAGCTGGAATGCAGAATATAAAGGCTATTGTAAAGGATGCTTTTTTCCAAATTCTTATTTCTATCTTGTGTTTTGGGGGTGTTATAATATTTCCCATTTTGGCATTCAGTGCATGACCTCCTTCTTTCCTTGTAAGGGTCCCACAGAACAGACCACAAGCAGGTATTTGCACGTGGTGACCCATAAAGGTCTTGTGTAACTGGCTGCTCTCCTAGTAGTTGGCAGTTGCTGCCTGTAAATCACACGATGTCTCTTGTGTGAGGACTTACCACTTTGAGACCGGCTGCTGTTCTAAAGAAGATCCCAAAAATGTGTTTCAGAGCTCTTTAACAGAATTTTCATAGTATTAATGAAATTAAAAATGTAAGAATACATATTTCTTCATTACTTATTGTCTCTGATTATAAATTGACATTTGTGGCAATGCTAATTCACACTTTCTGTTTGTCAGCACAACATAATTATGATATAATAAACAGAAAAAATTAATTTCAGGATGTTACCTGAGAAGTGGCAAAGTAAGTGAGCCATCTTTCTATGTGGACTGCGTACCATCCAGGCACTAGGCATCTTCTCTGCAAAGTTTTTAAGTCAGATGGGGCCCAATGTCCTGTTGTGATAACTTCATAGAAATTAAACCTCAGCGCAGCTGGATCTTCATGTGATCGTTGGTGCTTTAACAAGAAAGTCAATTGCAAAGTTAGTTTTTTTCTTTTAATACCTGTGTAGGTATGTGTGCATGTGTGCAAGTATGCGTGTGTGTGTTTGATGTGTATGTACACATGGGTGCGTGTGACTTCCTTTCACAAAATAGTAGAAGTTAATTATTTGATTTTAGAATAAAATATGGTAAAAACTGCATATGTTGAAATAGGCATTGGTGCATTATTTATTTTAAAGTATTTTAAAGTACAAGCCTTCAATATATATCAAGTGGTATGCAGATAAGCTGTGGTTATCTTCATGTATAAAATGTCTAAAATGTTTAGGTGCAAAGCAGAGTGCGAGGATTTTCTCCATGGGTCTGATTAGAAGTGAAAAGATGTCAGGGACCAGACAAATCAAGCCTGACGAAGAGAGATTTCAATGGGAAAGAGTAGGCTTCCAGAGTACTCAGCCCCTTGCTTCCAAATAGCCACTCCCGCAGATTCTGACATTTCCCCCATCCCACTGTGGGGCAGATATCGCAGACACAGCGAAAGCAGATGTCTATTCTTCATGCTTGTTTAGGTGTCATATTCATGTCAATGTTACCCAAGGTCCTTTCCTTTTACTCTCTGATGTGTTCTACCTAAACCTGCTAATTCCCAAATACTGGTTCACTCCTACTTTTCAGTTCCAAATCCTCAGAGTTGTTCACACTAAACCATCCTTGGTCAAGCAGGAAAGAGCCCAGCTCAGTGAGGAATGAATTTAACAGTCAATACAATTTCACAAGCATTCATTAAGCTTCTCTCTAGAACAAAGAACTGCGATAGATTCCGGTGATAAAAAGATATAAGTAAGACATGATCACTGTCTTTGAAAAAATCAAATCTAGTGTGGGAGACAATGGACTAATAGATGGTAATAAAGGTGTGTATTTGACTAGAAGTTACTTGCTGTGACAGCAAGACCAATAAGTGATTAATTCTGACTTGAAAGACGAAGGGATCTTTTTTAATAGCTGAAGCTTTTGAGCTAAAAGGTAGTAGTAAGAAAGATTTTGATAACTGGGGAAAAAATACCAAACGCATATGGAAACCAAGAGAACTTTATCATCTTAGGTAAGTTTGAGTGGAGGCGGATGAGGAAGGTGGGGGTAGGTTTTGCAAGAAATCTCAAAGTGAACTTGAAGAAAATCTAGCACACGGTGAGGACAGAAGCAGGCGCTATATGTGAGTTAGAAATAAAAATAACCAGAAAAGGAAAGATGATTAGAAAGTGGTGAATGGTTAAAAGAGTAATTAGTAAGTGGCAGAAACTTTTGAAGTCTTCTCATTATGGTATATTTATGGACATCCTTATATATGCGTTATGCTGTGTATATAGATGTTCTATAATTCACTTAATTAGCAAAATATGTAGAAATTATAAACTTGAATAAATAATGATAAACATATTCTCCGAATATTTAATATAATCATGCTAAAATTTCTATTTTAAGCAGTGATAACATGAAATTTCACTTAATCTGTTCTATACCGACTTACACCGGTTTAGAACCAACTTTTCTTTATATTTTTGCAACTAAATAGATTAGCATAAAAATATGACCAGGAAGTCACAAAGGCACATATATTATGGAAAAAATAGCACTATAGTTCCTCTGTGAGGTCCATTATAAAAATGTGGGGTAGAAATTACAGTGGCAGGTGACATTTGTAGGAGTTTCTGAATTACACCTGCTGAGTCTTGGATTTATGGTATTTACTGAACAGACAGAACTAGCTAAGTAATAGGCTACATTATTTTGAAATGTGGAGCAGTTTGGGGCCCTGCTCTCAGCAATACAGCCATAAAAAGTATTATCAGAAAAAATAATTCCCTTCAAACCTGTATGTATGTTCAATGAATTTATTGGAAGAAGCAGGCACAAAGAAGCAGCCACATCATAAAGATTCTCATTTATTTAAATGGTTTAATCTATGTGAAAGAAAATGATTTATTTAAATCTGCTCTAAGTAGTGCCTATGCTTTCTGCTAGAAAAATGTGCACTTCCCCCGAGTATTTGAATTCAAAACTTTTAATTAAGGCTTACCATCTCAACGCTTTTGGCACAATTTTAAAAAATAAGTTTATTTTGAATTACAGTATGAGTTTTGTGAAGTGAGAAAGATATATTCTTATATCTGGTGGGAAATACTGACTCATGGATTCTGATGGTAATTTATGAATCTTGCTTCCAATCTACATTCCATATGGATCCCTGACTACTTGCAATCCAATTTGCAATGTTGTATTTTTCTGTACACCAGTATTAAAAAGGAAGAAAAATCTAAAAATTACGTGTTATCTTACTATGTCCTTTAAAAATTCCCTGTTATTTATTATTATTATTTATTTTGGCATATTATGGGGGTACAAATGTTTGGGTTACATATATTGCCTTTGCCCCAGTCCATTATTCACACAGTAGATAATATAATATTTTCCAGTAGAAAATCTGGTAGTTACACCATGACTACCATTTCTCGAAGGCTTTCAGTTGCTCAAAAAATGGCAACCACATGGTTCTAGCCCCCAGTATCTCTCAGCCTCATCTTCTGCAGGTTTCCACCTGGGGTTTTCCAGACAGCCACGTGGAATTCCTTTTAGCTTTTTAAAATGTGCTATGGTTCTTTATACCTAATATAATTTACATGTACTATCTCCTTTCCACCATTTTCCTTCTACCCTCATTCAATTAACATCTATTCTTCCTTCAGTTTTAAAAGTTTATTTCTCTAGAGAATGCTTTCAGAACACTTTTACATACTTCCTCACAGCACATATACAATGTCTAATTATATGTCTTTACGATAATTTGATTAATTGCTTAAGCCCAGTAGTTTGAGGTTGCTGTGAGCTAGGCTGATGCTATGGCACTCTAGCCCAGGCAACAGAGCGAGACTCTGTCTCCAAAAAAAAAAAAAAAAAATATTTATCCACACATTAGAATAAACATAATGTTTTAATTATCATTTTATTGATTAAAACCATAGTTTAATGTTGTTGAAGAATATTTCATTTCAGTGTGACACAAATCTATACTGTTGGGTATTTGCTTTCCTTTTTGTTATTTTTATAGATAGTGCTGCAATGTTCTCAAATATATGTCTACCTCTCAGAAGTTTGCCTTAGCATCAATTCCAGAGGAGGAACCACAGCACCAAAGGATCTTTCCATCCTCTTGGTAGATATTGCCAAACGAGCTTTCAGAAAATATCCCCAAAGTATCCTTCTATTGGAATGCTTGCCAAGCTTTCTCACCACCCGTTTGCCAGCATAGAAAAATACCACAATCTTTGTCAAAATATTAAAAAGGAGTGTTGCTTGAATTTTTATTTTGTTGACTTTTAAATGGGTTGATCATTTTTCACATAAATTATTCAACAATTGCACTTTGTGTGTGTGGGTGATTGTTTAGCTGTGCCTTTTGCTCATTCTTCTGCTATGATAATTTAACTGTTTATTTATCCATTTATTTATTACCAATTTAGAGGAACGTTTTATAACATAAAGGAACTAAGTAAGCCATTTATCATGTACTTGTTAAAGATGCCCTAGATACTGACTTATAATTTTGTTAATTTTTTTTTTTTAATTTTGTTAATTTTTGATAGACCAATATTTTACATGTTTATATCATTTAGGCAATCTAATATTTCTTTGATTTTTTTTCTATTATTTTATGCTTGAAATTCCTTGTCCAACTTGATATGAGTTAAATATTCAGCTCTTATTTTTCATAATTTTGGATGTGGGGGGATTAGATATTTTTACATTTGACTCTTCAATGTTTCTGGGCTCTATTTTGATGTTTCATCATTGCCTATGTTCAAGCTACAACCAAATGCTCTTAGCAGTACTTTTTACTGCTCATACCTGGTACCAAGAGTATGCCCTGTCTGAGGGGTCAATGAGGATGGTGATGATCTTGGCTTTGGGAACGAGAGATGCGGCTCTCTTGGGTGCTTCCTCTGAATGGAAGTAATTAGCACTCTTTTCAAACAGGAAGTCACTTGTAATGTTGGATGGAGTAGGGAAAAAGTCCATGTACCTGAAGGCAGAGAAAGACAATTAATCTGAGATTTTGAGATTTTGTTTCCTTGCCATATACTCTGAACATGAAATAAGTTGAAAATTTTTATATTCATGTATATCAATTTCTAGTTATTGTGCTATAATAGTCTAAATAGTGGATATTCTATACACTTTGAATATGAAAACAACCCAAAATATTACTTTTCTAATGACCCATTTTGGACAGGGGAAGAAGTGAGATTAAATAGGTAGATTGATAAGGAACAAAAAGAAAATACTGCCAATTTGGACTGATGTTCTGTGCTATCAAAAGCCAAATCCAGAAGTACTAAGTTTGCCCCTGGCAAACAGCAAATTACACAATCATTCTTAGGTCTTTTAAAATAGTAAATTTATGTTTACAAATTTGAAGGCAGAAATTTTAAGGTGAGATTAAAGTTCACAAGACAGAAAGATGTGTAAATTGGAATAGCTGTAAAACTCCAAACATTTCAGGGCATAGCTGTTCTCCTCCTTGAGCGTGATGCATGGAATATGCAGCAATGTGAACACATTATAGTCTATCTCGAGTAATTAAGCGGATATTTCCTGCCAGTTGCTCCTGTGGTGCCTCGGTGGGTTCATTCCTCCATATGCTGCCGGGATGTTCCTCTGCGTGTGGATTATGGAATCAATATGTTCTGAGGTTAATTCAGTGCAAGGCTTTAATTATGTGTGTAACCCTCCTTACAGCTCATCACTTCTCTAACCCTCAAATGTTCTAGAAATGAATAATGAGAGCAATTAAGAATTCATATAAGACACTTATTTTCCTCTTTGACACTTGTTATTATGTTTCCCAAATGCGGAGTGCTGAAGAGTCTCATCTATATTCCCGCTTAACAATTTGTGTTCCATTTGAGGTCGTGGATCAGAGAAAATTACTGTTCTGCTTTTAGTAATTTGCATGCAATTCCAAACCGTATTGAGCCTTTTTAAAGGAAGGTTGGATAGTAATACTCTAGATGCAGAGTGGATGCATCTCTACTCACGATGGGAAGCCTGATCTGCTCACTGCTTTCGCCCCCGCCCAACTGTAATCCTAGCTGCTTCTAAAACGAAGGAGTATCTCACCGAGCACAGGTTCCTGTGTGATGATGATACACAAAGTTATCTGCCGCAAGTGTGTGCATTGAGGGGAATTTTCCTCCGGTGAGATTTGCTTTATATACCCAGGGACTAGCAATTAAATTCAGAACCATATTTTCTTGGAAAATTAGGATAGAGCTAGAAAACCATCACCTGGATTGAGGATCATTTCCAGTATCAGGTTTATTCTATTTTAGTTTATGGGAAACATTGTGATTTAAATTTTTTCCATCATTTATCAAGTGCTAATTAATGTATTTTTATGCATATATGTTACTAGAATTGATATGATTTTGGAAATGCTCTGTTATTATTTGCATGACAAATATCAGCCTGTATTATACTACCACATATCTAGTTTATGTGGTTAATGAAGATAACTTGTCACAGAGTATAAAATGAAACAAGCTACTGATTTATTTGTTTCCTTAAGCATCATTGTGAAGACAAATTATGTGTACAGTTAAAAAAAGATTTAGGCACAGTAAAATAAATACTTTAAAAGACTTTTAAATATCCTTATGAATAATTCTGATGAAATATAACCCATACTGTTCTTTATTCAATATTAATTTAGCAGAAAAATATTATCATTATTGCACTGTCCAAATCAAATTATAGGCAACACTGATTAAACATATCATCATTATAAGTTAATTTCTAATTCACTGTGGTAGAATTGAGCATAACAAATTTATTCTGTAATTATGCAGATGCCATGCATACATCTATAATTGCTCTGCAGTGATTGAGCATGTGTTAATAATGGAATTTATTTTTTGTTATTTTCCTTACCAGTCAATTCCCTTGTGATAGTTGTTGCCATTAAAGAATTGAACTTCTTCAAATGTTTTTGGGCTGGGGAGGTTGCTGATGATGGAAGGGTGCATAAGAAGAAATAAATAAAGTGCAGTTGTCCCTATTACAAAAAAGATAAAAGGTTATATGGCAGCAAGAGATAAAATATTATTTTAGCATAATTTGTACTCAAAAAGTAGTATTCAAATAACCCACTCTTTCCAGTGTCAAAATGATTTCCTTAAAATCACTTAGGCGCATTCCATGCGGCAACAATCTAAGTGATCTTTCATTCGTCTTCCTGATTCTACTCCCCTAAACACCTGATTTGATATCAGTACGTTGCCAAAGTGAAGCAGACTGATGGCCCAGCTAGGGTAGCCCTTTAGGAATCATGCAGTTCAGTCTCCTTCCTGGAGCCAGGTGAGTGGCTAAAGCGTGAAGGTCACGGGCGCCCCTATCTCTTCCTCTACCATCAGCTGCGGTACCTGAACCTCGTGGGTCTTCGATTAACTTTGAAATTCAGATCAATTAAATCAGACCATTCAAAAGAGGTTGATATGTTACTCTGTGCATGCTCCTGAAGTATAACTCTTGATAAGAAAAACACATTTGCTGCCCTCAATTCACTTAAAGTCCATGTGCGGACTTGGGGTCAAGTACACAGGTAATCGGGACACAGCGAGATGGGTGCCATAATGAGAGAAGACCACAGTGCTCTTTCAATATATGAGAAAATGGGTGATTTCGACCTGGGAGGTCAGTGAGGGGTTCCGGGGGGATGTATACTCTAAGACTTTCCTTAGAAATGTAAGTGTTAATGCAGGTCGAAAGAAGAAGGCAGGATTGCAGAAAGATGGCCGCTTGAATGTCTTCCCCCACAAAAGAGAGCAATCCAGCCGGGTCACAGAGGCACTGGGCTGGACAGTCTAGTTGACAAAACCACTTGTGTACACACATCTCGGGAGTCTCAGATGTAATCCCAGAGCCTTATTTCCCTCAGAGCCAAGCCAGAGACCGGGAGCTACAGCAGAAAGGACTCACGTAGTGACTGGGTCATCATAGCTCTCTTACGAGCTGTAAATTAAGGCTCCTTTTCTTGAAAAAGTCAACCCTGTTGTGACACATTGGACTAAGGAGGGTTGTTAGATCCTTAGCCCTGGGAGAATGGAGATGAGCTACACAGGTAGCTGGCAGAATGATAACCACTGCAGCCGGAGCATCTGGAAGTCGAGAAGGCCAGCAGACAACTGGCACTTTTCTCTCATGTACTTTAAGCTCATATGAGCAAAGACTACTGTGCTTCCAGTATTAATGAGATTGCCACCTGTTTGGATCCTCACAGCGTTACATGACCAGCAAGAGGTATGAACAGCTAAAAGAAAGAAACAACAGAGATCTAGAAGAACCAACCACCTTGGATGCAAGACACGTTAAAACATCTAGAATGGGTGACTCCTAGTGAAATAGGATGGCAAAAAATAATAAATGCCTTTATGGAGATTTAATTCCTAATTTGAAAAGACTTTTAAGAAATAACAAATATGAAATCAAATCATGCAAACTCAATTAAAAAAAACCACAAAACTAAAGAATACCAAACTTGTTAACGACTAAATTACAGAGGCCTGAAGACTAGACAGAAGAAAATATCTCAAACACACTGAAAAATACAGATGTAATAGTTATGAGGGATGAGAGGAATCTTGAAAAACTGATCTGATTTGCTTCTAAAAATAATAGGAGTTCCAAAAGGAGAAAATGTGAGAAGAGAAACAAAATTGTTCAAGAGATAAGAAATGAATTAGTGATAGAGTAGTAGCTGAAAGAAAACATGGAATCCAGAAGGATTCTTTTTAAATACTTTTTAAGATGAGACTTACATAAAATTTTTAAATCATGATAAGAATGAAGCATGAGAGAGGGAGAGAGAGAGATATGAGGTTTTTGAGACTCTTAAGAGAGCTGAGACAATTGATAGCTTAATATCCCTGAGGTGCTGATATTCATATAATCAGTCATAAACTGTGAACCCACTAATATCAAAATTTATGTATATATTTTTAAAATTATCACCTATGTTTTTATCCATCCTTAATATTCATTTTTATTTCATTTCTTCAATATAAATATTTTGTGGAACAAGAAGAAAAGGCTTTATACTTTGTAATACCCTAATAGAAACTATTCTGTTTTCTATACAATCCACTTCTTAGTTTTAATGTACCAGAGAAAGCCAGCTAAATCATGATCAATTAATATTGACAATGGGAAGACTGATCTTCTGGAAGACTTAAGGCCAGTGAATTATGCTCTTAGGATTATTGTGCTAACTTGAACGCTATTAGAAACCCTCGTCTATGCTGGTAAAACCAAAATTTGACTCTGAATGATGAAGGATGCATAGCTGTCCAGAGGCTTGTAGAGGATTGCAGTTTGAACTTTGAACTTTCACGTCCAGAGCTCCCATGCTCTCTGCCCATCTCTCCTTTGCCCGCCATCTTTCCCTGCAGGTGGATTCCCACCTGCAGCCAGGAATCCCTTCTAGGATTCAGCAAGTGGCCAAGTGGAACATCACACCCTTCCATTCTCTCCTCACAACAACCAAGTAAATAGGAGTTTGAGGACAACTTTCCTGTCCTATATTTGTTATAAAAGATGCACACACCGCGTTTAAGTTGTTGAAAGGCGACTGGCATAGAACGGCAGATTTTTAGCATTTACCTGTAACCCCACCCCCAGCTAATTTAAGTCCCTGACAGCTGTGGGAGTTTTGCCAACTGAAGCAATAAAAAGAACAAAATATGACTTCAGACTTCTATGATTGGATTTTAAGAATTATTATAACCATTTTCACATTAGAATAAGATTTTCATAGCCTATGAAATATGATCATCATCCACTTTCTTTGTTCTAACTTCTTATTTGTTTGCTTGTCTTGGGAAAGCCAAAACCAGCTAAAAGCTTTATCATTCCCACAATGGCAGGTCAAATATTAAAATCTAAAGGTCTAACTTACTGTCTTTATAAATTCAAACAAGGAAAAAAAATAGATTTATAGTTATTAACCTGTAATTTTCTAGCAGAACTGAAAAGTAATACTATTCAATGGCAAATGATAGAGGATATGTCTTTAAATTAAATTTTTATCATAATTTTATAACACAGGGATGTTTTAATTTCTTTAGTAGTCATTCCAGAGTTGGCACTGCTATAAGGGAGTTGGCAGAAAATTAATGTACATTTTAAACAACAACCACAAAAGTGATATATCCACAAGTATGTGCTGCTTTTTTCTCCTCCCTGCACATGTGTTAACCTATTGTTGTAATACAATTTATATTCCTAGATGAAGAAAAGATTAAAACAACCAATATCTAATAGTCTGGAAATTTTGCCCACAACCTTTAAAATGATCTGCTTACTTGTGTTACAAATATCTTCATCTGGGCCAGGCTTGTTTATTGAGACTCTTTGTTTTGTGTTATGGTTTGTGCACTCACTGATGAAAACGCTTCTTGTCAAAGTAGTGAATTCAAGACACAGCAGCTCAATAAAAACTTTAATTAATCAGGACATGAACAAAGTGTATAAAACTGTCACCTACTGAAGAAAGTATAAAATATTCTAATTGAAAGTGTCATCTCCTTGGTGAAATACTTTCACTCTGTTCTCCCACATTCTTATACAGTTGTCCTTCAGTGCATATGAAAATACCAAGGAAAAAAAGGCCTGATGAACTTCAAGTGATTTAGAAAATAAATTCAAATCATATTAATGTCTAATGATCAATTTTAAAGAGCAAACCACACATGTAAGATATTCGAAAGTAATAATGGCAGTGGCTCTGAAAAAAAAAATCAATTCCAGGCTGATGTGCTGTGCAGAATAGTTTGAATCAGGACAAAACCTGTTTTAGTAACTTAATTCAGAATTGATTAGGTAAAGCCACAAAGAGTGGCTTTTTGTGACACATAAACTCAAAGTTTTCAAAAATTTGACATGTATGTTTTATAGTTTTAAAATCTACAGTTGAAGAAGTCCAATTAATGGGCACCATTGGGTCCCCTTGAGGTCCATGGTGTAATGGTGACCCGTGGGGATGAATGGTAGTTCAAGCAATGAACTAAATATCTAAATATTTCACAAAGCAAACCTAATCCAATAATGCCACAGAACAATGTATTTCATAAAATCATTTTTACAAAGAGTCTAAATAGCACAATTGGCTATTCTTACCTGTTTTTTGTGGCCCGATTACCAGGAATTTTGGTAAGTGGTCACAAGTTTTGTCTCTGGACCAGATGTCTTTGTGGCGTTTGTCATCACATGGATTCTGCAAGAAGGAAGAACAAGGAATCTTACTGTGTAGTGAATGCCTGGCTCTGCTCCTTAACAGTTGTTCAAAAAATGGCATCAAATTCTTGTCTGGTACCCTAGAGCTAGGCGTTAGACCTTGCTCTTGTTTCCTGATTTCCAAATCATGTTCTTATTAAGCGATTAACACCTTTCTTACTGTGTGGCTGGAGCTCAGCAACAAGTCAGCCCTGCTGTCATCATCGTTCGACGTTTGGCCATGTTCTCTGAGCAGTAAGTATCCCTGAGATACTACTCTACTTGTGGGTTTATATTTTATGTCTGCATATCAGAGGCCTTAACTTGATTTAACCTGATTTGACCATACTTTCATATATGTCTGTGCTCTGCTTTAATCGTTCCTAATTTTTTCTTCAGAGGCTGAAATGCCATCCTTAAACTTTAGACTTTGCCCATTTTTCCTCTTCGTTTCATTCTGTGTGCTGTTCTCTCCTTATCCAGGTACTCCCGGAGTTCTGCCACACCCTGCAAGCTGATAGCATTGACACCAATATTTTTAGCCTCTACCTCCCACCTGAGCTCTAGACCTATATTCTATGTTATGCACGTGTCGTTTCTGTATAGCGATAACGAGAAAACTTCTAACTCAACAAACCCAATGTATCCTGGATCCAATTTTATCCCATCTAACCTTTACCTCCTGTTCCATTCACTGTTCCATTCTATTCCATTTGGCAGACTCGAATTCATTATCATGACACTTTTTTTTTTTTTTTTTTTTTTTTTTGAGGCAGAGTCTCGCTTTGTTGCACTGGGCTATAGTGAGTGCTGTGGCATCAGCCTAGCTCACAGCAACCTCAAACTCCTGGGCTCAAGCAATCCTTCTGCCTCAGCCTCCCGAGTAGCTGGGACTACAGGCATGTGCTACCACGCCCGGCTAATTTTTTCTCTCTCTCTCTATTTTTAGTTGTCCAGATCATTTCTTTCTATTTTTTAGTAGAGACGGGGTCTCGCTCTTGCTCAGGCTGGTCTTGAACTCCTGACCTTGAGCGATCCACCTGCCTCGGCCTCCCAGAGTGCTAGGATTACAGCCGTGAGCCACCGCGCCCGGCCTATCATGACACTTTTGAGAATTAAAAAGGCCTTTAAAATGAAAATGAGGTAATTTTTAAAATATTTATTAACTGCCAAATTGGTTTTCTTACATTACTGATCTATGCAATAATTATATTCAAAAATAAAATTCTTTTTGAAAAAAAAACCATATACCTGGGCATTAAAACAATTCTATTTTTATATTTATTATTCAAATATTAGAAATGAAATAAGATGAAAAATCATTTATGGTTCATATTTATGTACTTTTATTAGTTCTTTAAATACATTGTTCTCTAATACCATGTCACCAATGTTCCTCTAAAGAATGACTGCTTTCAATATGACTTTATTAAGTTTTACTTTTCCATAAAATTGTCTGCGATCATTCTCAAACTTGCATTTTGTGGTTAATAAATTTGAAAATGTTGGCACTTTCAAATAACTCTTCTCTGTAGGCCATTATATTCTTAACTGGGGAAATATTTTCTCTACTGGGTTGAGATAAGCTTATTTTCAATTCTAATCTTTTTCCATATGAAATGTCTAAATATTAGAGACTAAATACTTTCATGGTTATTTTCCATTCAGAGTATCTGTCTTTGACAAATATTTTAAGATAACACTTGTCAAATGAGCTGTCTTCAATTATGATTCTTTTGACCAATTTGCCAAATAAAGGTGCTGCAAAATCATAAACTTCTTAATATCATTCCATTCTAACACAGAATATGTTTATCCAATTAAAAAAATAGCATATCCATCAAGAAATGCTTACCACAGTTCAACTCCCAAAATTCAATTAAAGAATGCCAAAATTAAACCCTCGGTTTCATTTGAACTCTCATTATGTAATTTGTTTAGTCCCTTTTGTTACTGTTTTGAGGATTTTTTTTAAGAAAAAGGGGGTGAAAGACACTAAAAGAAGAGAAAAATATTATTTAAATATATTTTCTCAAAATATTATTTCAACATATTTTTAAATATATTTGAGAAAAATTATTTTTTTTAATTACTCATGAGGAAGTAGAATAGCTACAATATAGTGACAATGGGGAAAAATATCTTTGGCATTCAAAAAAAAAATCCACTAAGTTACTTGTTGGTACTTCTGTACCCAGTTTTAACTGTAAGTGGGAAAGCATAGCAACCACTGCCTGGTGAGTGCTGGATGGGGTGCCAGAACATTCTACCACAGTGTTTTTTTTGCTGTACAAATTAAGTTATCTTAATAACTTATCTTATTTAAGCACAGCCTTTCTCTGCCATAACTCCTGGAGAAATATATAGGAGGAAACTATAGCCGCTGCTACAGCATCAGATCCTGAGACTATACCTGGTCTGCCAGGTAAGCCCTGCAGACCAGAAGTGCTAGCCACAAGTGGGGGAAAACAGAACAGGAGACAAGGGGGAGAAAATAAGCATCGGTTTAAGCTTTAGGACCAAACACAGCAATTGAGTTACAGTTTCTCACGATAACCCTCCTGCTATAAGTTTCTCCAGGAATTATAGTCACAGAATCCTGGAAAAACTGTGTCTAGAGGAATGAACATAACACAAGGAACAAGTGAAGCTGAGTATATACAGAGTGGACTGAAGTGGATGCTCTTTTCTCCACTGAAAGCATCCTCTTTCCAGGCTAGTGCAACCCCTCCCCCAGGGCCAACCGTGCCAGCTGCCAATGGTCCCCAGCTGGGAAGACTGAGCATTGCCCTTGGGTGCTACGGGTCCCTTGACTGGCAAATTACACTTCCAAATCCCCTCCTAACTCTCAGGGGGCGGCCCATCCCTAAGGCTGACTGATGCAGGGTTGCAAAACACCGACCGACCTGCTTGCCTCAAGGTGAAACCATGTGTCTGTGTGACTAACTCTCTCCCTGCAGGTCAGATCAAGGCTAGACTTTACCAGAAACCACATACTGACCCATGTTTCCTGTGATAGGTTTTTCCTGAAAACATTTCTGCAATAAATCATTTGCAACAGAATCCCTATCCCAGACTCTGTTTCTAGAAAACACAATCGATGTCACTGATCATTCATATTCTGTGAAATTAAACGATGCACTTGATCCAAATGCCTTTTCTATCCCAGATTCCACTGGAACAAGAGTGAAGTACAACATAAAAGACCGGCATTGTTTAAAGACAACTGCATTATATTGGAATCTGCCTTGGAAAGGAGATTAAGTTATAGATCTTGAATTTTTATATGAATTCATCTACAGAAAAGGTGACAAAAAGGAGTTAACGACAAGCCAGTAAACTCTATATTCTTTATTTATTTTACATAACCGAAATTTTATTTTAACTGGTGTCTCTATTTTCTGCAATCTTTTTCTTTAGTATTAAATCTCAAATTCTCTATAGTCTAGTTTTAGCTTAACTCTCTAACCGTATTTATCACTGTGGTACAGAAGGCTTAGCTCTCTGCTCTCTTTTTTTTCAGTTAGCAATGAAACAGCCTCTATTTTGCTTAGGATACAGATTCTCAGGTAGAGGCCACATTTTACAGTCTTTCTTGAATCTAGCTTTCTTCATATTAATAGTTTCAGTCCACTGGAGAGTGAGCCAAAAGTATACTCCTCAAGAGTATACTTATAGGAGTATGCTTAAGGATTTAAGTATACTCTTAAGGATAAAGCCACCCTCCCCAGATTTCCTGTGTCCAGCTTACCTCCAGCTGTAAACTGCCGCGATCACAGCATGCACATTGCACTCAGAGCGAAAGCCACATCTTGAAGAGCCCGCCTTCCTGAGGCTCTAGATGACCCTGTGGAGCAGAGCTATCTATATCTCCTGGACTTCCTGCCCATTTGTACAGTGACATGATGGAGAAATACATTTCCATCATATTTACTCAATGTATTTTTGAATGTCCTTGTTACAACAATGTCCCCTGTACCCTAACTCAATTGTTTCTAAGTACCGACCTACGAGAAGGCAAAGAGCTTGCGTCAGAATGTGAGTCAATGCACTCCTTGCTTTGGCAAGAAAGTCCTGTTAAAAAATGTGAACGTAATTTCAGCAGAAGCAACCATGGTGCTTGGTAGTACAGTTGGTTTATATTCTGGCACCGGCTTCTTGTGTTACAGTGGATCAGCAACAAACAATTCGAGCCTGTTCATGGACCACACTTTGAGTAGCACTGTTCTGAGTTAACAACTGCCAACACTAATGGTTCGGTTATATTATATTCACTATCATAGAAATACTGGTGTCACCCTGATTTATGTATGTATGTATGTATATTTAGAGATGGGTTCTTGCTATCTTGTTGAGATTGGCCTCAAACTCCTGGGCTCAAATGATCCTCCTGCCTCAGCCTCCTGAATAGCTGCCACTACATCTTTGCATCATTTCTTTTTCTGTGCGATGCTCTTATTTTTCTCCAATTCATAGTCAAGATGTTGCTGATTCTTCTAGCTTAAGCTAATACCACCCCCAAAACCTTCCCTGTGCATTTTAGAGGGGGGGCACAGCTACGTGTGCCTTACACAGTTTTCCCAAATTGTCTGGACTTCAGATCCCTGTCTATAAAACAATGATTGATGGTATCTACCTCCCATGCTTGTCGAGAGCATTATTAAGTCATTATATTTAAAATGACTAAATCGTGCTGTATGTAGAGAGTGCTTATTATTTGATTACACATTGACCCTTGCTTTCCTTTTGTCCAGGTTAGGCAGTTGGAACAAGAGAAAAAATTGAATCCTCCTGGGAGGGACGGGTTTATGACGCGTGCCCATCTTGAGAGCAGACTTCTTGGTCCCTGGTCAGAATGCACTGGCACCCTGGGTGGCTGCCCCTCTGCAGGACAGTTTTACCCCAGTCAGTTGGGGTATCAGTATCAGTATCCCCGACACTTCTGGGATCTGTGAGTTACTTTGTAGAGAAATAGTTTGGAGTTTCTTTAGCAGACTCGAGGGGATAGGCTGCTCTATCGGTTGACCCAAAGACCCCTATATCATCCTAATTCAGCGTATTTCTGTGTACACTTGCTGCCTGGTTCCTGCAACTCACACATCCGTGGTTTTAGCATGGCTCATTCAGATCTCAACTCAAATATCGCCCCACGCAAGTGGCCCTCCCCGATGACCATGGCCAAAGCTTCCTCCCACTCCTGTCTCTTCCTGAGAGTTTCCTGCCTTAATTTTTGTTGTTACATTTTGGTACCTGAAATTATTTATGTGTATATGTTTATAGTAATTTTATATAACATATAGTGTATATGTTATATAATGATTCTATCTCAACTAGGTTGCTAGTTCTCTGAAGATGAGGCCTCTGCCTTCTTCATTGCTGCAATTTAATACATAGGAAGTACTTAATATTTGTGGACTGCATGAATGACTGACTTAGGGCAGGCCCAGTAAACATTCAGCAGTAGGCACAGAGAGATGTTGATATGTGTTTGAAAACTAACATAACATGAACTGTGTAGACATTTTGCATCTAAAACTCCTACGACAAACCATATACGATCCCTAATTCTTTCAGGGCAGCTCCAGCAGCTAGTTCTTGCTATACTCACACTATCACTTTAGAATTTCAACATGATTTTCTTTATGCTATCATATAACTGCTTTGTTTGTAAGGAACTTCATTTCCGAGCAGTATTTTAGATATTAATCAGTAGAAAAGCAGTTCCCATGACCTATACTCATTGAATTTCCCCACACATAACCCAGCAAAGAGCAAATCTCAGAGCAGGTGTTCAGTTAATTTGTTCAAATGAAGGTTTCTTTATGCACGGTGGAGGCAGATGAGTGAACTGATCGATTATCCAGTGCCGCTATCGAAAGTCTTATTTGTGAGATCTTTCTTCTCTCTGTATGTTCAACTCAGCCACTTCTTTTTTGCAGTGCACACCTCTTTCCATTCTAATTTCTGTTTGCGAAACTGGTGGAATAAAATGTTCACAGAAATAGGAAGATTTAACGTAAGACTTGAAAAGAGCTGGCTTTGTCTCTAACACACAGATCACGGATAAACCTGCCTTTTTTGGTAGACGATGACACTAGTCATATCTACTAGTATTTTCCCAGGAAATGACACTGATAGAAGTAAACTATCAAATAAAATAATCTGTATGCTAAGATGTTACCGTACTTGATGCTCCAATTTTCTTTACTAACAATTCAATTTACATTACTTCGATTTTTCCCGTAGGTATCTTATGGTTGGCGGCATTTTGGATTCTCCAGTCTAGGCAGATAGTCTTTCTTTGTAACTGCATTCCTTCCCTGTTGTGCTATTTTAGGACTTTCCAAACGCCCATTTCTGCTTTCCCTTCTTTTCCTACTTCCCCTTTGACTGTTAATCACAACTTTATTAACAGAGTGTTTACTTTTCCTGTTTTATATTCTGGAAATGTTTGTTTAGACTTTTCCCACTTGACTTTTCTTATGTTGTCTGAATATTTGAATACTGGTGAACATAATATCTAACTTTTATTGACCACCTTATATATTCCAGGCACTTGCTTGACGTAGATTACTTCTAATCCCCAAAGCAACCTGGCAAGACAGATATTATTATCCCTTCTTTATAGCTGTGGAAGCTGAGATGCAAGGTGTTTTATTTAGGTCTTACTGAAAGTCACGCAGCAAGTTAATTTTAGATTTGGAATCCAAATCCGAGATTGTTCCTGCAGTGAAATTGTGTATGTGTGCGCATGCATGCATATGTGTGTGTTTCTGTGTGTGCGTGTGTGTGTGTGTGTGTGTGTGTGTGTGTGTGTGTGTATGAAGTTTTTGGCAATGATTATGAAGTTTAAAGGGTCTTCCAAAGAAAATTTAAGCATTTCTTTGCACTTTCATGCTTTGTTCTATTGCTACTGTTTTAATTTTAAAGTCAGAAGATTACAAAGCAATTACATCCCTTTTCATTCTGAAATCTGATTGTTCCCTGCATAACTGAAACTGCAGTAAACAGTAATGTACTGTTTTAAGTACCTAGCACTGTAGACATATTTAAACTTTGAAAAAGGAATTCAGTTAACATTGCTTTAGGCAGCTTATGATTAGAGTACCAGCCTAGAGAAAAGGTGTGTGACTGAGCTCTCACACAGATACAGGAGGTGCAGGTGGTTTTTGTACATGGAATATATGAGACCAATTTACTCCTAAGTATACACAAATGAGGCGGGCAAAGAGTGTCCTGAAGCAATGAGCAAGATTTAGAAAGGGCAATAAATTCTGATGAAATTATGTTCCTTAGAAGGGTAGAAGCACTGGGATTTTTTCCCCTCCAAATAGGTAAAAATCGTAAATTTGCAATCAAGCTAAAAAAAAACCCATGGATTCTAAAAAAAAAAAAAATCGTACCACTTACCTTATTTTGAAGTCTACATTTTTTATAGAATACATGAAAATAACTTTTGTTTTTATGAGATCTAGTTATTCTAAGCCTACATTATCCTTTCGCTACTAAAAAAAAAAATTGCTTTGCTCATCACTTCCCGACACCCTTCCCTGACAAGGACACCGAGAAGTTATCAGTTCGAGATGGATTGTTCCCATCCACGTCACGTGCCTGTTCTAGATAACTCGGACGTGCATAGACTGTAATAGTTAAAACTTTAAAAACTCCCAGTGCTCACGGTAGAAGGAGTATTTTGTAAATCACAGACATTTCCGAGGTTATTGGTTTCCTTGTTGTGTCCCCTCTGCTCCCCTTCTGCTGTGTGACCTGTGTAAAAAGAATACTATGAAAGACGTTTTTAAGGAATTATTCTTTTCCTCCTTATCGGTATGTGTTGTTTTAAAATTTCTTCTGCTTATTAAGTTTTGCCTTATACATGTCTATACAAATCCTTTCCAATTCTGTATTGTCCAGGCTGGTGACTTTCAATTTTTTTTGCCTTTCAATGTCATTTAAGCCTAATATGATTCACGTGTACTGATGAGGAATTTTAATAGACCAGGGATGTGTATTCTCAGGGCTTCCATCAGCAAATCCTCAGGGAAAAACTCTGAAAGCGACGCCTTCTTTACCAACACTCTGATTCTGCTTCTGCTCTATTTAATGCCCCGCCCACCACCCCAGTCCCTCAATTTCTCGGGAAGGCCTCTCCCATCTGAGCGCACTGATCCGTAATGAACCCTCTCTCTTCACAGAATGCTTGTAGCTCTTTATACACTGGTTACTCCTCCAACTTTCCAGGGTACCAAAGTGCCCTGAATTACAGAGGAGTACAGATGCCAATCTCTGAGGTCAGGACTGGATGGGAAGGGGCCCGTGGTCCTGCGTGGGTCTGGGGTGATATCTTCAAGAGTGCTGCTTTAAGCACAAAGCATCCTTAATTTTTTGTAAACATCTATAGATTCTTCACTGTATTATACCCATTTATTTAAATAAACTAATACTATTGGTATTTTTCCATGAAATATTCTCATAGTAAAATTGACCCCAGGAGAAGGAGCCATGTTTACTCTGTAGCTCCATCTTTAACACACTAACTGCTGTGTGAATTGTATTTAACTCACGCTAGTTTTAAGCCTGGGGCCTCGTGAAGCGTATGTAACTCACACGTCTCTTTACCTTGGGAGCTGTGTGACCCATTTTTCAAGTTGCATATAACTCATATATAGAAAACAATAAAAAATAAATTTTTCATCACATTAGGATCGTTTTGTTTTTGAAGTTTTTATTTTCGTAATAAAACACTGTGGCCCCAAGGGAAAAAACTTTTTTTTTTTCCTAGTGTGGCAGTCAATGTATTAAACTGATGGCAACATACTTCTTCACATAGTACCCTATGTTATTATTTGTGTTTTAATAAATATCTTGGCAGGGAACAGATAATCGACTTAATAAAAGAAACTTTATTTTTAAATGTTTATTAAACAGCTAGTTTAATATAGTGCTACTCACTCATATTAAAGTTATCAGATTTTTCTGTAAGGCACACAAAAAATTTGGTTTCTTTTTTTGTGATTGTACTTGGATTAGGTGCACAAATATATTTTATGAAGATTTTAATTTAGAAATTACGAAAGTATTACTATATTATTTTATATTATTTTTTAAGGAAGCTATCTGCAAGTAGTTTTTCTGTAACTGAACCTCCATAAGTGGTTTCTGGGGGGAATTTGGTATTTAACAAGAACATGTTTGCAACTGATTGACAAGAAAAAAATACCCAAAACTTATGTCACCATTTTTGGATGTCAGAATGTCTGACATCCTCATATAATCGAAACAGTGTTTCATTGTAAATTAAAGGATTAAAATCATGAGAATTATTTCCATCTTTGTGGGGAGAGGAGGCATGATAATGAAGTCTGTCCTCCACTCAGTAATCTGTGAAGTGATAAAAACTATACTGGCTTTATTTTACTGGGAAGACTGTTTCCCCCGTCATGGGGTAATCAGTCGTAGATCTCTCTTTCCTTACTCTCAGCCCAGCCCACAAACAAGTTCTACCACTCTCTTTGAAAATCTTTCTCTCCATAATCATGAAGCTGTTCAGGTCTTCCCTCTCTCTCAGGTAGACTATTGTCCTAACTGTCGCTCCTCCCCATTTTTACCTGCCCTGACAAAAAGCTTCTGGTATAATCTTTATTAACCACTTTGTTTAAAGCTCTTCAGTCTGGTCTTCGGAGGCTATCGCTTGCTGCTCCCTACTGCCTGCCAATTTCAACTGGAAGCTCTCCCACTGGCTAGCACCTGCTTCCCAAGGTCATTTCTCATTTCATCCCTGCTTTTATCCAAGAAACAAATGTGCTACTTTTATTGTTGTTTGTACACACACACCTCTGCTTTTGATTATTTTGTCACGATATTTTGAAGATAGCGGCCAGCATAGTCTCACCCCTCAAAGTTCGCATGAGCTGGTATAGGACAAACACGATTGTCTCTAAAACTGTGTAGCAAATGCAATAATAGAATTGTAAATAAGTTCTAGGGTGGTAAAAAGAGGAATAACTACTGAGACAAATTTATAGTGTTATTGTGTTCATATAACAAGGAGCTATTGTGGTTTGTGATTTCCATGGGAGTAAAGAGCTTTCTTTGGATTATGTAGGTTGGATAAATTGACATGGAACACACCATCGGATTCTTCTGAAGTAAGGAGTTGTCCCTGAAATTTGATTATACATACAGCTGATGGTAGAAGTAGATTTAGTTGGTTAAGTCTGTGGTCCCCGACCCCCAGGGCTGCAGACTGGTACTGGTCTGTGGCCTGTTAGGAATCCGGCCACACAGCAGGAGATAAGTGGTGGGTGAGCGAGGGAAGCTTCATCTGTATTTACAGCGGCTTCCCATTGCTCACATCACTGCCTGAGCTCCACCTCCCTCCTACCCCCATCCATGAAAAAATTGCCTTCCATGAAACCAGTCCCTGGTGCCAAAAAGATTGAGGACCGCTGGGTTAAGTGCAAAACCACCATCATGCTGTGGTTGAAACTACACTGGAGTAGGGAGTAAGAAAACTCAGGCATTAGTCCTGACTCATCTCTAATAAGCCAAGTGACTTAGAACACGCCATTTCACTTCACTGGTGTCATCCGTTTCCTCTGTAAAATGAATAGGTTGGGCCAGATATCCCTAACTTCTTATTCTGCCCTTACAATCTGTAATTCTCCATGTCAGCACCCTTCATTGCTTCAACAGACACATACCAGAACCTTCGGTGTGCATGCCACTGGATCTGCTGATTTGTCTACGTCACAGACATTCGAATCTCATCATTGCTAAACTGGGGCTGGATGCCTGGACAGCTAGAATCAACAAACATGCTAGCCACACTGTGAGTCCCTTTCCTGCTTCTTTAACCCTGGAGACACCGGCATAGGAGGCCAGAACCTGGAGCTCTTTGAGTGTTCTCCCAGTCACACGGGCGAGCAGGAATCCACATCATGCTTGGCGTGTTTGTTGATAGTGAGATCTGGAGTGACTGAGTGAAGACTGAGACTGAACTAACCTGGCAGTCTGAGAGCTTAAAAGCATCGATTAGTAAATGTGCAAGAATTTGACCTTCCAGCTGCCTCCCTGTTGTGTTTTGGGGTCCCATAATGAGAGTTAAAAGGCAAAAAGAGAAGCTCTATTATTTCACACTTGGTAGTGATTATTCTACCAAAACAATAAGGGACATAAACTAAGAGGTGCCCGTGAGTATGATTTTGAGAGGCTTACACACTAGGGACTAAACTAACAAGGATACAGTCTAAAGATCACGCTCCTTGTGTATCCTCAGCACACATTCCCATAGTAGTCGTATTAATCAGCTTTGGAAGAACCAACTTCCAATGAGAGAGGAGCACAAAGGCATTTAGTGCTGTACTTATTAGGCTACTCATTGGCAGGTATTCATATTGCACTTTTTAATTAGGTGACAAAGCAGCTTCACATACATGGTAGTTGGTGCTAATGAAAATTTACATGAGGAACCAAAGGAAATCGAATGGATGCTAAGATTATCAGTTTGCACTTTTTCATTCTATTTGTGGTAATAAAAAAGTGTGAATTGAAAATCTAAAGAAAAATCAGTTAACTTACTTTTAAATGTGAAATACACTAAATAAGTCATGTTCCTAAAAACAAAAAGGTGCCTTAACATTTCATTTTGACAATTGGTAACAATGACAGAGAAACATATTTTTCTATATAATTCTCTAGGATTGTGATGAATGGGCTATAATATGTTTAATAATTAATGCTGGTTTTGCTTATTTTTTTAACACAACTAAATTCATATTGTATAAAGGAAATGATGACAATGCTTACAGTTTTTTATGTGCCATTACAGACATAGATACGAAAATAAGAGAGAACACCAGGGAAGAGAGAAAGTACTATGCACTTTATCATTACTTCACAACTTGCAGTTTTTTAGACATGGTTTATGTTTGACAAAGTTCGCTAGATTTGCTGCAGAAAATTAACTGTTCTCAAAATCCCACGTACCTGAATAATTCCCTCTTGAACTTAATTATTCTTCTGCGTTTCTATTCCTTGTTTTCCTTCTTAGATATATTAATATAATTCATGTGATAGCAAAAGGAGTCTTTCAGTAAAGAACATCTACTCTTGAATGCCATTTGAAAACTTTTACAAAAAGCTATATTTGATAATATATGTAAAAGTCCTAAACAACAGCAATAACAAAAATTTGTGAACTCTGTGAAACTGTTTCTGATTTACTCTCTTTTATCAAGAACTTCCTAGGAATTTATAACTATGATAGTATTCAAAATTAAAATGTGTCAGCAGTTGCAAATTATATACATATACATTAATATTTCTTATGTCTTCCAAACAGTATATCATTCTCTAAAGAATATCTCATTTTTTATTCCTAGTTTTCACTTGTAACCCTAATTAACCAGACCAGTATTTTATATTTAACAAATATTCAATCAGTATTTAGAATCATCATGTTAACCAAATCATACTAGAGCTGGTATATCTTAGACTATATTCACTATTTAAGAAAACATGTATATCATAAATACACATAATTTTCGTCAACTAAAAAAAGAAAATATCTTTAAATAGTTGCTTTATTCTTCCTTCTACATTACTTTGAATTCAATAAATTATTTTGCAGAAAATAAACAAACAAAAAAGAAAATAGCCTCACCGATATCCAAATAATATCAATAAATATGATTCATTATTTTTAAAAGTTCAAAAAAGTTCCTTTTTTCTCTAAAGGAAAAGAAAGAGAAATAGAGCTTTGGACCATTGACTGATTATTTCTATGTCAGCTTTCTGAAACCGTTGTTAATTTGGCTACTGTCTACTGCATCATAAATTATAGATATTGCATATACAAACATGTGTGAGAAAAGAATTGATTTGCCATCAATGATTTGTCAGTTTTATAAAAGTGTGTGAGCTCTTTTGAGTAACCACCATTATGGGACACAATGCTTTGCCTTTATGAAATTCAGCATCTATTTGCTGTGACGCCATGCATTCGTAATAATGAAGCTCCTATCTGTTTATCTGGATAACTAACTTATATACCAAATATTTAAATGGTCGAACAATTTATTGGACGGGTATATAAGTAGAATGTGTAGTTTGATGTAAACACAAGTGGTGAAGGGCTACTGAATACATCATCAGAGTATGGTATGACTTACTGTGGCAGTCAGTTTTTTCAAAACACATTTTGAGATATATGATAATAAATAAGAATAAGGAAGAGAATCCTCCACTAGCTTTTATTTTATTCTTCTTTGCATGCCCTAGAGCAAGTTGCCTTACTTTACACGTAACAGATGCTCAATAAACGTGTGTTAGATGAATTTATGACTGTATAGACACAGACTGGTATGTAACATTATTTATGGAATAAAGAGAAATAAATGGTCTTCAGGAGAAGGAGAGAGGATGGTAAAAAGTCTGTTTCATGGTGATTTCTCATTAACGATGATGCTACTTTCTCTACCGACTGCTTAGCGGGGGACCATCTGATCTGCTCTCTGCAGCCAGCTTATTGATTGTGTGGGTCGATGTAATCTGATGCATAAAGAATCAAGAAAATGGGAGGCAGCATTTTCCTGGATAACTGCTAAGAGGCAGATAGTTTACATTTGATGCATCCAGGCTAAGTGGCCCCACACGAAGTTGAATTATTACTAAAAGCAATTCTAAAACTGACAATTCTCTCTTTTATCAGTAGGTCTAGATCTCACCTTTGTGAAAGATTAGTTAGATTTAAAGAAAAGTGAAGATATATTAAGAGAAACTAAATCTATATGAGCAGAAGGTAAAGATTGCTTCTCTTTTTTTATATACACTGTGTTGTGCATATGCATATTAGGGTCTAGTTATAGGGTCTTAGATTACAGTGGCTCTTGTTTTTTTCTTTCTCTAGGTATCCAATGTCTAACCATTTTACTGTAGTTAGTGCTCACACTATGTGAAAGTCAAAATGATTAGCTTGGAGAAGACACTAACAATAAAACAACACCCTCAGTGCAAAATTTCCAAACCAACTACACAAACAAAAACCCAGAAAAACAACTCAAAACTGCAAACACTTAATCTTTAAAACAAATAAAAGTATTGTTGAGGAAAAGAATGAAACTATTGGATAAAAGAGTAGTTTCTGTTAAAAACCAGTTTTAATATACCCAGCAAAGTGCCTGACACAAATTAGACACAAATTGCTCATTTCTTCCCTTCCATTCCAGGAAAGAATGTTAAATGTTACCTGCCAGAGAGGGTCTTTCTGCTCAGGGAAGAGCTCGAAGTACTTGTGGGCCAGCTGCACTGGAGGCAAAGTTTGCAATTTTAGGTTGGTCCAGCTCTGCACAAAGTTGGCCAGGTTCACAAAGGTATATAACCCCAGGCGGTCATTCCCATAGTTTGATAAATGGGTCATGAAAATGCTGATCTGAAAGATAAATAAAAATAACCACAAAATACCATGCGCTTAAGCTCAAAAGTAGCTGTACCAGCTCCAGGTAGCACCTCACCTAGCCTTGGAATTTCATGAGAAGTATAATTATCTTCTTTGGTGGAAAGCCTCACATTTAATTTCCATATCAAAATAACATTTAAATTCACTCAAAATTTTTTTGCCTATTGTGGAACCAATATTATCAAACCCCAAATCTGTTAACTTGCAGACTAATGAAGAACGAATATTCGACCAGTTCTAAAATTAAACAATTGTTACAGATATTTTCTGGTTTAGACATGTATATAAATTGAAATGGAATCAGACTCGAGAAAACTTGTTTCTTTGTGGTATAATGAAGAATTCTTATTGCAATAAACTGTTAATGTTTGCACAGAAACTGATTGCATTTAGCCAAAAACTCTTTTGTACTCATTAATCCTTTTACAACTTTTCATATCTCAATATTAACTCTAAAAGTATCATGGCATTTCAGTCTTGTTCTTTTGTGAATCAGAGATTAAGGAAAAGTGAAATTAGACTGATTGCTCTTGAAAGAGCAACCAAAAATTTGAATATGATTACAGACACAATCTTTATTATCCATAAGGTACTGCAGGAATTTAAAAAATACTAAATAAAAGATAAATTGCATAATCTTGATCTAAATTTCAGAGATTATTTATGTAACTCATAAAAAGATCATTTTGTGCCCAAACCAATATTTTGTACTTGTTCTTTAATCTCACATTATTTTCAAATATAAGAATTATTAAAAATTCTTTTTACTATTAGTATATTGACCTATAAATCTTTCACAATTCAAGTATTATAATGAAGTACCTTTTAAATTTTATTAGAAAAGTAAAAGCAGTATAATGTTATAAATAATAATATTAGAATAAATACAGCATCTGAAATTGAACAGCAAAATAATATAGAAAAAAAGTCAAGTTTTTCATGGCTAAACTTTTATATGGATGATCACTGACTCATTTTGAAGGTTTACACTTCTTGATATAGTTATTTGGGTTATGTGGAAATAAAGATGAGTTTGCAATAGCCATTCCAATATCATTTTCGTTGCAACTTGGTTACATATTAGCCGTGCAGTAAAGGCTCTACTGCAGACCTTATATTCCAAGAGCTACTATGTCTTTGGATAACTGTAAATACCCGCCAAAGAAGTCTTATATCTTAAAAATAATAGAGGAATTACCTTGTACAAGAATTTAAAAAAATACTCTGGCAAGGCATTACAAGTCAAAGACATCAGGTTCCTTGTTGGAATCTTCTTTCTACTTTGGAAAAGACATTCTCTATTTTGTGTCATAATAGAATACTGAAAAGGACTCTCTAAGGAAAACCTATTTAATTACGTATTTATTTTTTTGACAGATTCCTAGGAATATTTATTTATTTATTTATTTTTAGCATATTACAGGTACAAATGTTTAGGTTACACATATTGCCTTGCCCCACCCAAGTCAGAGCTTCAGGCATGTCCATCCCCCACATGGTGCACACCGCACCCATTAGATGTGAATATACCCATCCTTCCCTCCCCCTCCCATCTGCCCGACACCTGATGAATGTTACTGTTATATGTGGACATAAGTGTTGATCAGTTAATACCAGTTTGATGGTGAGTACATGTGGTGCTTGTTTTTCCATTCTTGTGATACCTCACTTAGTAAAATGGTTCCAGCTCTATCCAGGATAATACAAGAGGTGCTAGATCACCACTGTTTCTTATAGCTGAATAGTACTCTTAATCCATTCACATATGGATGGGCACTTGGGTTGTTTCCACATCTTTGCAATTGTGAATTGTGCTGCTATAAACACTCAAATGCAGATGTCTTTTTTATAGACTGTCTTTTTTTCCTTTGTGTAGCCCTATCGAAATGATCAGAGTTATTCCATATCATGTTTAAAGGTAGAGAAGAGAACGCAGCCTTAATGTTCCTAAATTACACGAAGTAATATCTAAAATTTACATAGCACTTACTATACATTAGTCAGGGTTCTAAGCTCTTTACATATATGAAAGAGTTAAATCTTCACAGTGCTCTTCCAGGTAAGTACTGTTAGTGTTGCCTTTTTTTTATGGATGAAAAAACTGTGGAACAGAGCAGTTAAGTAACTTGTCCGAATTTCACAGCTAGTCAGTGACACAGCACTAATGCAAACCCAGGCAGTCAGAGTCCCATTTCCAACACATGATACAGCTGAAACCTTCATCGAAACATTTTTATACATATTGAGTTTGACATCCATCATTTTTTTCCTTTTGCGTTAAAATAGAAAAAGACAAAGAACATATTTCTATAGAAGATGGTGGGAAAAAACTATGTAAGTATTATCTTGGCAACTTAAAGTTTTCTTTTTTCTTTCAAATTGGAATGGCAAAAGACAAAATATTTTTGTAATTTTAAATGAAAACTTTTAAGAAAATGAATTATAGTATTGCAAAAGAATATTAATGATAGAATGCAAATTTATCTTGGAAGATAATATCCTTCCTATCCTATTTCTAGTCCTTTTTTTCACCTTGGGGTGTATCAAATCTTTTTATTCTAAAGGCCAAAAAAGAGAAAGGCTATTTTATAAAAATATTCTTTATATAGCTTGTTTAGGTAGAAATTTAAATTAAACTCCTGAGTGTTAGTTGATATAATGGTCTTACCTGAGATACACATGGAGTCATTGGACAAATTGGACAAATTTGGACAAATTCAGGTGCATATGTCACTGGTCAAATATTACAGTGGCCAGTCTCTCACTCAAGTTCTTTATCTCAAATAGGAAGTGCCCTCTTGGCAGGACTTAATTACAGAGTTTCTAGAACATAACACGGTATTAGTAGTCGATGACCGTATAATTGCAATTGTTGCCCTGAGAACTTCTTTATAATCACCACAAAATAATATGCCTTTGATCCCAGTAAGTATACATTTATCTCACATCACTGCTGTAATTAAGAAATAAGACAGTGTAAATACTGTGCTTCAGGGTAATTATAGTTTCCCAGGACTGAAATGATTATGAAAAATCAGGCTGTAGGCCGAGCACCTGAAGAATATAACAATGTCCTAGAAATCTACCACCTGCTCTCTAGTGCCATTATTTTAGGGTGGAATTTTAAGGCACCTGAGAATTTCAAAAGACTGACAAAATTATGAGTAAAAAGTATTTCCTTAAGAGTACTGTAAAGATTATTTTTATATCATGAGTGAATGTATATTATCATCTTATTAAGGTATTAACATATGTTTTTAAAAGATTTTTGCAGCAGAGTAATTCTAAGTCATTTTTCCAGAATTTCCTTAGGAGGATAAGCCTTGTTTTGTGAAAAAAAGTACGAAACTGAAAGCAGGACAAATGGAGAATCTGTCTCTGGAAGAAAGCAGTGAGGAGATGTGCGGTTCTAAGTGGAACGTGTTGCTGCATTTCAAGTTTCCTGGACTGAGGATAAAAACACGCACCCTGGCCGTGCTGGTTGCCCTCACTGCATGGGAGGGGCATGGGCACATGCCTTGTGGTTGGAAACAAATTAGTGCCGGTATATGGTCCATTGACTGCACTTTAAGGCAAACAATTCCGCAAGCACAGCTGAACTGCATATCTGGCTTGCTACATGCACCTATTGTGCAGACAGAGCATTTTATGTTTAGTATTTCTGGACAAATGGCTCATTTAAAAAAACAGAACCAAGCCTAACTCAGAGAGACAAATTAAGAATGGACATGGTTGAGGCAGAAACGAGGGGATTCAAAGAATACGTGGTATGAGAGAGTAGCAAGTCATTTTTCATACTTACAACAGATTGCTACTATTTTTTACGTGACAGTATATGTTCCTCTGTTTATCCTGACCTTTTATTTATTTACTTGGATTGTTATTTTCTTAGTGTCTACTAAGAATAGTCTTGCTCAGTACCATAGTCGCCGAAGTATCGTCTGGGGAAAGTATGACGGCTACACGGGTGAAAATTGTTTGCGTATACGATTCCTTGTACCTTGAAATACGGTAGCTCAGAGATATGCTTTGATTCAGACAAGCAGAACTTCATCTTTCATACGACAAAGACAGGCAAGGAGATCTTGCTCAATAGATGAGTTGAAGAATAAGAGATTCCGTAAGTGCTAATATCAGTAGGCCAACTGCAGCAGGCCTTCCCGAGAGGTCGCCGAGGTCTGGGTGCCCTTGCATCCGTCGTCAGCACTTGGCTGTCTGTATCTTGTCTACAGATGTTCCTCCCTCAACCCTCAAGGCTCTCAACTCTGTTATCATCAAATATAAAACAAGTCTAAATTCTTTCTTTTACCTGTTGTAAAAATATACAAGCAAGCTTGCGGGCACTCTCATAGTCTAATTATTCATTAGAAATATAAAGTTTTACATTAACCCAATTGCCAAACACAATATGCATACACAAAATGTGGGAAGGTATTACACATGGAATAAACCCATTTAGTGATGCATCTATAGTCCAAGGAAAAAGGAGGTTTTAAATATAGCGCTCTATAAATCTTGATAATAGGTAATTGGGTCAATATAATTGAACTTCATAGATAACCCTTAACTGTGTGAAGAATCACTGTCACAGTGACAAATGAAACGGTAGGAAATAAATGTAGGCAAGAGGCTGTTCCCCAAATATTTAAAATTACAAGTTATACAATCACTTGTGTTTTATAACATTTTATTTTTGCCTTTCTTATGAAGCTACTAGTATCCAAAATAGAGGACATAGAGAAGAAAAAAGGGAAGAACAAAATTAAAATTAGAGGACTCATTTTATCCATAAAATGAAGCATCAATATTCTCTAGGTTGAGTATACTTCCATTGTTAACGTCAGAATAGTTTCCTTGCTTTTCCTACTTGTATGAGGAATACAATTTAATTGCAAATTGCATGGTCATTAATATCAATACAGTACCTTAAAATGGAATTTAAAATCATTGTTTAGAGCATATTTTTAGTTAAAATACACATTAAACTGGTTCTGTGCCATATAGTGCCTTTAAAAATCAAATCATTTCCAGAGTCATCAGGTATACAGTTCAGAGGGAAAAAGCTGCAATAATAAAAGCAGAAAGAAACAACAGTTTTGCAGACAAGAAAAGAGGGACCGCATTTTCAGGCAGCTTTTACTGTGGCTCTTGGCACAGCGCAGCATTTTTCACCATAAATAGCAGCAGTTAATTTCTGGTTTTTTGCCCTCTGTGGCTCTGATAGTGTGCTTCTTTTCAGGAGGAGACCATTGTGTTTAAAAATATGTCCATTAGCTTGTTAAATTATTGATTATGCTTTTAGTTCTCATAAAACGTGAAGATAGATGGACTATAGAGGAAGGCGTCCCAGAGGGCCCATCTGATGGCCTTTGGCGTGGTACTCATATTTTTCTTACACAAGGTAATTTTGTGTATTTATTTTATTCTCGATATAGGCTGGTACCACACAAGAGATACCAAGAGTCAGACTTTGCTTCATATTACAAATCCGAATGCAAATAGCACTTCTTTATTTAAACGCATATGACGTAAATGTTGGTAATAATTTTAGGCAACCCTGTCCTGGGCAACTCTTTAGTCCCGGGCAGCTAATAACTTGGTAAATACTGACATCTGTGTTCTTAGATATCAAAAGCAAGAAAAGTTTGTCCAAACCAACTATAATTATATTATTATGCCACTCAATCTAAAGACTGGCATTACTTTGAAATCCATTATTTATATACCATTTTATTTGTCAGTAGCAAAACATATTTTGGAATGGTTGCTTAACGTTTTGTCTTATCTTAACATAGTTTGCTGTGAATCATAATGTTAACTTTAGAAAGCGGTTTTATGTTTGCTTTTGTTGCATTGCTTGATTAGGGACAAAGAAACTACCCTGCTTTAGAGAAAAGGAAATGAGGATCAATGGGTTCAAGTGATCTGTGTGGGGTTGTCTGGGGAATCCCAGGAAATCTGGCATTCCAAGTCGTCAACTACTTTGAATCAAGGTTTAGCGTTGGATCAACACTTAAACTTATTTGCTGAAATGGTAGTTTTATGTTAAGTGCTCTTACCACAATATAAAAAAAAACTGGGCACATGAATCCAGAATCAGTGTTCTTTCATACTGTGGTTCTGGCAGAAATTAGCAACAAGTTTGTCAAACTTCCTTCTATTTTCTGTTTCCTCTCCTTCTATCATTTTAATTATCTGGTAAATTTTGTTTGTAAAAATCCTTTATTACAACTAACATTTCTTTATAAACTTTTCCTAGAACTGATTCAATGTAAAATTTCAGTTATATGTTTTTAATTTGGCGGGGAAATAAGAAAAATAAAAGTTGATAATTCAATATCTATATTTATACACACACATGTATTTTAGCTGATTAGTGGCTCTAGACATTTCAAGATAATAAACACTGACGAAAGAAATGATTATTTCACCTAGAAATATTTTACTTCTCTTGCAGCAGTAAAATCAGATACTAAAGTTTTCCATCATGAAATACAATTTCTACTAAGAAATGTGTCATAGAAATAGAAAGTAACTATGGTCTTCTAATGTCAAAGAAACACATTTCATTGATTTAGACAGACTCTTCAAGACGTATTCCTCTAAGAACTACTCTTAGAAGGAGAAAGAAAAGAGAAAGAGAAAGAAGAGAGGAAAAATAAGGAAAAAAGAAAAGGAGGAAAGAGAAAGAAAGAGAGAAGGGAAGGAAGGAAAGAAGGAAGAGAAGCAAAGAAAATCTCCAGATTCAACATGTCTCACCACCTGTAGAAGAACCTGCAGATTCTTTTTTTCTGAAAAAATGTAGCTGCTAAGAATGGTTTAGTACATGTCTTTAAATCTCCACTCAGTATAAACTTCAGTTACTGATCTTTCTGCTCAGGCTACTTTGCTAAGCAGAGGGACTCTTGCTCCATGTGACTTTCGATGTGGTTTCATAGAAGATGTGTATCACCGAAAGCATTTATAATTAATCACTATTCCTAGTTGATGTTTGAACATCTCATATCTTTGACTATTAATAAGAAGGCTTTTTTCCCTGGGTGTGTGAAAAAGCTAAACCTTTGCTTTATAATTCAGAGCAGGTTTAATGAAGAAAATAATGGTAATGAAAGAGTTAAAAAATCAAGAGATAGTGATTAAAATATCCCAGAAACATTTATTCCATAAGTCTGGAAGTGTAGAAAAATAACTTTGGGTTGCTGTAATAATTCTTATGGTTTTGATTTCCATGCAATGGGACAATACATGAAATTCAGAATCAGAATGCCTGGATTTGAGGACTAGCCCTTCATTACTTTATCGAGTAACTTCTCTGAATCTCAGACTTCTCTACCATTAAATGAAAACAATAACTTAGTTTACAGGTTTGTTGTGATGCTTGGAAAATGCCAAAACATTTTGTAAAATGAAATCGTCATATGAAAGTTATCATTATGCATATTCAACTAAAATAAATTTATAATTAACATATCAAATAGAATTAAATTATTTGATTTATATCTCAGAGATAATATCTTTTGTAGGCAAAGTCAGTGTTTCTTCTGCTGAAATCATCTGTATATATCATGGCTTATGACAATGTAATTTCTAGTTAAGCCAGAAAATGTCGGATACACGTACACCAGAGTGAAAATGACTACATTTGATTCCTCAGACATGAAGCTCTTTTGTAGTCTTCAAGTTACTTCTTTTCCTAAGCTTGACTTTATTTTGAATTGACAAATAATAATTGCATATATTTATGGGGTATAATGCAATGTTTTGATACCCGTATACCTTGTGAATGATCAAATCAGTTTAATTAGCATATCCATCACCTCAAATATTTATAGTTTCATTGTAATGAGAACATTTAAAATCCTCTTTTAGCTATTTTGAAATACACAATAAATTATTATTAACTATAGTCACTAGGCTGTGCAATAAAACACTAAAACTTAATCCTAATAAATGCAAGTTTTATCCATCAGAATCACCTCTGACAGCTGCAGTTAAAAATCGATAGAGGAGGAGATTGTTAAATGGAATCGTTGGCTTCGTTTTAAAAAGTGCAATGAGTAGATGGTAAAAGCAGACACTGCTCAAGGGTAGTGCCTCACGCCTATGTGCCCACATCAAAGAGGTCTCCTCAGCCCTCTCTCTCATTCCCTGGCCCTTCAGGGTACATCCTGCCTGGCAGGGCATGCACTTCTTTGGTTATCTATTGTCTATTCCTCACTCCCATGTTAGACTATAAGCTCCTTGAATACAAGGACTCTGCTTCTATTGTTCACTGTTGTATCCTCAGTGTTTAGTAAACTGTCTGGCTCCTAATAGGTGTGCAACAAATATTTGTTGAATAAACAAATGAATCCTTCCTTGGTAATATATACTTTTTTGCCTGTAGAAAAGATGGAGTAACTTATTTGCTTTCCAATTATTCCCCCAAAGTCTAAAGACGTGAGGGGAAAAACAAAACACTCTATGCTAAAACCCAGAAAACAGCTGGCATTTAACAGGACACAATGAATTGCTAAATTACATTTTTTATTTGTGTTTTCCATTTCCATTATCAGACTAAATGCAACCGAAGTTCCATTCTGCATCTGATTACTTACCAGTGTCCCAGTTTTTCAGTCATAATATTTGGTTAGTGCATTATTAACAAATCAGAACTGTTTTGATTCAAGACCAGCTAGACTGTAAACACTGATCTTCCTGAATAGAGAAGTTGGGCAGCGACTTCGTCAAAGCAGCAATAAACAGGGCAGCTGTTCTAACAGGGAACAGAAGGCTTCTGCTATATTTCAGTGAGCAGGAGCTATACTCTCATTTTTCTTGTACATTAATAGAGGCTTAAGTCATTAAAAGACAACACATGCTCACAACAGTACAGTTATTGCATATATTTGTGCTTTGTTTTTCTTTTGTAGGCAAGTCGGAACTGGGATTTTAGATGTCATGGCAATTGCCTTTCAAAATATACTGATTTTCAACAAAGATCTCCCATTTTTATAGGACAGGAGACAATCAAACCTGCTTTCTCTGTGAGCTACTTAACATTACTCTCTTTTTAAGAGATCAAAGCTCCTTTTCAACCATGTTGCAACGATGCCACATAAAAGTCAGTGAAGTGCAAATTCATAACCCCAGGAATAACTATGGGCGGGTCAGCCACTGGGTGGAGAAAACAGGTCCATTAGTAATCAGTGTAAGCTTCACTAACAGCCTCAAATAGAGTTCAACTCTTTTCAGTGAAATATTGTCATCTTTAGTTGCTCAAACAATCAAAAAATGGACAAATATTTATTAAATGGGTACTAAGTGCCTGGCAGTCTATTAGGAACTAGAGATGTAATAGTGAATAAATTATGCTTGGTTTTTGTCTAAAGGAGCTTAGAGTCAAACGGGGCTACAGAAAAGAAAAGAGAACATAATAACACAATGGAAATTCTGTGGGTCTATGACAGCACACAGGAGCTAGGGGCAGGGCACAGATCTAAGATTTACGGAAGCCTTCTTGATCTGAAGGATCACCCAGGTGAGACAGTGGGTTAGAGCGGGGGTGGAGCTGAGGTTATATGTCAGACAGAACTGTACACACGAAAGGCAGGCCTTACCAGAGCGCCTTCTAGAGACTAAAAGTTGTACAATGCGATCCATGCAAGGAAGAGAAAGAGAACAGTTCATATACATTTTTAAAATTCCTGTTTGTTTGGAATTCAGTTTTAAGGGCAATGAGGAAGCGGTTAAGGATTCTGAGCTGGGAGGGGACATACTCAGATAACTATGTCCTGACCGCTTCATGAAGGAAGGGAAGACTGGAGGCTGGGAGGCATTTAGAAGGCTGTTGTAGGCACATGACTGAGCGGCGATGATCACCTCAACAGTGGCAACAGGAAAGGAGAGGAATTAAGCAGACTCAAAATATGTGAAGGTATTGAATCTTAGATGTTTGCTTAGATGCTGGGGGTGAAAAAAAAAACAAAGATCAAAGAAGATACTCAGGTTTCTGGCTTAGGTAACTGGCTGGATACTAATTTCAACTAAATAGGGAACAGTGGAGGGATGAATAGAACAAAAGATTGAAAGAAACAAAAACAAAACCATTAAAAGACTGGCTATAAAGAACCAGACAGAAAGCTAAAAAGAAGCAGGCGGTGGCTGCTTTGCAGGTCCAGGTAAGCCCAGATAAACTGACACAGGTTCCAATCTGTGTGCGGTTCTCTAGCATGACATCAGCTAGAAGCCAACTTTAGGTCTGGAAAGAGCAGACAGTTGAAAACTTCTAGAATTGGGTATTTGCCAAATGAATGATTGTAATAAAGAACATCTTAGTAAAGATCGGAAGATTAAAATTATCTCCCTATATGCTCTCTATAAATTAGTAACATTTTTAATCTTCTAAAATATATTTGCATAATACTTTAAATAACTCACTTTATGCCTACGGGTTGACCATATTAAAAAAATACATTTACTTGTTAAACTGCACATTTTAATGTTTCTACCAAAGAGCATTTACAATTGCTTGGGCATTTTTTAACTCTACAGAACACCCATACCTTCGACCTGTTCAAATGTCAAGCGGGTATTTTGATAAGTGACTCCAATGAAGGGAGGAAGATGCAGTGTGTTCTTTTAAAAGAAGAGCAAAAAGATCAAAATTTTCTTATACTTTTGCTAATTCTCTTCTCTCTTCCCTCTCCTTACTTTGAAACATTATGGTGAAAAAAGTAACCAAGATCTCTGGGAAAGGAAAAAAAATGGGTTCCTAAGGTAGAATTCAAGTTAAAATTATATAAAAGGATTTTTTTTTTAAGCTTTCCTCTGGATCAAGCTTAGCTTTTCATGGTAGAACACATGAATTTCTTGTGGACCAAGGTTGTAAGAGCTCAGGGAATTTCACCCCAAAGTAAGACTCCTTGGTATAAAGAGTATTTTGAATTAAAGGGCTTTAGAGACCAACGGCATGGGAAGGGGCTTTCCCTCTGTCTCCATAAAAACCAGGCGGACCCATCAGGAACAATTATCTTTCCTTCCCCTCCCTTTTATCTCAAAATATAGCAGCAAAGAAGATCAAGAGGCAACCAGAGCTGGCCAAACCCATTTTAAGGATAATGCCTGTCTCTCAGATTAATTTGATTTCCAAAGAGAATAATTTACAAGTCAAGCTGTTTCCCTCCATCTATTCATTCTCCCAAGCAGCCATTCACCCCTCCAGCAACCATTTATTGCCCCTCAGCAGAACTACCTACATTCCTCATCTTCCTCATCCCCTCTAAAATGAAAGTATATAAACTTCTGGACCCCACTGGGATACTGGGTAATCACTCTGTGATTCTCCCTGTGTGCATGGTAAATAAATTCATGATCTCTTTCTCTTATTAATCTGCCTTATTGTGAGTTGATCTTTCAGTGAACCTTCTGGGGTGAAGGAGAAGTTTCCCTTCTCCCCCACAAGGTGACACGTGGGAAAATATCTTGGCTTAAGTTATTTTCGCACATAATTGTAAACAAGAGAACATCCCCGAAGCAAGGGATCCGGAAGAGCAAGCGGGTTTAGGACGTGTGGACTCCTACGGGGCCGAGGGAGGTGGTACAAGAGGTTGAGTACGGTTGTGTCACGAGATACGGGCAGCAAACACCACTGCCATTACTCCCGAAGAACTCACACATCGTATGACTGTATTAAAACATCACATGTACCCTACAAAGATATACATTATGTACCCATATTCTTATATGATCTAAAAGATAACTGCATACAGCACTAACAGTAACAATGCACAGACTGACTACACATACATACATGTGTATGAATTAGCGAAGTCCGGTCACAGGAGTGCCGTTAGGAAGTGGCGGGGAAGAACTGGGAATCCTGTTTTATAAGGTACCTACACTGCATGTTAAGTGATAGAGTGTTATTTGAAAATAGTCTTAGGTTAGCAAAACATGTATGTTGCAAACTCTTGGGCAATCACTAAAAACAAAAATTAAAAGATATACAATTGGTATGCTAAAAGAGAAGATAAAATCGAATCATATAAAATGCTCAATTAAAACCAAAGATGACAACAAGGGGAGGGGAACAAATGCAACAAACAGAAGTCAGTTATTACGTGGTAGGTACGATACAATCCTATCAATAATCACATTAATTGTAAATCGTCTAAGTACATCAATTAAAAGACAGATTGTCAGAGTGGATTATAAAACAAACCAAGACCCAACTCTTAATGTATGTTGTCTGCAAGACGCCCACTGTAAAAGAAAGACTCATATGTGTCAAAAGTAAAGGGATGGAGAAAGCTAACACTAATCAAAAGAATGCAAGAGTACCTGTATTAATTTCAGAAAAACAGACTTCAGAATGAGAATGTTTATTATGGCTACAGAGTACTTACATTGCCAAGAACGGACACTAGACTTTGCACACTTACACATACACTCACATACACAGAGATACACTCACTCACATGTGAACTTAACACAATCACTTCCACACTTCTTCACAACACACATGTGCACACACCAGCTCGCTGCTGCTGGGGAGGTAGGCAGATGTAGTCAGCACTGGGAGGAGAAGGAAAAAAACTCTATTTGGATTTAAAATCACAATTTTTAACTTAAAACATGTGTAATGTTCTTATAACTGAAAGTGGCCAGAGAGTTGTAAATTCTAGCTAAGATAGTCTTATGGAATTCCCTTACCTTGTGGGAAGCGGGGTTCAATATAGTATCAGAGAAAGTTTTCAATAAACTTATGATATAATCACATGCTTTCCCATAACAGTTCTCCAATCTTCCACAGTGGTATAGCACTTTCAAAAACTATTTTGTCTAACCACCCCAAAAGAGGTAATACTTATATGTATGTTAAAACTTGTTTAACATAGAATAAATCAATATTTACTTACAGTACTGACTTGAGTTAATTTTCAGAGGTATTAGTTCCTCATTTGCAAGTCTCTGTGATTTTTTGCCTTTATTGCCTTTTTAGTAAAGAAGTCATGCAAAGCGTTTGAATGGTTCTCCAGTTGATACTAAATGAAGCATGCTAGAATAAATCCTTTTTTGAAATATCATGATTGACACAATGGAAATATATATCATGATATTTAAAAATAGAGGTATTGAAATTTTGATTAAAGTGAATAAAATGAGGCGATGTGAGGGCTGATCTCATCGTGAGACAGTGATCTCACAGTGGTCTTGCACCATATATCTAAGAAGATCTAAGAAACTGAAATTGTTTTCCTCTCTGCATCTCACCATTTCCTCCGTCTTCCTTTTTCCTCTTTTCTACCCTCTTATATACAGATACAAATTTGGGTTTTGCTAGCCTCGGTCTTTTTATTATACTGGCAAAATGTTCTATAATTTCCAAGCTGTCAAAATCTGATCTACATGCCAAGAGGCTATATTTTAAAATACAGGAGTAGCCTTGTGAACAAAAACATCCCTGACAAGAGTCCATTTCCCGGTACTAAAACAGCTCCGTCCTTGGTTACCTGACACAGCAGTTCCTTGAGGTTTGGGTGTTTAACATGAGCCATACCCTGACAGTCTACCATTACAGATTATGTATTATAGATTAAAAAGTGTCATCCATTCACTGCTGTTGGAGCTCTTAGAATATTTGGACCTGGTAACTCAACAAACAGCTGCGGTAACAGGAAAGGATTACTGAAACTAGATTTCGTGTTGACAGAGTGCTAATTCTGATAATGACAAATTGTCTCAGAATGCAATGCTTTTCATATTCCTGCCCCTTCTGCTCCTGAAACAAAGTAATTTGTGTGCCTAAAAATTGTTCCTGTGCTTTAATTTGGTACCCTTATAGACACCTTGTATTTTTATTTCGGCACAACTGACAAAAGCGTTAAATGTTTCCTTAGTGCTATTTCTTCAATGAAAAGTCAAAGAGGCAACACGTGAATGGGTTTTTTCTTTTTCATTCCCATAGCACATTGAACATGGCTTTCTGCTATTATTTATTGTACTTTTTAAATTAATTATTTCTTCCACTAGCCTGTGAGCATATCTGGAGCAGGGATAAATTTTATACCTTTCTTTGTTTTGGACTCTACACAGTTCCTGGCACAAGTTAGAGCAGGAACCACAAACTCACGTGCACGTAGGGGCCGGCAATCAGGTTATGACTGAGCAGGTTAAGTTTGTAAATTAGGAGACAAAAAAGCAAGGTACACAATAATAGAAATATAACATTCATGCTTAAGAGAATAGAGAATGGTGATGTCAGTGTTGAACTAGAGAGCATCTCTAATAGATGACCGCAATATTTTTCAAAAGATTTCAGGTAAATATTGTTAATATGTTTACATGTTTTTAAAAATGGTGAACAACCCACTTGCCCAACAAAACGTGTCTGTGAGTTGAATGCAGGTCATTGGTGGTTTTTCAAACTTTTAAGAAAGTGTTTGACAAACATAGAGATGGCTAGGAGCGGGGTGTCACTGTCCTACGTAGCAGAGAGAGCGGGAAGTGCTGGCCTGTGCCACTGTCCCACTTCATTCTTGGAACTGAATGGAATAGAATGTACATCAAATTCTTTGATGTATACAGACAATTCCTGGATTCACTGAAGAACTCTTTACGTGGGGGCAGAAAACACCTTCTGTGTGGAGATGTCAAGTTGCCAAGTCATAGTGAAGAGAAATGAGTATTTGTGACATAAACAATCAGGTTGTAAACCTGAAATGACAAAAACACGTCCACCATGGAGTATTGTCTAATTTGTGTAGTACTGTAAACCTTTAAATTTTTTCTGCTCACAGTTTATGGTTTTGCTCATTACCATGTAGTTTTTGGTAGAACCAACGATTGCTGATAGGAAAATTCATTTCTCTTATTCTTAGAAACCGTATGTTGCTTCATTCAATAAGATAAGGAAGACATAATGAAGGAGTAATAGAGAGAAAAAATCTCAGCAGGTACATGATGCTAAGTTTTCCTGTCTCCTTACTTCCCAGCCCTCTTGTTGGCAAATAACAAACTGAATTGTTGAGTATTTTTGTGTGAGTGCAAAGGTCTTAGCTTTATGAATTATTTGCAAACAAAGGAACTCACAGGAGGACTGACTGAGAAAACTGAGAAAGATAAGAAATAGTTATGCCTTTTAGTGAATACTTGGCATCATCTATCAGATAGGCTTATGTGGTTCCTTTTGAGGAGTGTATAATAGCCACTAATCTATTGCGAATTACACTTGGGTTTTCACACTGTGAAAACAACAATGCAGCAACAAAAGAAGCCAATGTAAAACCAAGTATTCCAAAATTAGCTAAAGTTTCATTCTCAAAGAATCTGAATTCAAAATCAAGTTTTACATGAGGAATCAGGTGATTTATAAAGAAAGGTGTTTAAGAATACCTGGTCTAATGTGAGATAATTTGGGAAGCAGCAGCAAACTCTTTGTTTTTTTGTATGTTTGCTTGTTTATTTTTAAAAATTAATATACTTCAAAAATGAAACATGATTTTTTATTGTACAGAAGGAAATCAGATCAATAGAAATTAGAAAAACTGTAGCAACTGAACTTGGATCGTATTAAGAATCAGGCACAAGAAGACTGCAGTGCTGAACCAGAGTTCAGGGATTAAGTGTCAGAGCTATTTAAGAGGATGCCTGCTTGGTCATACATCCATAAGGTTTAGTGCCGACTTTCTGATTAGCAAGGATAAACATTCAGCTGCAGCTATACAGAAGAGGCGATGTGATTAAAACTTATAAGCACCGCCTGTCTGCTTGTTGGCACAAAAACAAGCAGGCATCCATGCATGGATCCACTTAATTATTCTGTGAAATCCCAAACTATCTAGCTTAAAGTAATTTGGCATTTAAAATCCTTCCAATGTTAATACATCTGCTCGCCTGGAACATGTTCAATTTGTTTATTAAAATAACGAGTTTGTTTTACCCGTGCAACTTAACTTTTTCACCCCTTGGACTACTGGTGAGCAAGAGAAGAGGACACTTTACTTGTTGATTTTTCACTTAACTGTCACCAGGTAATCTCAAGTGTTTCTTTACTGACTTTATGATGGTAAAAAGGAGGTAGATTCTTCTCATCTAATTGGGTGTCCTAATAAGCCTTCTACTTTTGAGGTTTAAATATTGATACCTCTCCCTTGTGCATTTCTTCTCACACTCATCTTGGAATGTATCTAAACTTTACTACAGCTGACAGAAATTCCAGGGAGAAACAGTATATTTGAGAAGTATGAAGGGTTTAGCCTGCTTATTCAGTATCGTTCAAGCTTAAAAGCATTTATTTACCTAGTTACTGATGAAAAGGAAAATTGAAATTAAAAATGTCAAATCAGCAGCACTCACAAAGTAGCCCCTATATGCTAGTCTTTGCCATTTGCCTTACAATATTCATTTAACTGACAAACTGACGAAGAAGCTAAAACTCAGAGGCATTGCCTAACCCACTCACCATAGAACAGTCTCGGGCTTAACGCACCGGAGCTTGTGATTCCAAAGTCTAGGCTCTTAAAAATAGCACTATATATACTGTATCACTTTTTAATTTCTCCTTGTTAACCCACAAATTATTTCTTACATTCGATCCAAATTTCCTCCTTTAACTTCTTTAATTTTGTTGGTCTTGTTATTGTTTCTCTGATCAGCTCAAAGTGTATCACTTGATGTGGCCTAAGAAACACAGTATTTCTGCTGTAGAGATGATGGGGGTCTGTGATAGGCACTGAATCTTACATCCTCCACTCAGTCTGCTTTTTTTATTCTCATCCTACATTTTTGATACTTTGGGGATCTGAATCACCAATATATTCTATTTCAGCTTTACTTTCCCTTAGTGTTTTTGTTCTTGTTGTTGTTAATATTTTTCCACCTCCAGGTTCTCATCCACGCATCTTTGCTTAGCCGTCGGTTCCTTGCACCTATTTAGGCATATTGGATATTATCATACTTTCTTAAAGGATTCCTTTGATGGTGTAAAACATGCATGTCTACACTTCCGAGCCGACTTTTTTATATCTTACAAAAGCACATGTGCTTGAGCAAAAGAAAAGGTACCCACTTTGCCACTAGATGGGATACTTCAATTCATAATTCTTTCTTTGGAAAAGGGGGGTATTCTTTCAGACTTCCTTCTCAAAATACTTTTGAATTGCTCATTTTAGTACATCTTATATTAAATGTATTTTGGTCCCATTTACTCTAGACAGGTGATGAATATACAAATTATATAACTGGTTATTACTTATTAAATATTAAGGAGAAGTCAAAGAAATGAGGAGAAGACTGAAGTTGATCTTGAAGAATATATTAAGTAATATGAAGCCCATGATCATAAAGTCTATTCTCAACTTGAAGACTCTGGCAGAGATAATAAAGCTTGTGTTCACATTAGGTAGTAAAGCGTTTGAAGTTAAGTCATACTTGTAACAAAGCACAAAAGTTAAGGGAGGCACAGTAAAATTGATAATCCTCATAGACGTTTACAAAGACTTTTAGAAAACGTCAAAGCAGACATTAATCATAAGCTTCTTTCAAAAATGATATGAACTGTCTCCAAATGGAACAGCTGTAACTTCTAGAAAGATAAACTTGGACAAGGGAAAAAAGCTCTGAACAGAGTATTAGATGTACCTGTTGTCTAACGTCTGGCTTCATCATTTTCCAGCTGTTGACCAAGCCTCAATGACTCCACCTGTAAATTGGGGATAATGATACCACCATCACAAGGCCTTGTTGTGAGAAGGAAAGTACTGGGCTTACAGTCAATATGAAAACTGTGCTTTTCAATATAAAATATATTCATATGCTAGAACAGAGTTGGGCCTAAAGAAATCCTGGTGCCCTTCTTAAGCTATTTTATAAGCCCCAATGCTTATGTGACCCCAAATTGTTTGCTACTTTATTCATAGAAGGGCCTTTTCATTATTTTAATGCATGTGTACAAATTCTAAATAGTTAATGGAAAACTCTGTTTTACAAAGTCTTTTTGTTCGGTAGATAGAGATTCCGGGTCTCCCAGGGACAAAAGTCGGTGCTGTTGCCTTGGTGCAATTGCCACACCTGGGAAGAAGGACAAGTGTGGGCCCCATCTTGATCCTGCCCCACCCTAATCCTCTCCTGAGAGACTGCCACACCTGGGGGAGGAGGGGACACCCTACGAATCTGACAATCAACTGCAAAAGAATGCAGAGGACTCTCTAGCCCATGGGTCAAGCAGCATAGATACCACAGAGTCCAGAAATTGACCTACAACAACCCACATGAGTGGTTAAGGCTCAGTTCATGCAACTCCCAAGTGTCCAATCAAAGTGGTTCCATGGTGACGTCTGAGCCACTAGGAAGGTCCCAATCTGGGCACTATAAAACCAGACGCAGACCATAACCAGACCCATTTTTTTTTTGTTGCCTTTCCTTTTGCTCTCCCTTTACCGTGACAACGTGTCCGGTCATCATCTGCGGCGTATGGATCATGCTCTGTGAACCTATATCTTACTCTTGCTCTACAAGCCTATCTTTCTTTCCTCAATAAACCTCATTTTTGTGCTTGCCTTAGTTTGGTGTTTCATGGTTATTCTTCGTAGATGAACACCCCAAGAACCGACATTTCAGACTAAAACCTGACATGTTGACATCTATTTTTGTAGTTTCCACATTTGTACCATTTTCCAGGTTATAGTTTGGGGAGTAAGAATATTCACAAATCAAATACAATTATACTTTATTAAGATGACTATAAATAAAACGTTAGGGCGACTTTCAATAGAAACTTCATTAGTACACAAATCCTTGCACACAGAATTAGTTTGCAGGTAATTAGAGTATGCCTCCTTTACAGGAAATGCTAGAGGACAAGGCTCTGATGCCTTTTCCTCAAGAGTCATCATCACTAACATTTTCACTAACTATGTGGATGTTGACTACAACGAAGCAACTTCCCCCCCACAGAAATAACAGCTGTTATTCCAGTCTTAATGTAAGGAACAGTGCTAAGAGACGGTCAGAGATTTCTGCAACTTCTTTCCCACCCTCTCCAAACTCTTTTATCCTCTCTCTCTTCTCCTACTTCTTCAGAGCAGAATAGCCTAGGCTGGTCAGTCCAAGGTTAAGCCTCTGTGTCCTTAGTGATACTTTCATTCGTCCCCAGGAAACTTTCCCTATTAATTACCCTCTTCCTTTTACTATCCTTAGGATGCCTACTCCTGCAGTTTTATTTCCCTCCTCTTCACTGTCACTTTGCCTACAGTCATCTACTCTCTTTATCCTGAAATAGGCTGAAATTCACTATGCCCCGGAGCTGTTATGCAAATATCCTACTACCTCCCCCCCTGACCAAATTCTTCAAATTCCTCCATTTTTTCCCCCAGGCACTGACTCATTAGTACCTTTGTATTTGGCTTTCGTTTTGACCTCTATTCTGAAACTCGCTCCTCTTTTGAAAGTCACTAATGACTTCCTAACTGCCAAATCTTGAGGCCTTCATCCTCCTTGACATTCGACCCTACTTGACAACGTTGACTCTTGCTTTGTCCTTTCCGAGGACAAAGTGTTCACCTGTCACAGTGATAATAAACTCTCATTTCACACTATCTTCTCCTTTATTGGTTCTTCTTCCCTTTGCTTGAAGAGATCTCTGAGTTCTGTACATAACAGTTTCCTTTTCTCTTTCTATGCAATATCCTCTCCTAACACTATTAAAGGCCTTGGCTTCTATTACTGTCTTAAAGTAGAGGACTCACAACTACCTTCAAGGCTGAAAATTTTAGTGCCATAGTTGCAATCTGAAATGTAGACCTCTCCCACGTAAATGTCTTTAGATCATTTCCCATTCTTCTGAACATGCTTTTCTCTCCACACCAACCAGTTCAGAATCTTTATGCCGCTCGACTCATTGTTTTCCCTTGTTCTGCATACCCTGTCGGTGGCCTGTCCTATTGATTCTGCCCTGGCACTTTTCTTACTACAATCCCTTGCTTTCAATTTCTGTATTCATCATTCCAATTTAGAGTCTGTTTATGTCTCTTTAGCTCTATTACGAGAATCTCCGGACTGGTCTCAACTTCCATTTTTGTTCCCCTAATTCATTCAGCATCAACCACCAACTTAATCACGATAAAGCATCTCTCTGCCTTTCTCCTACAGGAATGTTCACTGCTTTCAGGAATTTTGGATTAAAGTTGAAGTTGCTTCAACATTATTCGAGGCCCTTCATGGTCTAACTCCAGCCTTGCATCCCAGGTCTTGACTCTCTGATATAACCACATGCCACTGCCATTCTGCAGACATTAATAATATTTCTTTCCCTGACATATTTCAAAATAGTTACTTTTCCCCTGCCACAGCAGGTAGCAAAAGGGGATTTTTCTCTGATATTAACTGTGACAGCCTGGTTGAGCTTTTGGAGGTAAAACTAACAAAAGGTGCGGGGTAGAACTCCTAGAGTTTTTGACTTTCAGACTTAGCTACACTGAAAGCCTCTTGTCTACACTGAGCCTCTAGCAATCTGTTAATTACAGCTCAGGTTTTCCTACCCCAGCACTGATTCCCATAGAAGTTATTGGTTGGGAGGGTTCTGACCCAGTGCACTGTAATTGTCTGCATTTGCCTTTCTTTCCAATTTTGAGTGCAGAGGTTTGCCCTTTTGCCCTGTGACCTTGCTTCTCATAGAGATCTAAGAAGAGTTGTGGATTTTCCAGTTTGTTCAGCTTTTTACTTGTTGGAGAGAAGTTGCAATTGCCAAGCTCCTTAAATGCTGGACTGGAAACTAGAAGTCTTCCGATAAGTTTATAACAAAGAAAAACAAAGGAGAAATAAAGAAAAGGCAACACATGTACTATCATTAAACTTGAAGATCTGAGCTTTGGCTTCCCATCTTAACTCTCCAGTCTGGAAACCTCTAGATTGTTGATGTGTACAGGAATTTTCTCTTAAGTTACAGATATCGAAGGCAGAAGCTAATGGAATGAAATAAGGTTCTGCAAGGTTTAGTTTGGGTTCCTTTGGGGTTGTCATTATATATTCCTATTATATTTATGCTTTAAAAATGATAGGCATGATGTCACATATTACTTTCAGAATAGTAGTGATTGAAATATGAAATTTTTTTTTTTTTATTAATGCATTAGTTACCAGAAAAAAGTTAGTGGAAGATGTATGAGAAAGATTCCCAAATTCATAAAATGCTATCTTTTTCCATATGAATTTTTTCTGAGTCACAGTATTTTTGACCATGGAACAACCATGATTTTTCTACTCAAGCAATATGAATTTTTGCTATAACACATACCACGTATTTCTCATTCATTTTGCCTCTCATGATCAACACGATAATAATGAAAAATGTGAAGGAATTTGAAACACCAGGATGATAACCAAAGCATCACAACAGAAAACTACACAGAATATCTAGAATTACACAAATTATTATTAGTAGTGTTTATTGCTATTACTTTCATTAACAACCTTGACTAACAATAATTTTAGTATTGATACATATTCACTTTATGAGCTCATGATATCAAGTGGCTGAAAGGTCATACAAATATGAAGAAAATAGAAATGTGTGTTTGTGTACTCGAAACTTACTTTTGACAATATTTATCCAGCTGCTTTGTTGCACAGATGCTAGAAATAGCTGAATGTTAGATGAATATTTTTGTCAGTACTTTCTGAGATATTCGACAAAAAGGATGTTATGTAATTTGTAGAGTTTTTTTTAACAAGGAATAAGAGATTTAAAATATTAATATTAATTAATATTAAATATACACAATTCCAAGTAGATTGATAGGTATGTCTATATTCCCTTACTAATTGCTGTAGGCCACACCTGTGCTATAGAAATTTTTCAGATTATCAAACAATTCTGAGACGTTGTTATTCCTGCCTATCCATATAATTCACAGTTAATTATAGACTGGAGCAGACCCCAAAAGGAATATTTTCCATCTTTGGTAATAGATTGTTGAGTTAAAAATTTTTACATACTCTTAAAGCTACATTGCCAATAGCATCAAACCGGGCTGAAAAAGGAAAACAAATGAACAAACAAAAACAACCCGTAATCATTTGTTTGAACTTGGTTTCTTTCTTCATTTACCCTACCTAAAACATAGCTGCAAGATGAAATTTTTCTTTCTCTTTCTTTCCTTCTTTTTTTCTTTCTTCCTCTAACAAATCAGTCTGTCATACATGTATAATGTCAACCTAATTAATATACTACCCTATAAAATTCCTACTTTATGAATTCCCTGGACCACTTCATTGCTAATTGGTGTGAATAAAGCTTATTAAATGGGATATTCATCCTGGATAGAATTGTACAAATAATAGCCAGCTTCTTAAAGTCATTGTGAAGCACACATAAATTGAACCTCTCTGTAACACGTTAATAAGGAGTTCTTATCAATTTATCAGCTACTTACAGAGAAGACCTAACTTTATTTTTTAATCAGAATGTCCTTATAAGTATAGATAAAGGTTTTATTTGATGCTGCTTTAGATGAAGGATGCCGGGTTTTTTTTATTTTAATTGAAGTTATAAAAACCTGCAAAAAACTAGTGAGACTGAGATATAAAAAGATGCTATCTGCTTTCATGACTTTCTCTTTGTTTTCCTTTGTCAATCTGATTTCATGCGGTTTTAAAAAATGATAATTCTTATGACTTAAAGTGCTTACAAATGATAATTAACATCCATTTTGGAGTCCTACTATGTGTAAACAAACCTTGGAATTAATTTTATTCACTATGCAGTCAGTTCATCAGAGATGATTATATTTTCAAATCAACCATTTTCCAATAATTTTGAATGGCAAACAACACAGCAGCAATTCTGTTCTTTTTCATTTACTTCCATTAAAGATTTTGGGTAATCAGAGAATTTTGTATCAGCTGTTTCTTTACCTTTAAGGTATGCTTCGGACACTTCAATAAATTACCCTGTAGTCTGTGCTGGAAGGTAACTGATTTTTTTTCCTCAACGGCCTCGTCTTTGACACATGTTCATTTATTACTATTTCTTCCACCAGCTGACTCACTTGAGGCTAATTCTGATGGAGTGCTTTCAAACAAGGACCACTATTGGTTTACATTAACGAGGAGATGTTGGAAAGGCAGCTTTGGAACAGGAGAAATTAGAAAAAGAAAAATTATGAACCTTGGGATCAATTTTTCTATGAGTCATAATGTAATTAACTATAAAATATGAAGCTGAAAAGTATTATTCTCAGTAGACTCTGATATTTTGCTTCATTTAGGAACTCCATATTAAGAAGGAAAACAAGGAAGAAAGATTGAAAAGAAAGATAGACTTACAGTCATATTTAGGAAGAAAAATTGTGCAGAAAAGCTTGAGTTAGGAAGAAGCAGATTTAATCATATATCTGGAGTTGGATGATAAAAGTCCCTTCGACTTTTATGTTTGCACTGTAATTTTTCTATCATGTTATCATCTCTAGCAGCATTTCTTGTTATGAAAGGAGATATTTGGGGGAGATTATTCTACAGATAAACACTCTTTAGTAGCATCCCTTTCACTAAGAATGTAATCTTCAAACTTTCATACCTAAACACACTGCTGTGGTTAACCCCTTCTGTCCTGCTGGCTCAGTTAATTTCACAGGCATACCACGAACAAAAGATAGGTGAAATACTTCATTGTTAAGTTTTTTATATTTATTGTTGAAGCATAATACAATCATTTTCTTTAGCTCACTTATTTTAGGTCTTTTGGTTTTAAGTGTGGAAGATGTGTGTGTGTGTGTGTGTGTGTGTGTGTGTGTATGTGACCTTTTATAGACTAGCGGCAAGCTTCCAATCAACTTGGACTTGAAGAGATCTAGGACGCCAGCTCTTTTGAAGGACCATGGTGCATTTATTTTTCACAATTAAGCCTGTTTGTCAAGACTAGAGTCTTTTACATATTTTATAAAAATTTGGCTTTTAATAAAAGCAATAACTATATTCTTTTAGTGATTTATGGTTCTATTTTCTTTGAATCTATATCTTAACAAAAAAAGATGTGCTATTAATAAATCAGCTTCATTTAGTGGGACAGTGTATTAGAATGAGGGAAAGGGGAATTAATTGTTCTCTAATATGACCCTAACTAGGTAAAAAACATTGGTAAATCATTTATCCCTTCTGACTCCCCAGTTTTTTGAAACTCCAGGAACTAAAGCAGAGGCAGTGAATATGTATCCTTACTGTTTGCATTAGTTGTTTGCTTTAAAGTTATATCTCATGATTGTCATTGGGTTCTTTGCAGATGGAGAAAAAACATCTGGCACAGGTTTCTGCTGTCTGTCTGTCTGTCTGTCTTCACAACCTGGCTCTGACATTTGCTAAATGTCTAATCCCCAGCATGGTTCTTAACCTTGCTATGTCTTGGTTTCTCCATCTACATATTAAGAAAAAATAAATAAAAACAACACCAAAAAATTAAAAATGGTCAATAATAGCACTTCTCTTGTAGGGTTGTTCTGATGATTTAATTATGTTAATACATGCAAAGGACTCAGACCACCTTCTGGTACATTGGAAAGTTCTTCATAATAGTTATGATTTTTAACTTTATTTAACAAATACATTTAGAAGCCCTAAGACACAGTGGTGAAGCAAAAATATATTTAGTGTACATACTCAGCCCTCAGGCTGCTTACCACCTAAACAGCAGACACATGTGCTAACAGGTGTTTTTAATATTTGATGACAGGCGCTCAGAGGTTTATACAAGCTAATATGGAAGCCTAAGGGAGAGGTACCTAAATCAACCTGGGCTGGGGATGGCCAAAAAGTTTTCAAAGAGGAGGTTGTATCTGAAATGAGTGTGCAAGAGGAAAAGGCCAAAGGGTGTAAATGATAGAGAAGGAAGAGCACAGGTCCTAACTTAAAAGCATGAGAAAAAATAGCTCTTTTGGGAAAAAATCAACATCAATATTACTAAACGCTACTGTCCTTGTGGTGGTGTGAAACCAAAGCCGACTAGAGTCAGATTGAGAAGACACTTGCATGCATTACCAAGAGGTCTGGACTTTCTCTTGAAGAGGAATCATTTAATGATTTTGAAAGCAATAACTTGAAAAGATTTGTGTTTAACAAAAGATATCTCTGGTAGTGCAGATGCTAAATTTATATGAGTAGTACTGGTAAGAAATATTCAACATCAGAAAATAATCAAATGAATAACACCAAAGTCATATTCTATTCTATAAAATAATCATTTATAGGGCAATTTAAATAATTCTGATATCAAGACAAAATCTTAATGCTATAAAATTAAGTTTAAAAACTAGGATATGAATAATGAATTATATGGGGATTTGTATTTAAAAAGTACTTCCTAGGACTTTCAAATGCTATTTGTGGCAGAAGGTAGATTAATTTTATTATTTCCTTTTATTTTCCTTTATTTTCACATGGTCCTCAACAAGTATATATTTATTCCCTTTGTAACCAGAACAAAATATTAGTTTAAACATTTAAAATCATGTGGGTGAATAGATTCTAGTGAGCTTTTCTCCCTTCTGGGACAGTAAAAACTATGCTGACCTACTTTTTAATTATGCAGAGTTTGTTAAATATAAAATGCTTGGACCTTCCATTTTGTATGATATGATATGCAAAGTCATTTTATTAGATAGCAGCCGCAGGAGACTTGTGCAGTTTGAATTATGAATTATATTTGGGTTATAGACAATTATTTTTATGTTATCCAAGTTTAGACTTTTCTCCCTTCTCACAGAAAGTAGACTCAAAAAAAAAATAGAGCAAAATCAAGAAACCTGTTCACACACACGCATACACAAAACAGGAAACGTTCTAAACTTTTTTCTTACAATGATAAATTAATGCTTATCAAGGTTTATTAAGCCCATACTTTTAATATTCTAAAACAGTTTTTGTTTAACATTTTCTATTTTCATAATTATAGTAAGAAAATACACCATAGATTGAAATAATATATGTTTAGAAGTTGTTTAATTAACTAATAAAAAATGTATAGTGATATTAATTATAAAGATAAAGGAAATTTTTACAAAAATATATTATAAAATATATTGCTTGGAATAAAACAATCCTTTTCCTATTACCTCAATATCATGCCCTCCACCCACATCCTAATCAAAATATTAATAAGATGGTGATTATAGCTCTATAAATTGAAGAATATATATTTATTATTTTCAAAATTTATTTATCAAAAAATTACTCCCTCATATTCAGGGATATCCTTCAATAAAATGTAAACAACGACCAGGATAATAAAAAATTTAGTGTTAGCCTGAGCAAGAGTGAGACCCCGTCTCTACTAAAAATAGAAAGAAATTATAATCAGACAGCTAAAGATATATATAGAAAAAATTAGCCAGGCATGGTGGCGCATGCCTGTACTCCCAGCTACTCGGGAGGCTAAGACAGTAGGATTGCTCAAGCCCAGGAGTTTGAGGTTGCTGTGAGCTAGGCTGACGCCACGGCACTTGCCGCAGGCAAGAGAGTGAGACTCTGTCTCAAAAAAAAAAAAAAAAAAAAAAAAATTTAGTGTTTCTTCTGAATCACTGTAATAATGATGAAAAAAACATATTGAGGATGGGGGAGTTGTTAGGTGATTCATTACATCTCTGCTGACTTCATATCAGGATTTAGAGGCTTAAAAAATCTCAACTACTGAGACTTATTAGAAAGCTAAATTACTAATTTAAATGACCATTCAAGAATTTATAAATGAAGGTATCACCAATTTCCTTGGGCAAATCCCTGCTCATTAGTAAAGACAATGTCATGAATTGGTATGAAATTAAAAGTTTATTGATATAAATAGCAAGATATGTCATTCAAATGCCAGAAGAGTTGCTAATATCTCATTTGAAATGTAGATTTAATTTTTAATTTTGACTTATAGAGAGCTCTTCTTGCTTGGCATAAGGAATTATTCCAGAACAGATAATTCTTTGGCTATTGTGAGGGGATGATATTTAGAGCTGTATTTATTAGCCTATCTTGTCCATTAAACATTTATGAGCTGGTTCTTTATCGTCCAAAATGGCAAGGGAGCAAGAAAGATGAGCCGAAAAAAAGATACTATGAGATCTTGTGGACACTGAAGAGATATAATCACAGGTACAGATTCTGTCTCAGGATGTCTTAAATACGTCAGAACACGTTCTCTTAAGATCCACTCCAAAGCTTGATGGAGGAATGGGGGAAAATTGAAGGTAACCGATGAGTCATAAACCATAGAATGTGAGCAAAGATGAAAAGCTCATTCATGCATTCATGTCCTTAATTTCTCAGAGTTACCACTTCAGGAAATGGATATCTCTATTAGAATAAAAAAGAGGTCCTAAAACATCATCATATTTTAATATTATGACAGTCATTTAAGAGAGTGAGTTTCGTGTGTGTGTGTGTGTGTGTGTGTGTGTGTGTGCGCGCGCACGTAGTGGCTTGTTCTTTGTCTCAGAGAAAATGAGAAAAATTTCCTTGAAATTACTAATAAGAAATAGCAATGTCTGATGAATATTCTTAAATATGCAAAAGAAATGTATGTTATTGAAATGTGTTCTTTACTCTGTAGATCTATCATTCAGTCCTATAACTTTAATGCTGTCTAGATGCCAATACATCTATCTCATTGTTATATAGCTCCTGAAGACTCACCTAGCTAAATAACTAATGTATTGGCTATATAAAATTTATTTCAAAATCAACATATCAATAAATGTACCCTTGATAGCTCCTTCCCCAGACTGGTGCTTTCCTAGCATTACCTATCTTAGCAAATGCGCTTTCATTCATCTGCTTCTTCAGGCTAAAACATGTGGGACATCACTGACTCCTCTTTCTTCCTCACTTCACGTCTAATCCATCAGTAAGTAAAATGCATCCCATAGTCAACCACTTCCCATTATCTCTATATTACCGTGTACTCCAAGCATTAAGTTCTGCTTTGCAATAGCTTCCGAATTGGTCTCTTTGTGTCACACTTGCTGACTATAGATAGACTAATCATCTGGCTCCTTCAGCAGCCGGATTATTTGAAAACACAATCTGATTTTGTCAGATCCCTATTCAAACCTTACAATGGCTCACGGCACACATATAAATACAAAGGCTTTCTAAAAATACACATAAAAATACAAACGGTAAAATTCACAGTCGGTGGCCTACAAGGCATTGTATGATTTCGCCCTGACACTTTGCCGATTTTACATCCAGCCACTTCTTTTGCTCAGTGTGGCTCAGCCAACCAGACCTTGAGGTCTGTTAAACATTCCAGGCAAGTTCTGTCCTAGGGCCAGAGCCATCGATGCTCTCCCTACCAGGAACGCTCTTCCGTCAGATGCCACATTGATGATTGCCTCATTTGTCTTAGCCGTCTGCCAAACATCTCCTCACAGAGGCCAGCCTTACCAACCCACAACATACCCAGTCTACACCCAAAGCCACTCTCTTTCCTTATTTTCCTTATGTGTGTTTTGTTTGTTTGCTTGTTTGCTTATGTTCTCTCTTTCTCCACTATACTATAATCTCATAAAGGCTGGGATGTTGGATTTTTGTTTCCCTCTACACCTAGGGCCTAGAATACCACTTGGAAGATAATAGACACTCAACAAAAGTGCATGGAATGCTGAAGACTATTGCAGAGAAAGCTGAAGGACCAAATATTTAGTACCTCTTAAGTACTAGCGGCTCTTCCATAGAAAAGTAGAGGAAAATTCAAGAAAACACTGTGGGTCTTCGATGTTTTTTCCTTTGCAATCTCAAAATAGTCTCTCCTGAAATGCTAGTAAATGAGAGTTTTACACCAGCTTTCCATGGTCTCCTGACATATTTTTATGATCAAGTTTATTATAATAAGTAATACTTATTATCAGTAGCATTTTAAAGATTGTATTAAAAATTATTTTTACATTCCCTGTTTTATTCCATGATTTTAACTGTCTAGTGCTATCATTTACTTAGTTTGAGAAAGGGTATAAAGAGAGGTTAGAACAATATACAATATAAACTGAAAGTAGGCAAGAAGGAGGAAAAATGTATAGGCATTAGATGTAGTGAGGTGTATTCTAATAAAATATTTCGGTAATCATAACCTGTTATCAGTGGAACATGAATTTAGAGCAAAGCTTGTAACAGTCAGAATGAAAAAGTAGAATTAGTTAGTTGTGTAAATTCCCACGTAAGAATAAAAGAGGCCAGTTGCTCAGAAGTGTAACTATTCCTGATACTAAGTTGTTCGGGTTTTTTTTTTTTCTTTAGGATTTCTCTTAAGATCCACATAGAGATGACACTATCAACACAATAAGGGATGTGATCAACAAAGCCACTTCTTATAAAGCCTATGACAACACACACACACAATCCAGTTTGCAAACATGCACCGCAGCACGGTGGAGTGAGGAGAAGCTGAGCTGGGAGCACAGCTCTCTTCTTGTCTGCGTTAGAGCATCTGGAGAAACAGACAGACTCCATGGCCTTCAAATCATCCACCCAACTATAAATATTTGATAGACCCTGGGTCAGGATGAATCCGAAATGATGCTTTCTGAAGTACTTGCTGTGCGGCTTTTTCATGTTGGCAGTTAAACCAAACTCAGGTGCCTGAACAGGTATAAAGTATAAAAGGCGGGGTGGTAGGATTAATCCTTCAACACCAATTCAGAAGTTTAGCAAGAATGCTTGCCATCCCACCCTATCTCAAAGATGACTGTTGAATGTTCCTTCTGAAGTGATCACTATTCTCTCCTAAAACTATTAATATTTTGCGTTCACATTGAGTCGTAGACAAAATAGCGTATCTGAATCCATTTTGGAGGAGGCAAAAATGAACCTGTCTGCTTCACTGTTGAGGTCATTATTTCATTATTCTCAAAGCAATAAAATAACTCTTTATCATATAAAATAATTTCTTTTTATTTCTGTTTTACATAGCCAAAATGGGAAATACGGGTGAAAATAGTTATATATTATATCTAGCCCATTTAAAAGTGATACATTTTTATGAATCAGGGTCCAAAATAAGGATGGATGTGATATATTCACACCTTACTTAGAGATTTTTGATGTTTTATCAAGAGAGTATGACAACTGATTTTAACTTTCTCAATAATATTACAGTATGTGTTATTTACGAGCATTAACAAATTACTGAGCTCAGACAACTTAGCCCATATCCAGTTTTTGACCACGAAGTTACAAGACAAAAAAATGATGATACAATTGTAATTCTCCAAATTAATACTACCTACATCCTTTCAAAGTAATAGCTATACGTTAAATAATGACATGATGTTAATTCCTCTTTATGCTCCTAAGATTAGAGGACTAATTTTGGAGTACTTATGAATTATATTATTTAATTAAGGTTTTTGATTCTAAATTACTTACATTGAAAATATAACTTTATAAAATTTTTAATAAAAAATACATTTTCCCCAAAAATCTGATTATCATTATTTCTGCCTATAGTGATACTTCTCAAACTTTAGTATGTACAATAAAATGTCTTTAAATGTTGATTTATGACACTCGGAGATACCCACACCTCAACATTTTGATTCAGGTGATTCTAATAGAGACCCTTTGAAAAACACTGCTCTACAGAAAGAAATGAACTTTGTTACATAGAGTGAGACCACCACTATGATCCATTTCTTCTGTTTTTAAAGAATAGATTTTAACAATGTGAATTTTTTGTGCATATTTAAGAATATTTTTCTATTTATTAATCAATTTTTCAATCTACTACAGTGGTGGTCCCCAGAATGGTATACAAGAACTCCAGGGGGGTTGGTTAATAAACCCATCTCTAAAAAAATTACAATTTTATTTCTATTTATTTTGCATGCTGAAATAATGCATATGGTAATTATTTGATCAAAGTAATGCTCTGGTATAGTAGAAATCAATTCAGTTTATTCATAAATAAATGTTTATGAACATTTTGAGGATACTTATTCAAATCATTTTTATGGATATGTCCGAAAGTGTTGTCTACCACTTCACTGGGAAGAATGTCTCACTTTTTATTACCCATAGGAGGTGAAATAGTAAATATAATTCAATGGCTTTTAAATACACAGTTGAGGACTATGTTTCAACTCTGGGGAACATTTTATTGTTTAATAAGATAACGATAATCCTGTCAGAATCAGTGCCTTTTTTTCAAGATTTCCTTGAAATTTGAACAGTCATGGCACTCACCTAAATTCAAGTTCTGCATTTTCCTTTGTTAAATCTGAGGTAGCAGAACATTGGGATGGAAAGTGTTTGAATTGCCAGTCCTTGCTTTTAATCACTGTCTTTTGAAAGGGCAGGAGCGGCTGCCTGTTTCCTTCATTGTTTCATTAAATGCATTTTGCTTCTGTTGCTGTTGCCAGGCAGAGAAGAGGTGACCTGGACTCAACACAGTGGCAGGTGGAGATAGGGGCATTTTTTTAATGTGTGCTTCTATTATCATTGCTCAGTATCTAATCTTTATTTTTTCTTAAAATATTAAATGGTACTATCTTCAATGAATTTTTAAGAATGAAGAAAACATTGAATATAACATATCGCTTAGCAAAAGTGCTAGTATGAATTTCTGAAAGCAAGCTTCTGCAGAGTTGGTAAGAACAACTTTTTAACTTACAATTTCATTCATGAAAAGGACTGTAATTCTTTGCACATTTTGACTGCTAACAAGAAGATTAGCATAAAGGAGGAATGAATTTAATATCTAGCATATTTATCTTAAATTCTAATTTGACTTATTAACCTCCTTGCATCCTACCCAGAGTCAGTGGGAGAAAAATAGTGAACCAGGAAGAAATAAAACGAAGTTCAAGTACAGCTGGTTCACTGTCCTCCTTATGACATTGGCCCAAACTTTCTGGGCTGCATTTTGGGTATTTGACAGCATTGTGGTTTTGTTCTTAGCAGACTGAGCAGAGAGGCCATGGATCGAACTGCCTATTGGTGATTGCTGGCAAACCTCCGAGAACAGGGTTAGTGAGAACGTTTGCATTCAGGGATCTTCTTACCAACCCTGAGGATTGAAAAGTTGTTTCTTTGGGCAGTGAGGACGTCTTCACAACAAACCCCTTGCTGATTTTCTCTAACCCAGAAAACACTTCATTAAAGACTCTAAATGAACTAGCATAAAGCCTGTATGTTTTTCTAAATATAAGTTCATCTTAAAATCTACTTCATTGGTTGTTAATTGAAGTCTATCATTTTTATTACAGACATACAATGACATTGAAAGTCAGTGGACAGCGTAATACTACTCATGTTCTATTGTGTCCTGATAGTATAATGATTCTAGAAATAATGAGCTGAAGTTGTTTATTAAAGAGAAAAGGAGGAGGAGGAGGGGTGGGAGGGGGAGGAGTGAGGGAAGGGAAGGAGGAAGAAAGGAGGGAAAGAAAAGTAGGAAAAAAATGCAAAGGCTGTACATTCAAAGTTGCAGTATTCTCATTTGTTACACAGTTTTAAAATCAACTTAAAAAATGCTAATCTTCAGAAGTCCTGAGATCTTTCATTTTGCAAAGACAGCCAAGGAAGAGGGAATGGCACAAACCGTTGGTCTCTTATGCCACCATCCCCTTTGAGAGCAACAGACGAACAATGTTTATTCCTACGCACCTTGAGATGAGGACAGTTTTTTGGAAGTTCTAGCAAGGGGCTGAAACCACTCTCATGGTTTGTGGAAAGAAAAACTATCCTTTCTTGAGAAAGGTCACCCTTTCTATGGAATAGCTTGAATATTAAAACATAAGAATATTAACTTTCTTTCTAAACACGAGTATGATGTCACTCCACCTAAGCGTGCCTACGTGTGATCCTTATGACCTGCACGATCTCATATCAAGGTTCAGCCTTCTTCTCTCCTGCCACTCTCCTCCCTCTCTGCTTTTATTATTTGTTCTTTCCATACTCTTTTCCACATATGCCTCTGGCATGAAACATCCTTCTCCTTCAATAACAGTAAAAATTCTGGGTTCTCTGTCCAGCTCAAATGTCACATTGCCCTGGCAGACTTTCCAGTTTTTTCTTTTTCCCAGCAGTGGAAATCCACCCCCATTTTTGTATTTTTATGCCCCCTTTTGGACAACACTTAGCAAATCCTATCCAAATTTTCTGTTGTGTGTTTATTTCTCCCTCAGTTCGTGAGGTCTGTACCCTTAATCATTTTTTAATTTCTCTGGCACACTGTACATATTTAATAGATATTTATGGAATGAATTAAGGAGCCTATAGTTTTGAGGTGAGAATGGAATTCTGAAAGGTATACATAGTTGTCCATCAGTGTCCATGGGGAATTTGTTCTAGGACTCCCTGCACACACCAAAATCCATGCACGCTCAAGTCCCTTATATAAAATGGTGTGATATTTGCATATAACCTATGCACATCCTCCCATACACTTTAAATCATCTCTAGATTACTTACAATATTAATACAATGTAAATAGTTGTTACGCTGTATTGTTTATGGAATAATGACAAAGGAAAAACGTCTGTACTTGTTTAGAACAGATACTTTTCCTTTCCTGAATATATTTGACCTGTGGTTGGTTGACTCCACGAATGTGGCACCCACAGATGCAGAGAGACAACTGTATACTTCAGCAATGACACCAGTGTGCTCGACTTTGGAAGTTGATAGAGTCCAGTTACTGCTGCTAAAATCGCTCTCCCTCAAAAAGGAAGATTGCCCCAAGTGATGGTACTACTTTGACAGCAGTCTGCCTTAGACAGACAGTATAGGGTACTGATGAAAGAGTGGGGACTTTGAAAGTTGACTTCTCGAGTTCACATTGTAGTTCTGCTATTCTCTGGCTACATAATACTGGATTAATTAGTTAACTTCTCTGAAGTGTCTACTCATTCAGAAAAGAAAATAATAACAGTATCAACTTTATATGGTTGTTTGGAGGCTCAAATCAGTTAATACATATAAAGCATTCAGAAGATTAACTATAGTAAACTATAAATACTATTCATAAATAATCAGAACAAAGAAACATTTATCGCATTAAATAATGGGTGTCAATACTTGAGTGGGCATTAAAGATGGCTTGGATACCATGGGAGTTTTGCAGATTTTACCCTCATATTCCAGATTTAGATATATGTTTCTTAGGAAATAATTGTGAGATATCTTTTCTAATTTTAGGCAGACATTAATATAACCAACTTGAAAAGGTAAAATAAAATATTAATTTCAGTCAAATTTGTACGAACAATTATCAATACAGAATTGATCTCATTTGCACATTAAAATTTTAAATTCTTGGCTAAAGATCACTTCTAATGTTCACAAAGATAGTTCTCCAGCAATATACCATAGCTAACAATTAGATCAATTTCTGCGTCAGTGGTATCTTCCCTGGACTCCTCACCCCAACAGAAATGTTGCCAAGCTCATGGAGCTAATGTGGAGTGGATCACTGGTGATATAAGGTGGGGAATGAAATTGGGGAAGGGAGACAGATGGCGAACATGTTAGTAGTTTTGGAGAGTAGTAAATGCAGAGTAGTAAATGCTAAGAAAAATAAGACAGGTAAATGATAAACAGTGACTGCAGAAAGGTCAGGCAACTCCTGTCTGGAAATGACTCTTGACCTGAGAACCTGAGATGGGAAAAGCAAAAGAAACCAGGCGTGCAAATGCCTGGAAGCAGCTCATTGCAAGCAAAGTGACGCAGTACAAAAGCCCGAGGAACAAACAACCCTTGCGCATTTGAAGGACCCCATGAACAAAAGGATGGTGTGGTTAGAGTGCAGTAAGTGAAGGTCAGAGTGGAACTTGACAAATGCAGAAAGGACAGCAGAGGGCCAGGCCACTGTCCAGAGTTTGAATTTAATTCTAAGATTAAATGAGAAGCCATTGGAGGACTTGAAGAATGGCCACGGTATGCTCCGTCTTGCATTTAATAATATTATTTTGACTGCTTTAGGGATAATGAATTTTTCTGGGGGAAACACAGTGCAAGCATTGTCTGGGAGAGTTGCTGCACAGATGGAGAGAAAAGCACCAACTGGGCGACATTTTGAAAAGAGAGTTGACAGCACTCACTGATGGATTTATTCAGTAAGCAGATATATAATAGGACCTACTATGGGCATAAACTTGGAAAAAGAACATCTCCTGATACTACTGGGAGGTTGCCTGCTTTCTAGAAAGTTATTACCAAAACCATAATAATTGAGCCAATAACTCTTCTCTCTAAGATATTGTCACAATGCTTGGCTTATAGATGGGCTTCCTTTTCAAAATTAAAAAAATGCAAAGTCATTATAAACTATTATATATATATAATATATATATATATTTTGCATTCAACAAAAGATAGGGTAAAAGCTGCTTCAAATTTGGGACAATATGATGTGTTTAAGTTCCTGCTTTAGTTTTCTAAATAGCACATAATTCCTAAATTCTTTGTGTTTATGAGCATAACATCTCAACCCATGTAGAAAGCTCTGTCTATATAGATTTGATTGCCAGAGCAAGTTGTTTAAGTGAACTGCAGAATGGACTTCTGAAAGGAAATTGCAGGAGGATGGCAATTTTCAAGTCACATCTTTTATTCACATTTGATTTAAATGTGTACCTGTGTGTGAAAGAGAGTTTAAGTGGGTATAATAACAGCTTCAAAAAAGAGTAAGATTCCGTTACTTACATTTTATACTTTGAATGATATTATTGAATACCTTAAATTGCGTTAAAAGTGACAGCTATAAATCAAGGAAACACTTCATGCTTAGAATCTTATCTTTTACATTGTTTAAACTAGCAATTTTCATACAGTGCAGGAAGAGGCCAGCTGTCATCATGAACTTTCCCTTTACAAGAATGCAACCTTTTCTTTACTTCTAAATCTCTTAGCTGCTTCTCTGGTTTTAGTTAATGTTCTCACGGGGAGGTAATTGAACACTGACTGTTCTGTTAGGTGTGAAGTTTGATGGAGACAGATCTATAGGATCAATGAGTGCAGGCGGGAAGAGTATTCTTTCTCCTAACAATAGGTGATGAAACCCAGCACAGAGCTTTCTATTTGGTTTGTGCGGTTGAGTTTGCTTATTTCTATTTAATCCAACTCAGTCATTTAAATTATCTGTAAATATATTATAACCAGTAAGGCCTTCATTTTTTATACCGTTAATTTGTATGTATCAAACATGGAGTTTGCTATAATTCTATTTATTCTTCATTGGAGCAAAGCTCCCATAACAGTCAATGTTGACTATGAACAAAGATGGATTTAGTGTTTACCAAAAACTTCTCTATTAATACAAAAATTAAAAGACCTTAAAACCGGCAACACTAACAACCCAAACAGAAATGTTTGCCAAAAACATCTGAGGTACTTCGATAGACGACAAAATCAAAGGAAAAAAATAGTCATGACCAGGCAAGCAAGCATTGCATTTGATGATTCAATTTGTTTCACTGGAATAAAAAATAATGACAGAAATTTTATTACTTAAAAATAGCTCAGAAAGCACAATACACTGACACTGCCAACAACATTTTCAGAAGCAAAACGCATACTGAACTAAAAACCTTTGTAATAGAGGATGTCTTTATCACGATTTATGTGTTTGAGCAGGGAGAGACAACCAGGCAACATTTAAACTGTAAATAAACCCAGAGCTCATGGGCTTCTAACATACCTCAAAACACTTGCTTTTTATCGCATCTTAGACTGTCTGTGTAAAACAGGGAGAGAACCAACATTATTTCCCTCATTTTACAGACAGAGAAATTCTGAAGCTTATGGAAATGATACGTCTTATTTTTCTGTATTTAGTAAACTAGGAAAAACAAAATAAACCAAGATTTTCTGAGTTTGGGTTGTTGAATTATGCCGCGACATTCCTGCTGTCTGTCCGATATAATGAAAGGGGAAAGAATAGCTTCCTGTTTTCTTTTTTCTACTTCCATTTCCTTTTTCCCCCTTCCTTCCCTTCCCTGTCCCTGGCTCCTCTTCCCTCCCTGTTCTCCTTTCCCTTCCTTATCTCTCACTAAATAAAAAAATAGAAACGACATATTGAAACATTTAGGTGTTAGAAAATTTGGAGAAGAGATGATAAAGTCAAGAGTTTTGAATTCTACAGTACAGTGAAAACTCATAAACAAACGAAGCGCACATTTCCAAATTTACTTTTGTGGACTAACCCACCCATCCTACTTCCTACCAATCCATGGGTCATATAAGCACTGATGCAGGGAGGTTTTCCTTGCATTTCTTTCTTATTATCATGAATTCACTGATTATGTTTATAAACTATCCCTAAATGTCAAGAGCATTATGCACTTAATACTTACATATTACAGGCCCAGAATAGAGAGGAAGGAAAAGGTTTTATCTGTTGACTAACATCCACATAAACAGGAGATGGTGTTTTTTGCTGCTGAAAATTTATTTATGCTAAAGAGCTATTCTACTACCTTTCATTCCATGCTTTGGGAAAACTAAATTACCCAGTTACACTAGATGAAAAAGACTTCCCAATAAAATATTGCTGCTTTCATTTATTTTTCTATGGAAACAAAATTGAAAAAAAAAAAAAACCCCAACAATGTAATCTTATGGATTTGTTCATGGTCTGGAAATATATAGGAATGCAAATTGTATTCCATCAGGACCTGTAGCAACTATTGCATTAGAAAGATGTATGTCTACACAATAATAGCAAGCTCTCTCTTATTTCATGAGAAGACAGAGTTCAGGTTTAGGAAGCAAAAATATTCCGTATTTTTGTTATGGCACACTTTGTATTCTGAACTACTAATTTTTGAGTAAACCCTGTTGTGGAAACTGAACAAAACATGCACTACTAAAAAACTAGGAAAAAAAATTTCCCCACATTCTCTACTGCCTTATACTAACTCTGATCCTGATTTTCAGTCTGAACAGAAAGAATAATATCATACACCGTGAGGCCATGCATCTTAGCTGACTCCAGATTTTACAAAATCCCTGCTGTGAGTGTGAATCACTGCAGAAGTGGTGATTCATGTCCTTTTGTAAAGGTTAGACCTGCAAATCTTTAAGGAAAGAAAAAAAAGCAGATAGAGGAATAAAAGAGGTGACTGTAGGTCTTTCACTGAGTGGAAATAGAATTTTCCACAATCTATATACTCTACAGGGGTCCATTCCTCTCACAGTTGGTGTCTGTTCTCCCAGGCTCTGAGCCCCAGAGCTCCCAATAACATTAATTGCTTCAAAGTCCCTATCTAGAGAGGAAGGAGATTTCACTACAGCAGAAAAGTTAGAAGTTAATTCGATAAAAATAAATACTTCTGAAGCCTGGAAGGGTGGCAGGGAGAGGGGGATGAAGAGAGGTTGATTAATGGGTATAAATATACAATTTGATAGAAGAAATAAGACCTAATGTTTGATGGATCAGTAGGGTGACTACAGCTTACAATAGTCTATTGTACATTTTAAAATAGCTAGAAGAGAATAATTCAAATGTTTCTAGCATAAAGAAAAGACAAATACTTAAGGTGATGGATATTCCAATTGCACTGATTTGATCTTTACAAATTATATGAATAATAAATCAGCATATGAACCCTGGAATATGTACATCTATTATGTATCAATAAAAAAAAGAAAAGAAAAAATTACTCCTGAAACACATGTAAAAAAAATCTCCTATGAGTCTGAGTTAGAAATACTAATGTTATTTTATAAAGAAGTATATTTTAATGGAATATATAATTGCTTTGTTCTACATGAAATATTAGCAAATTGTTATAATTTTCTTAAAAGCACAGTGTTTACAGGAAATCAAAGTCAAAATCGTCTAAGAATACTTGAATACCTTGATATCAATAGTCACTACCAATTCTTTATAATCTGCTACAGACTTGGGATATTGCTTGCATTTTATTTTGTTGCACTGGGTATAAAATAGATTTCTGTGATTTACCTTATATATCTAGTTCTATATTATTTCAGCATTAAAAAGAGCTCAAAATTTGGTTCCGGTTATTTTGTGTTGATGTTTTCCTATGCTTTACAGCTGCCTTTTCTCTAATCTGTCTGAAGAGCCAGCACTAATCCATAATGCCGTGCACCTGCTATTAGATGCCGTGAGCTCAGAGATTGATATACATGAGGAAGGGAAGCTCATTAACCAGCCCAGGTATATGCAAGTTCAGCAGATGGCACATGGAGAAGTTTATCATTGCAGCTCCATTATACTCTCCTGTCAATTTCAAGTACACCACTCTTTCAGGCACATATTTTTGGTTCACTTGAATTTGCAAGTGGCCAACAGAACACATCAGGGTTAGTGAGTCTAGGCGCTGCTCTGAACTTCAGAACATGCAGGAGATTTTCTGGCTCCAGTCCTGCCATTTTAGAGCATTCTAGAGTTTGAGTGTCTTTAAACATATCTATTGAGAAAACATAGAAAATTCTACATTCATATTGCTCTTTGTGTAGCAAAAATTAAAATGAGTTAGGAAAAAAATTATATCTGGTAGGACATATTCATTTCAAGCTTTTATACTTACTGGTGACACCATATGATAAGACTTCAGACTTTTTTTTTTTTTTACTATTGTCAGTTGCTGCATATTTTATAGGGTGTTGTCTCAACTTGAATGATGGTGGGCTACCTGGTGTAAGCTGTTTCACATGCATGATTAAATTATATTTCTTCCTGTCTGAACAAAGATTATATTGAAAATACAGGAAGGATTTGGCACCAGGGAAATACATGTTAGTATTTGACAAGTGTGGAACAGTGAAGGAAAACATCAATATGTGATGAAGTCATGATAAGGATCTAAAAAAAAATAAGAGGGAGTTCTCTGAATGTTAAACGGACAAATGCCTAGACACTCCTTTGAAACGCCATTGAAATAGCCCTCGTATCACTTAATTTTCAATTGTTAGACTCATCTGGGCAAAGTAAGTTGGTATCCAAGGAAATCAAGAAATCCTATTTCTTGACATTTGCTGAATTCAAAGATCTAATACACAATAGTAACAGGAGTTCATATGTGAGTCAAGATGTAAAAATATATTCCAATTTGCATTTTCTGTTTCATGGTAGATTAGAAAATAATGACATATTTTGAAATGTGAAAAAATACGAAAACAGGATACATTTCTGAATGCCAGCTAGAGTCAAAATTAAAATTTTAAAAACTGTCGAAAATGTACTAAAAAGTTAGAGACTTAGAAGCACAGAAAAGATACAGGTCTACTCTGGGGAGGGACAAGCCCAAATAATGTGAATCCTTAAATGGAAAGCGGGACAAGGAGAGAGCCTGGGTCTCAGTTTGGCATATGCCTTTGAGACTGCAGAACACAAGTTACAGAAGTTATAAATGAGAAAAAAAAAATGTGGAACTTTTCAAGGTTATTTAAACCAGTACCCTTCTTTTAGGCAGATGAATTCCCAAGGCGGTAAGAAAGAACAGTATAGTTGTTGATTCTATTTTAAAGTACTCTAGAGGGGGAGATTCCAGGACATACCTTCATATACTTTTTCCAGCTTTTATTAGCCTCATAGGATGCTTACATACAAATGAACTCAGAAACTACCAATCAAAATTCAAAATTGTTCTGCTAAATCTGGAAGTAATATTTCAGTCTACCAGTGATGGGAAGGTTATGTCTCCTCTTCTACTTCCCTCCATGTATCTACCACTAGAAAGCTTTCCATTTTATCTCATCCTATTATTCTTCTATATGTTGGTGGCAAGTTACCCTTTCCTATTTTCCTCTGATCTTACAATTATAGAGTAGATCCAAATTTATAATGCTGGTTGGTAATGTTTAAAATTTAACTTGCTTTATATTTTTCATGTTTTACAATGAGGGAGATGTATCCAATGTCTAATTGCATGAGAACATAGAAATCACAGATTCTTAGTGTCAGGTGAGATATCAGAAGGTACATTCCTACAAAACTTGTGTTTGGACAGCTTCAACAATAAGGAACTTAATATATCATGACACAGCCCAAACATCTCTGAAAAATGAAATTTCTTGCTAAAGATCATAGAGCATCTAAGCTCCTATTTCCAAGTTTAGTGCCAAGTTAGTGCCCAACAGATCTTGTTGGTTCATTTTGATTTTTAATAACCATGCAGTTTAAGGGAAAGATTTCTAAATCACTCATACTCCGATAAAGCATGTTTTGCCCTCACTTCCCTGCTCTCCCATCCAATTTACAAGTTTTCGTTTTCATATAATGCAGGTTTTATTTAATTTCTTCAGGAATTTAAAGTAGTATATATAAATTATCTAACATAATTCTTTTCAAACATACCTGGAGCTTCACTGCAGACAATTTAACTATGGTTTTATTTAAAGCATACATCTCTTTTCTAAAGTATGAAAACGTCTCACATTAAACAAGGTTGGCATAGAATAGACCCCACTATTTCATATTTTCTGTGTGTACTGGAACATAAATGAAGATATGCTTCCCTAAGACTTCAGAAATGGAATCATTATCAGAGAAAAATCAGAAAGCTGAAATAATCCCAACATTATCTAAGGATAATGTCCCATACTGTTATAACCTTTATGCATACATTTAAAACAGGAAGTAAAATTATAAACTTTGAAAAATGAAAAGACACAATTTTTAAAAAGGGCCAAATTCTCTATTTTCGATTCCAAATAAAATTAGTGGAGACTTCAAAAATAGGTCTCAGATTACCCAAGTGTACAAAGATAATATATAGCTACATATTTTCAGTGCAGCTTTACATTTTGATAATTTTTAAAGACTGAAGTAGGTGTGCCTACTGATATATTGATGCAGAAGGAAACTCAGCTTATGGTCAAAATATGCACTGCTGATGAAATTACGAATTTTAACTTTTGGCTGGAGAACCACATATTATTACGTCTTTACTACAATTCAAGAAGGGAAACCAACATGGAGATGTTATATCACAGTTAATTATTATATTCAACACATACTTCTTAACAAATCTGTGTTTTTCTTGACTGATTCTCATAAGGGAGTTGAATAATTTGGAGATGTAGTCTAATTTCTCTCTAGTAGGGCTAGAATTTGCCAACTAATCTTGTGAAGGGGTTGTGAAGGAGTTCTAAGAGGGAAGTTTATAGCACTAAATGCCTATATTAAGAAAAAAGAAAGATCTCAAATAAACAACCTAACTTTACAACTCAAGGAAATAGAAAAAGAAGAACTAGTCAAGCCTAAAGTCTGCAGAAGAAAGGAAAAAATAAAGAGTATAGCAGAAATAAATAAAATAGAGATTAGAAAAATAATTGAAAAGATCAATTAAACTAACTTGGCTTATGAAAAGGTAAAGAAAACTAACAAGCCTGTAGCTAGACCAAGAAGACAAAGTAAGAAATGAATTAGGAAACATTACAATTGATACCACAGAAGTACAAAGGATCATCAGAGACTACACTAAACAATTATACACCAATGAATTGGTTAACCTAGAAAAAATGGAAAAATTCCTGGAAACTACACCCTACTAAGACTGAACCATGAAAAAATAGGAAATCTAAACAGACCAATAATGAGTAAGGAGATTGAATCAGTAGGAAAATGTCTTGCAACAAAGAAAAGCTTCACTGGTGAATTTTACCAAATAGTTAATGAAAAATTAAGACTAATTCTCCTCAAACTCTTCCAAAAAATTGAAGAGAAGGGAAAATTCCCAAGATAATTTTATGTGGCATTACCCTGATATCAAAGCCAGATAAAGGCCCTATAAGGAAAAAAAAAAATTACAGGCCAATATCTCTGAGAAACATGCAAAAATCCTCAACAGAAATACTAGCACACTGAATTCAACAGCAAATGAAAAGGCTAATACACCATTATTAAGCAGGATTTATCCCTGGGACGCAAGAATGGTTCAACATATGCAAATCAATAAATGTGATACACTGCACTAACAGAATGAATAAATGATAAAAATCATATGCTCATCTCAATAGATGCAAAAACAGCATTTTATAAAATTCAACATCTTTTTATGGCAAAAACTCAACAAATTAGATATAATAGGAAAGTACCTCAACACAACAAAGTCCATATATGACAACCCCACAGCTAATATCATACTCAGTGATATAAAGCTGAAATCTTTTCCTCTAGGGCCAGGAGCAAGACAATAATGCCCACGCTCACCACTTCTATTCAATATGATATAAAAGTTCTAGCCAGAGCAATTGGGCAAGAGCAAGAAATAAAAGCCATCTAAATTTAGAAGGGAATAAGTTTATTGTCCTTGTTTGCAGATTACATGATCTTTTCTATAGAGAACTCTAATGATTCCATGAAAAAATTGATAGAACTAATAAACAAATACAGTAAAGTTGTAGGATCCAAAATCAACATACAAAAATCAGTAGTGTTTCTTTATACTAACAACAATCTATCTGAAACAGAAATCAAGAAAACGATCCCATTTACAATGGCATAAAAAATACCTAGGAATAAATTTAACTGAGGAGTTAAAAGACGTGTACACTGAAAAGTGTAAAACATTGATGTGCAAACTTGAAGAAGACACAAATAAATGAAAAGATATTCTGTGTTTATGGATTGGAATAATTAATATTGTTAAAAAGTCCATATTACCCAAAGTGATCTACAAATTCAAAGCAATCCCTATCAAAATTTCAATGAAATTTTTCACGGAAATATAAAAACCAATCTTAAAATCTGTATGGCACCACAAAAGACCCACATCAGTCTAAGGAATCTTGGGCAATAAGAACAAAGCTGGAGGCATCACACTACCTGACATCAAACTATACTACAAAGTTATACTAATCAAAATAGCATGGTACTGGCGTAAAAAGTGACATATAGACCAATGAAATGGAATAGATGTCCCAGAAATGAATCTGTACATTTTCAGTCAATTGATCTTTGACAAAGGTTGCAAGGACACAAAATGAGGAAAGGACAGCCTTTTCAATAAACATGAGTTGGGAAAACTAGATATCCATACCGCAGAAGAACAAAATTGGATCTTTACTTCAAATCATATTTAAAAAATCAAGTCAGAATGGATTAAACTAAATGTAAGACCTGAAACTATAAAACTACTAGAAGGAAACATAGGTGAAAAACTTTTTGATATTGGTTTGGGTATTGAGTTTTTTGTATATAAACCTAAAAACACAGGCATCAAAAGCAAAAATTAGACAAATGGGATTTCATCAAGCTAAAAAGCTTCTGCATAGAAAGAAAACAATCAATAGAGTGCAGAGACAACTTATGGAATCAGAGAAAATATCTGCAAACCATACCTTTGCAAAGGGCTTAATATCCAAAATATATAAGGAATTCAAACAACTCAACAGTAAGAAAACAAATTACCCAATTAAAAAATGGACAGAGGACCTAGAAAGACATTTCTCAAAGCAAGACATACAAGTGAGCAACAGGATATGCAAAAATACTAACATCACTAATCATCAGGAAAATGCAAATTAAAATCACAATGAGATATTACCTCACACCTGTTTAAATGGCCATTATCAAAAAGACAAAAGATAACAGGTGTTGGTAGAATGTAGATTACTATAGCCATTATGGAGAACACTATGGAGGTTTCTCAAAAAATTAAGAATAGAACTACCATATGACCCAGCAATCCTCTACTGGGTACATAAGTAAAGGAGTCCAAGAGATATTTGCACTCCCATGCTCATTGCAGCATTTTCAAAACAGCCAAGATACATAGCCTAAGCGCCCACTGCCAAATGAATGGGTTGAGAAAATGTGGTATATGTACTCAGTGGAATACTACTTAGCCTTTAAACAGAAGGAAATTTTTTCATTTGTGACAACATAGATGAACCTGGAGGACACTATGCCACATGAAACAAGCCAGGCACAAAGAGACAAATATTTCATGACCCCACTTATATATGGAATCTAAAAAGGCTGAACTCATAGAGCAGAGAGTGGAATTACCAGTGTAGTTACCAGGGGCTGGGGGAGAAATTGGGCACAGGGCACAAAGTTTCAGTTGGATGTATGAATATGCTTGGAGGTGTACTGCACAGCGTGGTAACTACAGTTAATAGTATGGTGTTGTATACTTGAAAATTGCAAAGAGTAGATTTTAAGTGTTCTTACCACAAAAAATGATAAAGATGTGAAGAGATAATGCTAATTAACTTAATTATTTCACAATGTATACATATAGCAAAATGTCAAATTTATACCATAAATATATACAGTTTTTATTTGTCAATTATACCTTAATAAAGCTGAGGGAAAGAAAAGATCTAACTTGAAGAAAATAACAATGGAAGACACACAGCTCTTTTACTGCTGGAAATGAACTTTCATCAGCCTCATTGCAAAGTAAAAACCACAACTTTCTAATCAGATCTACCAAAAAACCAGCTCCCCAAAAATCAAATTTTATCAAGGAAAAGATTTGAAATGTAGATTTAAATATACTTGCAGTAAAGATGTGCTATTAACAAAGAAAATAAAGACGATTTAGTTTTTTTAAAGAAACACATTTGAAAAAACTGACATTATTGGATGCATAAATAGAATACATACTGGGTTTACAAGGATTGTGAGGAAAAGTTCACCTCCTCTGATACTTTTATCCAATTCTTGGGGTCCGCCAGGATACTCTTTGTAGAAAATAGTGTGGGTGAATAACCCACAGGTCTGTCGAGGGAGGACCTGAAGAAAAGGCGGAAAAACAGCACATTGACATGATTCCATTAATATCTTCACCACTGTCTCATGACTTCACAGTCTGCAAATGATCATTTCCTATTGGAGTTCCTTGATTGTTAGGGTCAAAATCTTACTGAAATCAAGAGCAAATGTTGGCATTAATTATATAAATATTAAGGAAGTTGCCAAATCAAAGCTATAGGACATATAGGTTAAAGAATTTTCACTGAGTTCTATAAATCTAACCCAACAACTGAATTATGTTAAAGGATTAGCAAAATTGAATAAATAAATAAAGCCTTCTAAGGATTAATTTCATCCAAGAATGGAGATTCTTCAAGGTTATTTTTCATGCTATTAGGCCATTTCTCTCTGGCCTTCTGACATCCCATCTTGTGTTGTACAGAGGTTTTCGGATTCAACACCATCACTATTCATCACCCCTTTTACATTAGTTTTGTTTTTACTACACTCTGAATTTAAATTTTATCACAGTAGCAGTAAATTGTCTAATGACTGATTCTGGTATATTTTATGGTTATTTCTTTTATAAATCTGAATGTTTAACAGAGAAAGCAATTAAGTAATTTTATTCCAAAACCTTATTTTGAATAATAAACTACTTATAACCTAATGGAAAAATGCATCTAATTGCACAGAGTAGCTGTAATTTTTTGAATTCTTTGCCTAATTATTGTTACAGTTTAGATTAAATTTGAGGTAAATTAATGCATGTGATATTGTTATTTCATAGTATGTCAAAGGGTCATGCAACCTAATAAAGGAAATTTTGGTCCTTTCACTGATTTGAAATTTTATGAGTAATGCTATTTATACCACCTAGATTTCTATGGACATCAATACCACTATTTGCATTGTCCACGGCTTCATTTAGATATGAGGCTTCTTTATATTTTCTGGCACTAATTTACAGTAAAATAAAGTTTTAAGATTAATGAACATTGAGTACCAGCTCTGGTTAGGCATGCATGCATTTTGGTTTTAAATAGTGATTAGATAGACAGGTAGACAATTCTAATAGCAATATGAATAATGGATTGGTAAGGTATAAATATTTAAAGGAGAGAAAACAGTTTGTAAACTATTGCTCTCATCATGATTTAAGTCACTGGAAGTAGAGATGGACATTTACAAGTAAACTTATTTTATCTTGAAGTGTATAACTTTTTATTTCAGTGAATGATTATAAATTCCCATCTAAAATCCACTTGGATTTATTCTCATTTATAGGAAATAATATAACATTCTTACATCAAGTTACTAGTTTTTCAATCAATATATATGAAAAGAAAAAATATGACTCCCTTTTTGGGGTATGTAAGGAAAAGATAAAAAGAGCAGTATCCTTAGATACTCGAGTATCTGAAAGCCAAAAGAAACTGAATGGATCAATTTAACTCTCGGATGCTATTTATTTCATTCTGTCTGTATAGTGTGGTAATTTAAGAGATGTTTCCTTGATCTATGGAACCTTACTCTGCCTGTAAAACTGTCAGTAAAACCACCCAACCAAATATACACTGAGAAATTCCCCAAGAGAATTATAGAACCCCTAGGTAAAATTTCAATTCTGAAACGGCAGTGGATAATCTATACAAAATTCATTCCTATTAGTTCCAGCTCATCTTAGACTCACCAAAGCCACTCCACAGCTTAGGAAAGAAGCTTATAGCCAATGTGTTGGCTGTGGCCAGGCACCACCATGGTATGTTGGGAATTTCTGATAGTCATGTAAAATAAGGATCTGATACATCCTTGGAGGTTAGGGCACTCTATCTTCATCCCACATGTAGATCCCACAAACAGCTGCATGTGCTCACCATGATGCCATTGTGAATGAAGCCCTTTCTGTACCGTGCAGGTTTCAAATGTGGATACTCTTCAGTGCTGGTGACCTGAATACCCCAGACCTTCTTCCAAGCTGCATACAGCTGGATATGAACCGGGTAGACCCCTGAGTGGTGTGGGGCCACTGCATAGCCCATGTTGATAGGGATTCCATGTTCCTGAAAGAAAGCAAAAACAATGCCATCATGGAGTGTGGCCAATTGATTCAAATTGTTTCCACAAACACCTATTTAGAACACAGTGAATTCTATGCTAAGTATGAGGGGCAAAAAACTAGCAAGTGGAGTTTTCATCTTTCAGCAGCTCATAATCTTATAGCGCTCTGATGGTATAACAGACATAGTAATTACTTTGAGCATGTGGTGTGTGGGAGAGATTAATTCTGAATTTTGAATACAGAAAGTTTTGGGAGAAGATAGGAAGTGAACTTGGCCTTTCCTCAGATAAAAATAGGGGAAATAAAAAGTGCCATTTCAGCAAGTGCCCAAAGACAGAAGATGAAAGATCACCGTGTGTGTGGGTGCATGTGTGTGTCTGTGGTGTTGAAGAAAACCAGAAAGGTAAGTAGGAACCATGAAGTGATGAGCTTTTACAGTTCAACTGAGGGACTTAGAATTAATTCTATTTGAACACTTTAGATAAGGAAGCTCTCTGAGCATGGAGGGCCCAGATCTCTCCAGATGTTAAGAAGGATCTAGTGACAACATGTTAAGATGAACTATAAGTGGGGAGAAAATTAATCAAGCCTGTGCACTAGAAAACTATTTATATAGTACAGATTAGGTAGAGATGGGTAACTAAATTATATTATTGGTAGTCGGGTTAAAAGGAGATTAATGCCATACAAGATCCGGTGAGGTCTGGAATACAGAAGAAGGTGAAGGAAAGATAAAGGTTAAGATTTTCCCCTTGGTTTTGAACCTTAGTGACTCAATTTATTTTTATAAAACCTACACTTTACTATGAGATGCTTACCTTGGGTAAACTGTCAACTCTAAAGAGGAAAACAGGTATAAATTTAAAACAGGAATATAAAAAAGGTGTCAAAGAATGGTATTACATTGCTAGGTACATGAAATAGATCTGCGGTGTTCTAATTTCTGCTTCTTTATATCTCTCCCTTTAAATGCTTATCTGCTTTATAAAGACTCCTTGCAGGATTGAATCTCATCAATTGAGGTTATAAATGACAATGCACAGTCATATATGAAGCTGATTGAATCAATAAACAGAACACAAAAGTGTTGACTTGACAATTGCCATTTATATTTTCTATTACATGGTACCCAGCGTGGAAAAAGAATTCAGTCTGGTATAATAAGCAGGCAGCAAATGGATCACATATCTGCAATGTCTGAGTCATACACCACGCTCAGCTCAGAAGACGGACCCTAAATATTTTGCACGTCTCCATCATTCTTCCTTTGATGTAATGACCCTCATTGTGCAGCCAAATTCACCTCCCTTTCACCAAGACGACTCGTGTTCTCTAACATCTATTACAATAAATGACTCTGTAGAAAGCCTGAATTATGAAATCAATGCTGCAAAATGAGCTGGAGTCTTTTGCTGGGCACCAGGGAAAACTCGATTCTCGGTGTGTGGGGAAGAAAAATAATTTCCCCAAAAGCTTATATTTTCAATACAAGGCAATGTTAGAAAATTCCAGTAATAAAAGTACTTGGAAAATACCAGAGAGGGGCAGACAACAGCTGTTACCGTGACACATCGCGAGGGTACGTCTACTGGGAAAGGCCCCAACTTCGCTCTGGTTTGTTCCGTGCTGCCTAAGGAATGGTCTGAAAGTGCTCTGAGGATGAATGATCACCCAGCAGGCAAGACATTGCAAGGATGTGGGTGCACTGGGCATGAGGCAGAGGTGGACTTCCTCGTGAGAGAAAGCCCGGGTCCAGGATGCTCGAACTCCTCTGTCTGGTAAACAGAATTTGTATGACTGTTTCCTGGACAGGTAATCCTGACTCACGGAAACAGGAAAAAAATCCGTTCTCCTCTGTTTTCTCTCTCAAGTGATTCATACTGAGGTTTATAAGCCTTGTTCCACAATTTGAAAATAACAAAACCAACAGCATACAAATATGAATAGTCTTTACTAATCACCGTGTTAGTCTTTATTTTCAATCATTGTATAATACTTTATTCCAAATTTGGGGCCTAGAATGCTAGATAAATAAGTGTTCTAGACACAAAGAAATGAAAAATAAAATCAGTGAAAAAAATTGAAAAAAATCAAACAACTATATCTCGTCAGGAAAAAAAACCTCACTTTTGACAGATAGTAAAATGAATTGCAGAACTTTCATAAAAAACCAGAAGGTAAAAAGCAATTGATTTGGTGAGTAGGAAGGAAGGGGCAGTAAAAAGATTTTATTATATTTATTGATTTCTGGGGCCTTGATGCTATACTGTTCATAAGGTCGTCATATCACACTGGCAACTAGAGCTCAATCAAAACAGTAAATCACTCTAGATAATTATGAGTTTATGCTTTTTCAACCTAAATGATAACACAAAGTGAAAAGTAATTTGTCAGTAACTTTTTCTGTTATCAAGGGGCTTACTGAACTAGAAACCTTCATTCTTTACTGTCCAGGGTTTAAAACTCACTTCACAGAGACTTGGTCAACTAAAACATGAACTAAACATCATATTTACACAAGATCACAGAAATGACAAAATTTGCAAGGCTTTCCAATGTAAGTATAGGAAGCACTTGAAATTCCATAAAAATACACGTAAATGACAGAAAACAAATACATTCAAACATGGCTTTTATTATTTTTAGAACCATGTCTCTTAGAGGATCTAAGAATTCTGCACTATTATAGTATGACATGCCACCACAAATATTTACAGGACAGCTTGACTAATTTCTCCAGCTTGATCTAATTTCTCCAGTTACATTAAATCCCAGATGGTTGGGAAATGAGATATTGTGGTAATTTATAAACTATATAAAAAAAGGGTCAACATTTTTCAAAAATTAGAATAAAATAAAATGCATTTAGCCCTAAAGCTCTAACAACAACTGAATGTCATTTAATTTTTCTTTGATTATTCCTACTGGTCATATATCTCCTTACAATTTCTTAGTACCTGATATTTATTAAGTGTTTTTACATTCGTGTCTAATGTGATCCTCATAATAATCCTGTGAGGACTGGATGTTGTTCATAAAATATGGAAACAGAAGCTCAGAGAAAGTATATGACTTGTTCACATTCACGAGTGCCAGAGCTAGACTTGTACTCAAGGCCTCTAAATTCAGTCTTTGCTTTTGCTTTTCCACTAAGTTGATTCTACTGTGATCCCTCCTCTCCCCACAGTTAATAGCTGAAAGCACTTCACTTAAAAATAGGAATTTATATATATATATATATTTCTGAACTGGAATTCCTATCCACTCTCTTTTATTTTTTTAACTTGGAGAGGTTATAAAGCAAAAATCTACATTTCTCAAAATCCTCTGCAGCTAACCTTTTTTTTTTTTCTTTTTTTGAGACAGAGTCTCACTCTGTTGCCCAGGCTAGAGTGCCATGGCATCATCATAGCTCACAGCAACCTCAAACTCCTGGGCTCGAGCGATCCTCCTGCCTCAGCCTCTTCAGTAGCTGGGACTACAGTCATGCGCCACCACGCCTGGCTAATTTTTCTATTTTTTTGTAGAGATGGGGTCTTGCTCTTGCTCCGCTGTGTGGCTATCATTGCTAATGAAAATGAGGTTCAGCCAATTAGAAGTACTCACGACAAATTTCCGAGGGTGGTAGGGCAGCGGAGGCTAAATTCTGGCAGCTTCTGGCTCCTGTTGTTGGCAGGTAAGAACTTGAAAACAAGAGGCTCTTCTGCAGTGGTGTTTGGGGCCCGTTTGCAAGGCAGCAGCAGAGGTTTATTGTTTCTGTCGGAGCTTCAGTAGCGGCCTCAGAAATGGTAGCTCCACTGAGAAACCAGTTGTGTATGGCCCTGGGAGTCTCGGCAGGAGTACAGCCTAGAATCTGCTCCATCAGCCCTTCCAAAGTTTTTGGAAGCACTTAAATCATTGAATGAAAATTCTCCTTATTTAAAATAACTTAAAAGAGGCTTCTGTTTCTAGCTTGGAAACCTGACTGAGAGAGCTGGTCTTTACCCCTTTCTAATAAGTATAATAGCTTTAAAAGGTTCAGGTGAGATGTCTGGTGGTTTCAATTCTACAAAACGAGAAGAATTTGGTAAAGTACTGCCCATACTTCTCCAATGAAACTGATTGCTATGTGGCAAACACCTATCTGGCCAGCTGGACAATATCATGCTGTAACTATGACTGTTAAATCTTATGTCTTGAGCAGCCGATGGGTACTGTATAGAAAATAAATAGGAGACTACAGTCTATTTCAATAATAAATACCAAATACACATCGAAGCGATTAAATTCAACTACATTTGAAAAAATTGTTATTGAGTTCATGACTTACATATCAAGCACTTTGCTAAGTACTGGGTAGACTGCCTGTAAAACATGGTCTCTGCCTCCATGAAGTTTGAAGTCTGGAGATAACTGTGGAAACCAGTCAGATAGATTCATCTTAATTCTTATTGAGTTTTGACCTAACAGTATTTAATTTTGAAAAAAAATTATAATTTTTAACTTCTAGACATTTTTCTAGTGGGAAAAAATGACATCTCTGACATGAACATCTGTGAAAATCACCCTTTAACATTGCCTTAATAGATATTTAAGTTAAAATAAAAAACTATGATCTAGAGGCCTGCAATTTTAATTTTCCTTAGGATTTTATTAGTAATTGGGTAAATGCAATTCGATATAATAAATTAAGACTAAGAAGCATTTGATAAGAGTAGAATATGGATAATTACTAGTGCTGCGGTGATAGCTCTAGCGATGTGGTTGAATGAGCAAGATTTTGGCCCAATGATGCGTTGTTGTTGAACTTTTTCTACATCCAAAAATAATCAAATGGCACTTAGATTCAGAGACAAAGTACTGATACGTCTAAGAATGATTTCTTTACGGTTTTTAGATAACAGTAAGTATAAACTTAAGAATTAAAAGGATAATAATCTCATAAAATACTGAAAGGAATAAACTACTCCAGATCAATGGCTGTTGTAAAAAAAATGAATATCTTGAATCAATTTGTTTTGGTTTTATTATGAACAGAATTTATATATATGACTCTGTTAAGGATAAGCTAGAAAAAGATAGCATTATTTGATCCTATGTATTTCCCATGGAATTCATCTTAAAATGAGATTGGATATTTAATAATAAATTAAAATCTTAAAAATAGGACAAATGGGTATATATTCATATATCCAAATATACATTGAGAAATATAAATAATTTTAAATGGTATATTTCCCCTCTAATCTATGTTTGCATTTTTACCATCAGTCTTCTTTCAAAAATAATAACCTCATCTATAATTCACCAGGATGAACTCATCCAGTGGTTCCTTGTTGTGCTCAGGTTAAAGTTCAACCTTCTTAACTTCACTCTCCAAGTATCAGTAATAATTTCCTCTGGGGCACATTCTCTGGTGATGCTCTCCCATCCCAGACTGAATTTGGTCATATAAATGTGGGCCCTCACAGACTTCCATGAATCTCTCTATATTACATTTTCTCTCCTGCATTTGAATGTTCCTACCAACAGAACCTAACCCCTCTGTGTATACAGATTCTTTCTTTTTCACATAATTATCACAGGAATCTATCACACTGCATGGAATATAGCAAGTCCGTAACAAAATATTTATTATTCCAGACAGAATCCTACAACTTGGACTCCTGGGACAGACTGTGTGGATTTGCCACTTATTAATTGAATAACCTTGAGAGATTTCCTTTTCTGTGCCTCCGATTTCTCATCTATAAAATGAGGTTAATAATATTGGGGGATTAAACAATGAAAAGAATAAATGAGTTAATATTTACTATGCTTAAAATAGTGCCTATGAAGTCATAAGCTCTATTTAAGTGTTCAGAAAAGATACATAGGTCATTTTGGACAAAGTTCTATCAGCTTTGGAAAATGCAAACACAAGGACTGCAAGCTTTAGCCAAGGACAATGACTAAAGATTGAAGCGGAGAAGAGATTTAGAATAACAGCAAAATACATGCCAATTCCTAAGTCCCATAGAGATGAAGAAGAGGATAAAATCGGAAATATTAGTGGCCTGTCCAGTACAGCTATCTCCTCTTTCCAGCCTGCGCTATATCCCAGAGGCCAGAGAGTAGGAACTATTTCAATGGGTTCCCTTGCTTTCTTGCTTTCTGTTGAATTTGTCAAATGGAGAATCCTCATAAGAGATCAGAGGGAAGCAACAGTAAGTGGGATATTTATTCTCGTAGCTCCCTCCACGCAAAGTCCCCTTGTGCTGTCAGACTCCTTTAACCAAAGGTTAAAACAACGGTCAAAGTGTCCCCCAACACCCACGAAATACATAATTCTCTCCATCTTGTTACTGGTGATCTTTTTTTTCCATTGCCCCCTCAAGCTTGGGATTCATAACTCCCTTACCTGCACTGTGGCTAGGTCTAAGGTATTGCTTAGGTATTTCTCTATACCCTATCTGTTCCTTTGTAAATAGTGTTTTTATTAAATCCTCTCCAAATACCATCATCATCTCTAATCTTCTGGCACCTGAGATGCCACAAATAGTTATCACAAAATGTCTCTTAGATCGTGGGGACACAGATTCACACTATTGTGAAGCCCTGTGATGTAGGTAAGGTAAGGAAGGAGAGCAGGTGCTCTCGAAAGAACAGTGCCCCAGTGGTTGATCTTGGTGACCACACACCTTGGTGCCAGCATGCGTTGCAGCACTTCTCTGGATGTGAAGATAACCGCATCCTAACATTGAGCAGAGGGATCTGTAGGTGTCACATGGAGTGGTAAAAAGAACCACAGGTGAGCAAAAGCAGCACCCTGGTGCTGCATTTTTTGGTCAGTCACCAGCAGATATTTTTCAGAAGACCTGTCACACCATGGAGAGCCAGAGACTTAGAGAAGAGCAAGGCGGGTGCAGAGGGCTGGCTCACAGACACACAGGACTTATTCCTGGACCTCATGCCAATGGCTGGGCATAAACTTGAAGAATGGATGGAGGAGTCAATACAACAGGGGAAAGAGCCAGACAAATGTCATTTTCTCTGTTATTGTGAACTTACATTTGTACTTCAGGAGATATGGCTTATGTAACCATAATATGCTTGGGATGTTTTTATGTCCCCAGTGCTTAGTAGAATGTCTAGCACATTTTTGGTATTTAATAAATATTTTAAAGGAAATAATAAATAAAAATGTTACTAAATAGATATATCATAGGTGTTTAATAAATTTATGTAGATGGGAAAACACATGACATAATGACTTGCATGAGTGAATGCAGTTAGAGCAGAGAGAGAATGCAGTAAACAGTACCCTGTTCAATTTGAAGTGTTGATCTGTCCCCCTAAATGCACAACTTCTCGGGAGTGACACTGATGCTAAAGAGAATAGATCTCATTATCTATTTTTCCTTTTAATAAGGATTTGGGACCATACTGTCAACTTTGAAAATGGTCCTAGAATCATTGATTTTCCCACTGTGTTTTGGGGACTGAAATTGTCTTCTGTTTTCATAAGTGATAAAAGCAATGACTATGTGACCCTGGAAATTGGCTGGGTCAGTCTTGACACTTTTCGGAATGAAGCTTAGTAAATGGTGACAAATCTCTGGAGGGCTCTGTGTTACAAATGGATTTTTTCTTTTGAAAAAGAAATAGCACAGCAATGGCATTGCTTCTACAGAGTTGAACTTTCCAATCCTAAGCAGAGCTATTTTGGGCAATTGAGACACATTCCTTTAATATTCTTGACCCTGCTGAAGGTCTACTGTGCTACTTAAAGAGAACTAGCAGAACTAAGCAAAGTTTTCACCCACATTGTATAAAACGTGCCATTTCAGTTGATTTGGCAATTGCATTGCTGACTTTCTGTGTTCAGAAGTCTTACTTTATTGACAATCAAAATGTTCAACACATTTTGGATAACTGATTCCATTTACTCAACACGTATTTATTATGTCCCTGTGATTTACCAGGAATCATTCTAGGTGTTGAAGATACAGTAGTGAAGAAAACAAAAATAATCCCTGCCATCAGGGAAACTCACGTTGTAGTGAGATGAAACCAAGATTACACAAAATAAGTCAGTAAATCGAATAGTATGTTAGAAGGTGATAGGAACTATGGAGAAAAATAAAGCACAGGCAGAGAGAGAAATGAAGGGGCATGGGTTGCAATAGTCGATGGATTATTCAGCAAGGGTCTCATCTACTTTCTCTAGAAGATAATATTTTGATTTAAAGGCTAAAGTTGTGAGGGGATGTGCTATACAGATAATTTAAGAATGATTATTTCAGGCATAGAGGACAGCACACGTGCAGCCTGGGCATTTCTGAGGAAGAGCAAAGGTTCTATTGTTTCTGGAGCAGAGTTAGCAAAGGGTGAGATTAGCAAGAGATGATGTCAGGGGGCGGGGTTGCTGCAAAAGCGTTGTAAGTTTTTAATGCGCAAGTCTATGGGGCACCATTCACATTGACCGTCTTTCTCAGAGGCTGCGCAAGGCAGCGTCACTGAAGAGAAGGGATGGGGACAGATCCCTTAGGTGCTTATACATAAAAATTATTATAATTATTATATGTTTTCTATACATGCATTCATGTTTCAAATTAAAATCATCCCTACTGTTTTATTTTTATTTTGTTATTATCATGTTGGAGCAGCAGTTGTAACGGGAGCACGTGGAGGTTCTCTTCTGCTTGACGTTTTTTTCAGTGAGGTAAGAAGCAAGACCATCAGCTGAGAGCATGGCTGGGACAATTTGCGTGGTAGTTTGAGGAGAGAGGGAAAGATATGGAACTGTCATCAGCCTTGCAAAATGATGCCCTCCCTAAGTTATTTCTTATTCTTTCCCTAATACCTTAGACCTTCAGAGCAGTCAAACCTAATGAACAGAACATTGCAATCTTCTCTCTTAACTAACATCTCTGCAGGACTTCCTGACAACTCCACGTTTATCACCGACAGCTGACTCTTGAGTCAGAACACACGCAGACCCCACGACTTCAAACCCACACAGGCTGACCTGCCTTCCACAACCCACTGTGCAAGCCCTCGCCCTTAGCTGGTCATGGAGATGAATTTGACAAACACGTTTCATTGCCTGGCTAATGAATAGCAAGACAACCCTCTCTTCTCTGGCTAAACTCATCTCAGTCATTGGCTTTCTGTGGGGAGCAGCTGAACCTAGGCTGGACCCCTTTGGGTTCAGTAAGAGAATCTGGGGCTGAGACTCAGATTGCATTGCTCATGGCTTGGTGGCTGCACAGTGCGGGGAGACTGAACACCTCCCTCGCAGCCGCCCAGCTATATTCTGGGCTACGTTGGTTTGGACTCCCCTGCTGGCTCGGGCGTCACTGGCCTCAGACGCATCCCTGATTGCCAGGGAAGAACGGATCTCTGGATTTTGGCTTTGCCTCCAGACAGGTGAGTGCTATTTAAAGGTGCCATACAGTGAGGAACACGCCTCTCAGTTTGGGGAATTCTGGGTGAATTCCCATTTGTTTTGGTTTGGAGAAGCCCCGATCATTTGTGAGAGTGGGAACTCTCCTAATTGTTTTGATTTCCCATCCCCCCAGGCTTATTTGTTGAAACTGCAGTTTGTTTGTTTAAAATCTTTTTAATTTTTGCTTATGTTAGTGTGTGGCCATGGGAAACCAGAATTGGATCCCAGAATGTAGGGCTTTGAGATGCATTCTCCAAAACTGGTCTGAGTATAGCTATGAACCTATGAAGAAAATGAAAATGATATTTTTTGGTAATACTGTTTGACCCCAGTACTCTCTTGGGTATGGAGAAACTTGGCCCCTCAATGGGTCATTAAATTATAATACATCCTGCAATTAGATTTGTTTTGTCATAGTACCAGAAAATGGGATAAAATACCCTATCTTTTATGTTCCTTTATCAAAACAAGCCAAATCAGATTAAATGTAAAATTTTAGTACAACAGACAGAGGCCTCTAAGAAGGTCGGGGAAAGAGAATCTAAACCTGAAAACCCTATCCTACAATTGGAAGGAAATTCCTTCCTGGAATAACTTTGGGTGGCTTCAGCCCCAGCTCCAGCGCCCCCTGCAGCTCCAGGCCACGATCTTACCTATGACCCAGGCACCAACTCCAGGTGCGGTTGCACTGGCCCCTCCGCCCTGACCCCCGCCTTCTTGAAATTCCTTTCTTAGTTCCCCTGCTCCCCCTATGAATCTGGGACCCCTACCTTGCTCCCTTTGGCCTTTCCTAGCTCCTCCTTCTCGGAGGGCAGCCCTGAAAAGCCTGGGTGTATGGTCTCTCCCTCCTCCACCTGCCTGGGGACCCAATTAGGCCAAGGTCCTCCTTCATGCCCGGCAGGGCAATTTCCTTTGAGGCAGGTCCCCATAGGGGGCTTAAATGAAAACAGACAACCTGTCAGACTAATGGGGGTTTATAGCCCATTCACCACTTCTGGTTTATATAACCCTGCCTGCAGGGACAATCCACAGCAGAGAACTGATCTCTTTGAGTCTATTTTTACCATACATCATCCCACCTGGGCAAATGTACAAAGTCTGCTCAACATTTTGTTGCCCTCTGAATGCTGTATTGTCTTACAAAAAGCCTGTGAGAAGGGTGATCAGCTACAGGCAAAGACCCAAGTAACCAAGAGAGGACCAGACCTAGTGTGGCAGTCCCTCTTCATGGCCCCAACTGGAATCCCAGTGACAGAGATGAAGGTAGGATTCAACACTTTGAGGGCTACATTTCAGTTGGGCTCAGAAAAGGAGTCCCTAAGATCAAAAGTTCAGGAAATAAGACAGGAGGCAGAGGAGAATCCACCAGCCTTTTCAGAAAGAATTTTAGAAGCATACAGAAAGTATGCAGATGCAGACCTGGAGAACACTGCAAACTTGAGGCTGATTAACGTGACCTTTATTGGTCAAAGCATGCCTGATATTCAGCAAAAGTTACAAAAATTGGAAGGTACCTTAACCTTGCTAATATCTCACCTGGCTGAAGTAGTTGATGAGGCTTTTATAAATCATAAACAGACTAAAGAACAACAAAAAGAAAAAAAAAATGCATGAAATGAAACAGCAGGTTAAATTTTTGGCAGCAGCCCTCATGAGGACCTTCAAGGGTTCCAACAAAAGAGGCTTTCATCCCCAAACAGAGGGGAAAAGAATTGGCCAACCCTCCACTCCCTAGAAAAATCAATATGCTTATTGTAAAAGGGAAGGTCATTGGAAGGACTGCCCCAAGCTGAAGGGTGGTCTGGAGCCTGCCCTGCCCCTGGCTGGGCTGGCTGGGAAAGGTAGAGACTGATGGGGTTCCAGGGCTCCCAAAGCCTAGGAGATTACAGACCATAATTAACATCTCCCACCAGAAGCCTAAAGTAACAATTAAGGTAGGTGACAGACTGGTTGAATTTTTTGCTTGACATTAGTGCAACATACTCAGTTCTAAAGCTCAGGTTAGGAAAGACTCAATGTTGATAACTACGGTGTCTGGAGAACGCTCTCAAATATTTTCTCCAGCCATTAGATTGTGCTATCAGAAATCCTTTCCTCACATATAGCTTCCTTTCCAGGCCAGAGTGCCTTCTCCTATTGCTGGGTTGAGATCTTTTAAGCTGCAGGCTCAGTGACCTTTCGGAACAAGCAAGTACATGTCAAAGTTCCTCCAGAATATGCCTGTGCATTCCAAGTGTCTCTGCTTGATCCTTTGGCCATTTCTCAAGCTCTGATCACTGATTCTGGATCAAGTCAGCCCTGAGATACCGGCTATGGGACGACTCAGAAGGGTGCATGTGGACCCTACCCATATCGTGGTAGAACTGGGAATGTCTCCCTCCTGACTCAGGCAGTACCCATTAAAACTTCAAGCTAAGGAGGGTCTTCAACCCCTGGTTTCAGCTTTTCTGGAGTATGAACTTCTTCAACCTTGTTCTCCTTACAATACCCTCATTCTGCCAGTTTAAAGACCTGGAACCTGGGAATACAGGTTTGTTCAAGATCTAAGGGCAATGAACCAAATAGCAGAGGATATTCATCCTGTAGTACCTAATCACTACACCCTCCTCACCACTTTATGTGGAAATTTTGCCTGGTTTTCAGTAACAGACTTAAAGGATGCTTTCTTTTACATTCCCCTTACCCCTGAATCCCAAGAACTATTTGCTGTTGAAATAGCAAATATTTGTTGTGGGAAGAGCTAAAATCTAAAGCCAAATGCTAGTATTGTGGGACTACCCTTCCTTGGGGGTTTAAAAACTCCCCAACAATCTTTGGAGAAATCCTGGCCAGAGATCTGATGGAAATAGTTTTGGACAAGGGAATGATTTTACAGTATGTAAATGATATCCTGGTAGCCAGCGAGACTGAAGCTCGATCAAGGCAACATGCCTAACTGTATTAAATTTCCAGGCTGGCAAGGATTATATTAATAAAGCATCTCAGAGAAAAGCTCGGATCTCACTTCCCACTGTCAAATACTTGGGGTCTGAATCATCTCAGGAAACACAGAACCTCCTCCCAGACCAGAGAGAGGCTGTAAACTGAGTAGCAGTCCCACCACCTGTGAGCAGTTGCGAGGATTCTTGGATATGGCTGGATTTTGCCAGATTTGGATTCCTAACTTCAGGCTAAAAGCAAAACCCCTCTATGAAGCCTTCAAAGGGGTAGAAAAAGAAACCCCTTACTTAGACTGGGGAATACCACAAGGCTTTCTTGATTCTTAAGGAAAAATTGATGACTGCCCCTGCGTTGGGCTCCCCGGACTTATGCAAGCCTTTCGATCATTCAAGAAAGGGAAAGATTTGGACTTGGAGTTTTGACACAAACTTTGGGGTACCATAAATGACCTTTAACCTTTTCTGTAACCAATGAGATATAGTGACAACAGGATGGCCTACTTGTTTGAGAACAGTTGCTGCCATTTGTGATATTTGAAAGAAGCCGAAAAATTCACTCTCAGACACATGTAACAGTTTACAGTATGCATTATGTTTTACCATTGCTGGAACAGAAAGGGGGCTATTGGTTGACAGCTGGTTGATTGGGCAAGTATTAGGCTGCCTTGTTATATAATCCCAAAGTGGCTTTAAAGGCAGTATCTACCTTAAATCCTGCCACCTTGCTACCGACAGATTCCCCAGCTCATGAATGCATTCAAATTATCGATCAAGTATAGTCCAGCTGACCAGATTTGACCAACCAGCCTATGGCAGAGCTGGATGAAGAGTTCTTCACAGACAGGAGCACCTTCATGGAACAAGGACAATGGAAGGCTAGGTATGCAATAGTTACTGGCCAGTGGGCAATTAAGTCTCGAGCCTTACTTCCTGGGACCTCTGCCCAGGAGGCTGAGCTGCACTAATCATAACTTTACACAATGGGAAAAACAGTCATATTAATGTCTATGCTGATTCTAAGTATGTCTTTATGGTGGTACATTCTCATGGAGCCATTGGGAAGGAAAAGGAGTACTTTCCATCTGGAAATAAAGAAATCAAATGTGGACCAGAGATCCTTGAACTCTCAGAGGCAATTCACTTCCCAGGAGGTGGCCATGATACATTGTCAGGGACACCAGAAAGTAGACACATATATTACCACAGGAAATGCAAAGGCAGACTCAGTGGAGCAGAGAGCAGCCTGGCAATTGTCCAATCAATTGGCCTTAATCCCATCCCTCCAATTGGGTAGCCACGACCCCAAATATTCCGAAATGGATTTAGAAAGGGCTAAAGAATGGGGATTTCCCAAATATAATGACCAAAGATAGTTCATAAATGAATAAGGAAAAGTCCTCCTTCCTCAGGCCCTCATCAGACCTGAGCTTGAATAAATTCATCGGCACACCCATGTTGGGCAAAATGTCACCTTACAATGGATATAATGTTATCTTCTTGAGTCCAACCTGCAGAGGACTATTTAAGCAGTAATTTAGAGCTGCCTTATATGCCTAAGAAAAAAGCCCAAAACCTTTAGGGGGCTTCACAGCTGCCCCTTAGGGAAGGGATCCAGTGGAGAAGAACTTTCCCTGGGGAAGGCTGGCCAGTAGATTTTACCACGATGCTGTGAGTCTCTAGAAACTCTCATTATCCCCTGGTGTTTGTTGACATCTTTTCAGGATAGGTAGAAGCCTACCCAATTAGAACTGAAAGGGCCTTTGAAGTCACGAAAGTTCTTTTAAAAGAAATAATTCTCAGGATTGGACTTCCTCAAACTTTCTGAAGTGATAACAGAGCTGCCTTTTTTTGCCAAGCTTACTTGGGAAATATCACACATTTTGGGGATTGACTGGAAATTACATTCATCATGGAGACCCCAGTGCTCAGGGAAGAACAAAGCCAGCCTGATCTCACGAGCAGTTAAGTAGACTTAAGTTATTATTTTGAACTAAGCCCACTGACAACTGAATAAGATACGTGAGGCCTGTGAGTGCTCTTAGTTCCAGCACCCACACTTTCATTGTTCTCACCCCAGGCACATCTCATTTCAGCAGGAAGCAGCCAGATAGAATGATGATCTGATTCCCTAAGATTGAGAAATGAATAAACAAAAATGGGGAGATTGCATTTGGCCTTGCAAAATGATCTCTTCTCTAAATTATTTTTGTTCTCTCCCCAGCACCTCAGATTTTCAGACCTGTCAAACCTAACGAGAAGAACATCATAATTGCTTAAGTAACTTTTCCACAGGACTTCCTGATGACTCACCAACCATCACCAATAGCTGATTCTTGAATCAGAACACAGGCAGACCCCACACACCCCGACCTGTCTCTCACAACCCGCCATAGAAGCCCTTGCCCCAATCACAAAAGTGCCCTTTTGTCCCTGGCAATACTCATTGTCTCAGTAATTGGCTTTCTGTGCAGTGAGCAACCAAACCTCGGCCAGACTTCTTTTGGGTTCGGTAACAAAACAGTGGTCTAGAACAACACAACGTCTCAGAAAACACAGAACCGCTTTTCTGCACTGTCTCCTTCATTGTAGCCTCTGGTATGAGGAAAAATCTGCTTCTAGATTTAATTTAGTAGCAAGAGAAATGCTACAGTTATTAAGTATTTAGAGTTTCAGATAATGTCTTTAACCTGGGAGAAATTATAACATTGAAGACTCTTAAATGTGCTGAGTCATACGGAAACAAGAATGGTATCATTCACCACATTATTACTTCATTTCTATAGGACCGTAAGCAGAAATATGCAGAGAGAAGGTATTCAAAATAATTTTACTTAATACGAATCACACTATTTTCATAATATATTCATTCATAATTTTATCTTAAGTAACTAGTATACATTAATATCTTGATATATCTTCTCTTTATTCATAATAGTACTGCAAGTATTTATATGCAGCACACATTGTTTTCTTTCTTTTTTTAAATCTTCCACCTGATTGTCTATTTACTTAACCAGTAAAGCACTGGTTAAGATGGACTAGCTAGGGATGGGTTTGTGTCAAACAGGCAAGTTAAAGGTGGGTAACTGCCCTTTTGGAAGCTGGATAAAATGTACTTTATTTTCTGATTTGGAACACATTTCCAAACTTTGTGGATCCTTCTACAATTATATACAGTAGCTGATGGGTTGAGATCATTAATTCAAAGCATCACTTTGCAGAAATAGGAGATTTGTAGAAACTATTACTTTCTCTTAGCAATGGAATATTTTTCTAATATTATTTTTGAGTAAAGCTGAGATTTCTCTTAGGAGGCATTTTTCCTCCCTTAATGTCAGCTTAACACATTTAAGAAAAAATGTTTTAAACATTTGGTATATGCATGAGCCATCCTCTGATTGCCACTTCCCTCCCCCACCCCCCAAATACAAGGTGTTATTACATTTTGTCCTTCTATGACATCCTCTGCCTTCTCTTAAAGTAATTCACATGTGTGATTATTTGCAATTTTGTGAAACCTTTGCTATTATGTGAAGCAGGTTAAATGTTACCAGACAAAAAAGTAACTTTATGTTAATAAATGGTACTGAAATATTCAAAAGAATTAAGTAAATATGTTTACTTGAGTTACTGGCTATAGAGAGACTATTAAATAATTATACTTTTCTGTAGACATGTTCACGTTTCAAACTAAAATCATGCTGAATTATTACATTTCCATTATATTATTTCCATTTCCATTATCATGTTGCATTGGATCATACTTGGAAATATAAAGCATCATACAGTTCTTACCTAAAAAAAAATTTACACCAGGCACCCCAATTCTCCTATATAACTGACCAGCTTTAACTCTCTCCCCTGTCAACATGTTTGAAAACAATTTCTCATATTCACATATTGCTCAAGTTACTGCGAAAATGACCACAGGGGACTAAAGTGTCATCTATAAAAAAATCATGAAATGATGAAAATGTTCAGCCACTATAGATAAAGCATAAAGGACACTATCAAGCTGAGAGAATTTTTCAAACTCAAAAAAGCAAAAGAGAAAAAGAAAAAAAAGAGAAAGAAAAAGATGTTCTAGCTACCAGTTTTGAGGGATTATTCAATTTGAATGGGCTATAGTCAGTAAAACAGTTACATAATAGTGATATAAAATTAGAGTTAAATCATAATGCTAAAAAATTAAAAACTTTGGCTCTTGATTGTTTCACAGTCATTTAACGAAGTATAATCATTGAAGCAATGACATTAAAATTTGTCAGTGAAACCTAATTGTGCTATTATTGACCATTTCAAGAATCTACTCACAAAATTTTTATCTAATAATTGATTGATAAATAGGCACAAAATCTCTCTATCAATACTTTCTTGAAAGTGTTAGGCCATTACGTTTTAGGGTATTTTTCTATATAAATACTTTTAGAGTGCCTAAAAATTCTAAATAATGGGGCAACTTGAATTTACACAAATCTCAAAACAATTTAAGGGAAAAAAATACAATGGGAAAGCATTCAAGCATGGTATTCAATAGGGAGTGGATTCAACCTCTATACCAAAAAATAAAAACAAAACAACACAAAAAAACAATGGAATAAAAAATAGAGGAGTATTTTTTCTTGAGTAATGGGAAACCTGTAGGTAAATGATTGCCAGTGTTGGTTCATCGGTTCAAGATTGCCAAAAGTGAGGCCTCTGATTCTCTTGGTATTTCCATCACAGTTGGATGAATACCTTAGCTCCAGCCACTCGGACCACACAGTAGGTAAGACAAAGGAACAAAAGCAAAGGGCAGAAGGGCAACATCTGCCTCCTTCCTGGATCTTTCCTGAGGCCCCATCCCATGATGTTTGCTTACAGCTGATTGGCTAGAACTATGTTAAATGCCCACTACCCGAAATAAAAGAAGTTGAGAAATTCAGTCCTTGAGCTAGATACTTTGGCTCCACAAGCAAATTTTGGCTTTATTTGGTAAGGAAGAATGTAAACAGGGGCATTGAGTATGCATTTAGAAGTGATTACCAAGGACTAAAGACATCTGTGCCCTGAAAGGAGATTATTGAAATAAGGACTTGTATGTCCTATTGCTAAGCAGCCCACTTCCTAATCTTATCTATGAAGGACACATAAAAATACTGATCTAGAAGGTTGTAGGAGAGCAACAAATTATAATACTTTAATTAGGAACATGGGGAGGTGATATGAGAATTTGGAGAGTTGGTATTTCAAATAACAGCGTTCGAAGCAAAGGTGATCGATAAAGTTGGATTTAGGGTACCTGAGTTTCTAACATGTAGGATAAAGATAAAGAGTTCCTCCATATTCTGACCCACGTGAGCTACTTGATCTCATCAGCTTCTAATTCCCAACTCAAAGCCTCCTCTGAAACCAGATCATTTTCTTTTTCATTTCCCCAAAATTTTATGCTCCTTTTGGAGATTTGTTAAGGCAAGAATTATTGGAAAGGGTATTTTATGCCCCAGAAATATCATATTTCTAAGGCCACAATTGGTCACTAATAATCACTGATGAATAGATGTGCATTAATTAGGGATCCGCAAATTACTGTTTATCGTGATTCCGTTTTGATATACCTTCTTCTGGATCATGTGAGTTAAGATTTGGCAAACCTTTGACAGCAATAAACTGCCTCTGTCCCACATTTTCTTTCTTTGTTTTATTTTTACAACTCCTTAGAAAACGTAAAACCCATGCTTAGCACACCGACCATACCAAAACAGACTGCAGGCCAAATCCCATGGGCGCTCGTTTCCCAGCCTATAGGTTGTTGCTGAACTCATGCATATTTTATTGGAAGAGAATGTTATTTGAGGCATAGTCTTGTGCTCTTTCTCACACTGCTCTCTTTCTGGGAGCTCTCTTCCTGCTTTCTGCCTCATGCCCCCCGCCCCACCCATTTTCACAAGTGTTGTCCATCTCGATTGTCCGTCCTGCTTTTCATTTTTTCTTCCCCTTATAACTAACGAGTGTCTCTTTGTGGCTGTACCGTGTTCTGTACATTTCTCCCAAAAACCTAAAACGTCACTTTGTTACATTTCCTGTGTGCCCCTCCAATTCCCCCCTCCCTACCCTGCTCTGTAAGTAAGTCTGATTCAGTTTTGCATTCCTGATGTCAGGTAAAGTGCTTAGCAAATAATGCACATTCACTGATTGTCCAGGAAAGGAAGAATGGAAGGAAGAAAGGGAAAGAAGGAAGGAAGAAGAGGATGAGTGAAGAAGGACCGACACATGAAAGGAGGGAGTTAGTTTTCACACTGGAAGTGGTAATTTTTGGACACAATTGAGAAACAATTTCAAAGGTTCAAGTGTTCACATGCACGTGGATCTAACCCTTTCTAATTTTTTCACTTATTTATTTAAAAATATAACTTCTGTCATCCATGCTTTTTCTCTTGAAATATTTGGTAAGCTATTAGACTCTTTTCATCATTAAGTACTTGTGATCCCCTTCGGTATGGAACTTTGGGTAGACAGGATTGCAAAGCCAACTGGAATGTCTTGTTTCTGCTTCCAACTTGAATATTACGTAACCTTGAAAAAGTCACTTTAGGCATCATCAGCCTCTTATTTCAAAAGGAATGATATATGCTTCTTAAAGAAATATACTGAAAATAATGATAGCCGTTGTGAGAATGATGATGATGACAAATACTTGCCGAAATGCTGAGTTCCCAGTTACTCTGCTAAGCATTATACACATATAAACCTATGCACACAGCATCCAATTCTCGTAAAAACTTATGAGGCAGGAAATACTGTCATCTTTATTCTACATAATTGAAAATTAAAGCACAGGAATTTTAATTTGCCAAGTCTACCCATGTAGTAATTGGCAAAGATGGAATTTGAACCAAGATGAATCTGAAGCCAAACACAGGGGCTTGCCTTACACAGAGCAATTAGGTAATGACATGGGCATCGCAAACTTCTGTCACACAGGGAAGGAGTCTTATGTATAAAAATATCTAAGATTTTGTTTTCTTCCAAAGAACATGACTTTTGTCTTCTGTAATTTGTACACAGTCTATTGTTTTGCATAACACAAATAAAACTTAATAGATAAAATATTAATTTGCTTAAAAGCAAGTACATTAAATATCACCCACATTAACCAGTTATTAGCTTATCTCCTGGGGAAAACCTCTGGTGCAATTTTCATGTATTAGCACTGGAAAAAAAATTGGAATGCCTCTGGTTAATCTTAAAAGATTATTTAAAAGCATAACAGCACAGAGAGACCAAGGAAAGCAGAAAAAATGATTTCCAAGGCTTTATATTTACCAAAAATAATAATAATACGGTATCCAGAACAGATGCAAACCTTAATAGATGTATATTAATGAATTTTGGGTGATATAAATAGTTCATTTCCTTCAATTATTGCTGCCCAATTTAAAGTGCATTTTGTTGGTGGCATTTATTCCTTTGATTTTAAACATGTTCAGAAATAAAATAGCTGCTTGACAAGGAAAAAGATGCTGCAGTTTAAACAGGAATTTGGAGAATGGGTGGGGGGGTCTTCTGTTGCCCTCTGCTAGGAAAATCAGATAGATAAATATGTATTGTAGAGATTTTCTGTCTAAGGAAAAATCTTTCACGTACCTGCCAATACCAGACCAGTAAGTCAAGGGCTTACCATGATAAAACACATGACAAGAAAAGCCATTTTTCTCTAAATCCATTACTAAGCAGTATGAATATTAATAGCTAATGAAATACCAATTCTAATTTGCAGGCAAGAATTCATGCTATCCTTCATGTTGTAAGTTTGGTGAAAACAGGAATTGATGAGAACCTTAGAGACTGCTTGAATATACCAGCTTAGAACTTTATTAAACAATATTATCCTACTTGAAAACGAATAAAAACCTTATATAATATCAATGAGTAGATAAAAGGAGAGAAATAAAAATATTTTCCCTGCTATTCAATATACCAATCATTATGCCATTTGCACCCCTCAATTTTCCCTACTAATCTTCAAAGTTTTATACAATAGCATCTCCATCTCTCAATACAGAAAAATCTGTAAGTTCCTCAACAATTATTCATTTTTGCAGAGGTCATTTATATGTTACAGTAATTACCTACGCTATGGCCGAAAAGTCCATTAGGAAAACCAGGCACACAATTTGACTATGGGGAGATGTAATCTATTTCTCCAAGAGATCATCAGCTCTTACTTTGGAGTCCTGAGTGTTGCAATTGGAACCACAAGGCAGCTTGTGAGTTCCTTGTGTAACCATGCACAAGTCACACAAACAAGTTCTGGACCTCAGTTTTCTCATTTGTGAAATTGGAACCTTTCAAAATTACTTTAGAAACAAGCCTAAGAAGCTTGTTCCAGCTGCCTTCCAAACTCAGAGTAACTTAGACTTCTGTTATTTTAGAAATATCTGGGATCTTGATGGTCTAGTTTGCTCGCTTCATTTCACTGAAGTGGGAATCTGGCTACCAGACCCAGATAACATGACAATGGCTACAAGAGAAAGCTGTCAAAATCTTACAAACTGGAAATAGGAGACTGGAAAACTAGAAAAAGTAGACATAGGAATTCAGAAATTTTAGATGTTCCTAAGTTTAAGAGCAAGTTCCTAGTTTAAGAGCAAATAGTCCTCACAATCTCAACAGACTCTGAGACCACAGCAAGAACCCAGTGGACTAAAATTATTCATATTAACAATGAAAACCTTTAGTCTTCTTGAAAATGTGATGTGATGCTCAGTACAGCTTTACTAATTTAAAAGCAATAAGTTCTATATTTTAGGAAGTTCATGGAAATGGATAAAACAATAAATCACTCAAATGCTGAAGCTTTTCAGTGGCAAATGGGTAGCTTATTCATTGTAATACAATATTCCATGTTGATTTAGTATAAACTAAGGGTTGAATCTATAGGTGTTTAATCTTGGCTATCTTTAAAACACAAAAGTATTGACATAAAAGTGCAAAGCACATTGACAATATTGTCTTAAATGTGAAATATAATGACGCATGATTTGTATCTGTGAACAACACTTTTGGACAATATATGAGAAATGTATGCATATTTAACATAAAAAGCAAAACTAATGGATGATACAATAAAGAGATATTTCTACTGACTATATAAGAAAATTTTTCAACTGTAATAAAATACCATCTGTAAATAAGTGTTCTATATGCAGTAACAAAACCATTTAAGTGCTCATATAAATGAGCTTCAAGTTTACTGTCTGGTGTTTTATAATCTTCCACTGTGATTTTACTATTTTATTCTTTCCTAAGACCATTTTACTCATCATAGGTTTCCAATAAATTGAATTAACTATATTCAAGATCATGCATATATTCCATTTTCTTAACATTTAGCAAATTTTCACTGCTCTGTCTTCCAGGAAAATTCCATTAACATTTTATCTCACTGTTTAATCTGTTTTCAAACTTAAAAATATCTTTTTGCCTACCCTGCTTTAGGATTTTAAAATACTGATGGGAAAAAAAACCAGATATAACAGATTCAATAAAAAATAAAAAATAAAAAATAAAAATTATTTCCAAAACCACGGTGGGTTTTAATTTGAATACCCAGTCTAGGAATTCTAGCATATAAAGGAAAATTATTAGCAATTCTAGACACATTTCTATCACAGGGCTTAAATGTAAAAGTAGGATGGCAATTTTGGTACCGAGAACTAGGATGATACATTACATGGATTGAAGTACACTAAAAAGTGAGGTAAAATAAAAGTTATCTCATCCTTGGAGAAAAGGGGAAAGAGAATATGAAACTAGAAGACAAGTAACTTACTTTAGTTGATAAGAGATAAAATCTTCACTTCCCCCCAGCTCCATTTTTAATACTGGAGAAGTTAAGATTTGAATTGATACAAGATAATGTCACTAAAGTATTCATTAATCCAGGCTTTTATAATTTGTTCTTAAAAGTGTATATATGGTATAGGGAATGGAAGGGAGGGAAATGTTCTTCCAAATTCAAGAACCAGAGAGCCTGGATGGAGGTAGGTCAGCAGTTATTTGTAGGAAGAGCAGGGGAACCTTGGTGTCAAGGCCAGAGTCACCAAACCAGGAGGAAGAGCACAGCACTAGTACAGTAACCGTGAAGATTAGCAGCAGTTATCAAGGACTAGCAACTACATGAAAGGAGGAAAATTGGCCACTTCCAAGAACCAATTATTAAAAAAACAGATGGGAGTTTACAGCACATAAAACAAAGCCAAAAGACTACTGGAATTGATACATAAGTTCAGCGAAGTCTCAGGTTACAAAATCAATGCACACAAACCAATAGCATTCCTATATGCCAACGACAGTCAAACTGGGAACCAAATCAAAGACTCAATACCTTTCACAATAGCAACAAAGAAAATAAAATACCTAGGAATATATTTAACTAAGCAAGTAAAAGACTTCTATGGGGAGAACTACGAAACACTGAGGAAGAAAATAGCAGAGAACATAAACAGGTGGAAAACCATACCATGCTCATGGGCCAGCAGAATCAACATTGTTAAAATGTCTGTACTACCCAAAGTGATCTACAGATTCAATGCAATCCCTATTAAAATACCAACATCATTTTTCAGAGATCTAGAAAAAATAATTCTACACTTCATGTGGAACCAGAGAAGACCCCGTATAGCAAAAGCAATCTTAAGCAAAAAGAACAAATTGGGAGGCATCAACTTATCAGACTTCAAGCTATACTACAAAGCTATAGTAACCAAAACAGCATGGTACTGGCACAAGAACAGAGACATAGACCAATGGAACAGGTCTGAGAATCCAGTTATAAAACCGTCCTCACATAGCCATCTGATCTTTAACAAAGCAGACAAAAACATACACCAGGGAAAAGAATCCTTATTCAATAAATGGTGCTGGGAAAATTGGATAGCCATGTGTAGAAGACTGAAACAGGATCTGTACCTCTCCCCTCTCACAAAAATCAACTCAGGATGGATAATAGACTTAAACCTAAGGTGTGAAACTATAAGAATTCTAGAAGAAAATGTTGGAAAAACTCTTATAGACATTGGCCTAGGCAAAGAATTTATGAAGAAGACCCCAAAGGCAATGACAGCAACAACAAAAATAAATACATGGGACCTGATCAAATTAAAAAGCTTCTGCACAGCCAAAGAAACTGTCACGAGAGGAAACAGACAACCTACAGAATGGGAGAAAATTTTTGCATGCTGTACAACCGATAAAGGGTTGATAACTAGAATCTATATAGAACTAGGGAAAATCATCAAGAAAAAAATCAAACAACCCTATCAAAAAGTGGGCAAAGAACATGAACAGAAACTTTACAAAAGAAGATAGACTAATGGCTGAAAAACATATGAAAAAATGCTCAATATTTCTAATCATCAGGGAAATGCAAATCAAAACCACAATGAGATAGCACTTATTTCCAGTGAGAATGACCTTCATCAAAAAGTCCCAAAACAATAAATGTTGTCATGGTTGTGGAGAGATAGAAACACTCCTACACTGCTGGTGGACTGCAAACTAGTACAAGCTCTGTGGAAAGCAACATGGAGATACCTCAAAGAGATACAAGTAGAATTATCATTTGATCTAGTAATCCCATTACTGGGCATCTACCCAAAAGAACAAAAGACATTCTATAAAAAAGACATCTGTACTCAAATGTTTATAGCAGCACAATTCACAATTGCAAAGATGTGGAATCAAACCAAGTGCCCATCAATACATGAGTGGATTAATAAAATGTGGTATATATATATATACACCATGGAGTTCTACTCAGCCACAAAAAACAGTGGCGATCTAGCACCTCTTGTATTATTCTGGATAGAACTGGAGCCCATTCTATTAAGCGAAGTAGCCTAAGAATGGAAAAACAAGCACCACATGTACTCACCATCAAATTGGTTTTAACTGATCAACATTTAAGTGCACATAGAGTAATAACATTCATCAGGTGTCTGGCAGATGGGAGGAGGGAGGAGGGGATGGGTATATACACACCTAACGGGTGTGGTGCACCCTGTCTGGGGGATGGACACACTTGAAACTCTGACTCGGTGGGACAAGGGTAATATACATAACCTAAAAATGTGTACTCCTGTAATATGCTGAAATAAAAAAGGAAAAATATATATATATATATATAAAGAAAGAAAAGCAAAATTAAAAAACCTATGCCTTTATTTCAGGAATCTTCACGTGGTTAGTCATGAATAAGATAACTGACTGCTCAATAAAATGTTAAGAAAAATGCACATCACTATTGAAAAAGTCAGCACTGAAGACAAAAAGTTGGTACTTATGCCTTCAGGATATTTTATGGTCTGCGACTATTAATGGACTGAAAAACCCCACTGGCTTGGAAACTTTAATGAGTCTGTACGTAAAACTTAAAACAACAAAACCCAATTCTTTATTTCTTTTTTCCAAGTCTGTTGTGGAAAAAATATTAATAATTCAGGTTTAGGCTAAGGCAATCTTCTTTCTGTGATTGAAAGGGAGATGTAGGTTAAATCAGGAATGATTTCGGTAACTTTTTCATTAAGTGCTTTCATGTTGGTCAATGTTTCTAGTTCTCTTCAGCCTTTATTATTTGTTGTCATCTTTGAAGATTTGCTTCCATTTATTAACATGTTCAAGCAACTGAATGGCAGCAATGATCTATGGTTTACTAAAGGAAAAAAAACCAGAAGATATTTTTCTCCACACTAGACCCATACTAAGTAGAGTATCTTGTGACTACTATATCTTGGTTGACTGTGCTCATTATTAGACTAGCATCCTAGCAGTACACACATGACATATACATCCATAGACTAAGCATGTGTACACCCATACCCACACACACTGCATGCATTTGTGCTCATGGATTAACATATATGTACATATAACCCCCATATATATATATATTTTCACATGATGTACATATGTGTGCATGGTAAGTGATAACGATGCTTTATATTCAAAAAGCCTCTTCCAACATGATGAAAGGGTAAAGAATCAGTTTTGCAATGTGTTTCTCTCATGATTTTTAAACAAATTATAAAGAAAATGAACTCTACCTAGACAGAATTCAGAGAAATTCCACAAATGAAACCATTCTGATTGATTGGTGTTTTTGTGAACTATTTTTGAAATAATCAATAACAAGCTATTTATACATCTGAATACATTTGAATCATTTTTTGGAAATGCTATGAGTACTGTGGTTTCGAGACTGGCATTCCCTCTACCAGCCAAGGTCATACCAAGGAATAATGAGGAATGTCAGTATAGAATTTTAAGAAAGATTTAAGCACTTGATTTTTATCTGTATAAATTGTTCATTTAGTTTGAAAATTTATCTCCATAATTGCTTCAATTGCAGCTAGATGAGTATTTCAAGATGTTCATTCCAAATTTGTGGACTGATGTCCACGACTGACCAGAGAATGTTAAAGCTGGAATTGATCAGTGGCATTATCTGGTCTGGTGATTTTGGTTGGCAGATGAGTTGATGTAAATTAATTATCTGAAATGTTTGTAGTTCAGAAAATGAAAAAGGGAGTCATTACCATTTTGAGGGAGAAAAGCAAGGCATAAAGACATTAAATAAGTTGCCAACTTTATCAGAACTTGTTACTAGCAGTTAGGACTAAAATTTAGCCTGTCAATATCTCATTTAGTGCTTTCCATGATCCTCTCCTATCTTAATACTGTTGATGGTTTCAAAGTGTCACCTGGATGTGAAAAGATAATAATTTAATAAGAAAGAGATATATTTCTTGGCTCTCTGGACAGCACACATATTGGCATGACATGTCGACAGTAAAGGTGATGGTCTGAATGTCATTGCTTGAAGAGTCTTGAGTTTTATTGAGCTGAACTCCAGAAGGAAAAGGACAGTGCCATTTCCGTATGTGTGCTTAACGGAATTCATTTTAGTTATGATATTTTGACTATGCAAAAGATAATAAGACCTTTTTTTACAAAATATATTTATAGGCATAAGTCTAGCTTCTAGCCACACTGACTAAACAAACGTAATTGCTCTGAATGGACTCTAAATAGCTTTCAACATTTCATTACAAAGCAATTACATCTGGGTCTTTCCCAGAGCTCTCAGCATGGCTTTTAAAAAAGAAATTACACAAACAGGTGAAATCAACCATTATGAAATATAACGTACGTGCCTAAAAAGCAAGGCTTCATAGTGGAAGTGAAGTGGAGTAGGAGGTTTAAGCCAGGTGATAAACATGTTTTATTTTCGAGTTAACTGCACTGAAAGAATTTAGCATGCTTACTCAAGGTAAGATTATTTTTGAAAAGGGAAATATTTATTTAATTTTATAATGCTATGAAACAGTACAAAATTGATTAGATAGTCCCTAAAGTTTAAGTAAAAACAACCTCTTGTAAATTCATATTTTTTTAAAAAATTGACTTATTAAAAGCAAGATGTAACTGCATATTTGTTTGTATTTAGAAAGGTCATAATTGATGGATTCACACCTAATCAATGCTCACTGTGTGCCAGCCATTGCTCTAAGTGCATTAAATGTAGCCTCACAGCAAGCCTATGAGGTAGTCATTACTATTATCCGCATTTTGACAGATGGGGAAACTGAGACGAAGAATCTAAGTGATTTAAGATCAAGCAGCCATGGTTGGAAGGTGAGGATTTGAATACAGGTATTCCAGTGCCTGAGTCCATGATCTAACTGCCCTTTATGCTGTCTACACTGACTGCTAAGAGTCCTGTGTGCAGGTCTGACATGGGTCTGGGGGTTTAGAGATGGAAAGGGTGAGCCATTGGCATCATGAATAGCATGGCTTTATAAAATACTCTAGTATTCATTTGGCCCTAAGGCTATGGTTCAAAAGGCAACTTTACAAAAATGAAGCTATTAGCAATCACACAGTGTTAATGCATCGTAACTGTTTATTTTAAGACGGGGGTTCCCAACTGGGGCGCAGGGTCTTTGGGGGAGTCATAAACCCTTTGTGATTATGCACCCCACTGAGTGAAGATGTGACAATGTGCACCTGAGCATTTCTCTGGGGGAAAGTTTCTGTCTTTTGTTAGATTCTTTAAGGAATACGAGGCTTAAACTAATGTCCACAGCAGGGATGGGCAAACTTTTTCAGTGAAGGTCCGGATAGAAATATTTTGGGTTTTGCGGGCCATCTGGTCTGTTCTGCAACCGCTCAGCTCTGCTGTTGCAGTGTGAAAGCAGCTGCAGATTATGCGTGAAGGGATGAGTGTGGCCGTGTTCCAATAAAACTTTATTTATGGACTTTGCAATTTGAATTGTATATGATTTTTATGTGTCACAAAATACTATTGTTCCTTTGCTTTTTAATTATTAAAAAAATGTTTAACAAACTTTCTTAGCTCAGGATCATAAAACGACAATCAGCAGCCCAGATTTAGTCCATAGGTCATAGTAAGCGATTATCAAAGGGTAGTCCCAGCACCGTGGGTGTTATCTGGGTACGTTTTTGAAAATGCTAATTCTCAGACCTCTCTGCAGATCCACTGAATGTGACACCCTGGGAGGGGGGTGAAAGTCTTCTAGGTGAAATGGATACACACTAAAGTTTGAGAACCACTGGTCTAGAGTCACTGTTCTAAAGATGCAATTCATCCATCCATTCCTTAATTCTTGCAACAAATGATTTTTGAGAGGTTAATTATATTGCACCAGGAATACAAAAAACAAAGTACTATTTTTTATCTTTATAAATATAAGAATAATCCTTTTTTAAAATAGGACATGGCAACTTTCTGAAAATGACTTACTTTTTGAAATATATTTTATATATATTATGTATTTTGTGTATACACATACTTTCACATCATGACCTCATACATATATACACACATGCCTGAAACAAAATATCAGAAAGCAATATGTACCCTTGATACATATGATGCATCCTGATATTCTTTTCTATTCTGTTTCTTTTATCTTTCTTTCTTTTTTTTTTTTTGAGACAAAGTCTGGCTCTCTTGCCCTGGATAGAGTGCAGTGGCATCATCATAGCTCACAGCAACCTCAAACTCTTGGGCTCAAGCATCCTCCTGCCTCAGCTGCCCAAGTAGCTGGGACTACAGGCGCACGCCACCATGCCTGGATAATTTTTCCATTTTTAGTAGAGACAGGGTCTTGCTTTTGCTTATGCTGGTCTCGAACTCCTGACCTCAAGCAATCCTCCCACCTTGGCCTCCCAGAGTGCTAGTATTATAGGCATGAGCCACCACACCCAGCCTGTTCTATTCTATTCCTATTGGAGCCAACCCCATAAATTAATTTTATAATCCACTACTAGATCACAACGCACAGTTGGAAAAATACCACTCGAAAATGTGCTCACCAGTGCAAATTCCTTGTTGAGAATCATCTGCTCCACCAAAGATGACTCATTGTGGAAGAGGTGGGGCTGCATGTGGCTCCACATGTGAGGAAACCACCAGAACTCATCCACGGACCCCAGCAAAAGGTCATCTCCTTCATCTTCCTCTTCAGTCCCTGTAAAATAGAAAGTTAAAAATGGCTTTAGTGAAGATTTTGTAGCAGGTTAAAGGTGATTTTTGTCAGATTTATGTTATTCTTCATGTTCCTCATACATAGACCCAATTCTGTTTTCTTTTTTTGAGACAGAGTCTCGCTCTGTCACCTGGGCTAGAGTGCCATGGCATCAACCTAGCTCACAGCAACCTCAAAGTCCTGGGCTCAAGCGATCCTACTGCCTCAGCTTCCTGAGTAGCTGGGACTACAGGCATGCGCCACCATGCCTGGATAATATTTGCTATATATTTTTAGTTGTCCAGCTAATTTCTTTCTATTTTTAGTAGAGATGGGGGTCTCACTCTTGCTCAGGCTGGTCTCGAACTCCTGACCTTGAGCAATCCTCCCGCCTCGGCCTCCCGGAGTGCTGGGATTACAGGAGTGAGCCACCGCGCCTGGCCTCAATTCCGTGTTTTCTTAATCAGAAATAAAAGACCACAGTCTAAATTACATCAGAAGCGAGGGGGCTGGGGATTGGGATGGGGTGGGGCAGACGTGGCTGGCCCCAGGTCAGACAACTGTATAATTTAGAACTTAGGGATATTGTTTAGAATTGTTAACACGTGGTGCTAATAAAAGGCAGGACTATTTTAAACAATTTATTTGTGGTTTTAAAATTATCAACAGACAAATTATCAAATTATTTTCTTTATTGCACACAGGGGAATCCTGATCAGAGATCATATATCTTTTTACTCTTAAAAGTTTTGCTTTATAGAAATCTAAAATTGGCTTAAAACTTACTGACACAATGTTAATTTTTTTCTGATTACGGAAATAATATATGGTTTTTAAAGAAACGTGGAAATCATAGACAAGTCATATAGAAAGTCAAAAAACTAAAACAAAAGCAAAAACAACCTGCAAGGCCATCTTCCAGAGATAAACAGTAGCAACATGTTTGTATCTTTCTTTAAGATCCTTTTCTACTTATTTTTTAAAAAGTTGAGCTCTTATTGTGTAAATACTTTTGCATCCTTATGTTTTAACTTAACATTGTATGCCTAAACATTTCCCATTTTAATACAAATATTTCATAAAAGTTAAACAATGAATCATATAACTGTTTATAACATAAACCTGACTTGACAGTTTGAAACTAATATTCCTTTCTCTTCCTCTATTGGGAAAAAATTTTTAACAGTGCCCAATGGATAGGAAAAACCGTTGTTATTCCTCAAGTAAAAAAAAAACAAGAAAAGAAAAGAAAAAACCAACAACTTACTTCTAAGGGAATTCATTATGTTGCAGCTATCCAAGAATATCTTCCCTGTATGAAATCATACAGTTTATATACCAATTTACAATATTCAGTTCAATTTAAAAATGTTCTGAATCGAGAATATAAGAATTAACTCCTATCTGGTCTCTAAATACTTAACTATATAAGTACAGTAAAATACCAAGCCCTGGCTTATAGTGTGGGGTATATTTATTTGGTTTATTTTTTTCATAATAGAGTATGTTTTAAAGGTGGTGCTTGATTTTGTATTTTTTCCTGAAATTAAAGGAATAAATATTAAAGATCTTTTTAAGAGTTTTCTCAGAATGTTCCATTTATGTGTCCTATACTGAAGATTTCCTTGGTCATGAAAGTAGTGCCATAAAATGATTAAAGCATATATTTGATGTCACCCAATACCTTGAGCACGGCCCTGAGTTTTGCCACTTACTGTTAACTATGTGATCTTGGACAAGTTAACTTCTGCTGAGTATCAGTTTCATGGTAACTTTGTCTGCCTAGATTATAAATTTCTTAAAGTCAGGGACTGGATCCCTTTACTTTGCACTGTAATATGCCATTTTCCCAGAGCAGTGAATAGATGAATAATTTAATTCCATCTTTATTAACAAAGTCAGTGAACTGCAGCAGCTTCATATGGCCACTGAAGTGTATGCCAACTTGTGTTTCTTTTTATGTACATTTTTTTGTTCCTGGGATACGGTCCATAACCATAGTCCTCAAAAGGTATAAGGACCACCAAGTTTAATTAGGGTTTTGGCACCATGAATGTTACTACATGGAGCAAAGAAATAGAAGTTTTGAAAGTGATAAAGTTCTATGAATAAAGTGAGCAGACAGAATTCTTAATTTTTGTTGAGGTTAGCTCAAATTGTTACAGACTCATAACTCATTGACTTTTGTTAATACATTAAGAATATCAAATATTGAAATCCAGATGAAGAAGAGTTAATCACTTTCTGAAATGAAGTGTTTATGCTATGGAAGTTTCTCAGGGTCCTAATTTAGCAAATTGAGACAGAGATTGGAAAGAGTTACTGTATGTCACATATGATTAACGAACTGATAGTTCTTGCAGCCCCCCGGAATCATCCTGTTGTGCTTTGAATATGGAATGTTTGAGAAATGCTTCCACTCACTTTAAACTCTGCGGATCATAACTGCAAGTGGCAGGAAACACACAATGCATACTTGACCAGGAAGGAGGTCAATCACTCAATTTAAAGAAAAATTTGCAGACTATTGATATAAACGGATGCATGACTGATCATCAAATTTCAGTAATTTTTATAGCAGAGATTATGTTAATTTATAAAAACTCTCCATGAGGTTGAGAGTGACATTTAAAATCTCTCTCTCTCTCTCTTTTTAACATCATGGATTAATTTCTGTCAGCCTTTCTCTTATTTTATGCTGGCCATATAATTCAAAGCCACAGGAGGCAAACCCTCGACACTGGAAATAGCTTAATAAAAAATATGATACTAAGTCATGCTGAGGGACAACAGCAGAATTACAAATGTTTTTAAATCCAACTAAATGAAAATATTAAATTTTTGGCACTGTAAAAGTACATAATATACTGCATATATTTTTCTATACCTAATGTGTGCTTAAATCATGTATGGAAATAAAATTTTCAGTTCATACATGACCATATTAATACAGGTCTTAGACCACCAAAATGCCTGTGTTCAAATTGATCCTTTAACTTCTAACCTGATCTAGACTCTAGATAATTATTAATGAAAAACAAATACATTTTGTGCTTATTTAAAAATGATGTTCTTTTACTTCTTCTGATTTCTGGTGACTAAAAAGAATTTTAATTCAGAAATAAAATATATGAAGAGTACATTCTTTTGTTATAACTTTTGGAGGTCTGTATTTTGAGGTAATAGCATGCTTCTAAAAGTTCTTTAAGTCTACCAAAATAAGAATAATTTTAGCAAAATCTGGACTAAAGGTTAATTTCTTTAAAGATATAGTTATAACATTAAAATAATATACATAAAATTTCAGTGTCTACATTGTCTGTTTCATGTAAATTTCTGCCTCGTATTTGCTCATTATGTGTGAAATATTACAATTCCTAAATAGTAAGAAGATATTACCTAATTTTCTTTGTACACTGAACCTGGCATTGTTCTATAGGGGTGGGTATAGAATAAACTAATTTTAAATATTATATGAAATAAAAAGAACTGTACAATGATAAATTAGAAAACAGAGCCATGTGAATTGTCTACTGTTAACTTTTTTGATAACATTTGATTCTTACACACAAACACTTTTAAAATTAACATCAATAATAAACACTTACATAGCACTGACAACATGCTAGGCATTGCTCCAGATGAGAAAGAGATGCTTATTGTTACCCCCATTTGTAGATGGAAAAACTGAGGCACAGAGAGTTTAAGTAATCTGTTTGTGTTCCCAGAGCTAGTAAAATGTTAGTCTGCAATTGAACACAAGCAGTTTGTTTCCAGTGTCTAGTCTTTCAATTAATACATTGTATGGAAAAGCAAAATAAATAAAAAATAACCAAAGGAGGAAGAATGTAACACTTTTCTTTATGTTGTGTTTGAAAGTAACTGACTCTACAGAACATGCTATTTTTGGTAAAACAAACTTTCACGGAAAAGAGCAATGTTAATTCAATTTGCAAACATTATTCATGAATTAATTGTTGATTGGGTCATATTCACTTACAAAGAACAGCAATGATTGTCACCAGAAATCATGTCCCATGAAAAATAAAATGTGTAGTTCCCCTTCCTTAGAAAGCATCTTAATGCTACACTGTCTCCGTTTTTCAATTGAGCTTTCATTGTACAATTCCAATCAAGCTGTAAGTATTTCCAGACTAAAATATTTCACTCTAAACTGCATGCTTTTATTTTTTTCTTCTTAATCAGCACTGTGTCCTTCCCCTTTCAATTTGCCACTCGTGGGTGAATGGCTTTTAGGGAAGGCTTAGAGATATGCCCTTTTGGGGTGAGATTGTTTTTAGCATGTGAAGGACGGAGAAGCTGAACAGGAAAGAATACATGAGACATATAAACAAGCGAAGCCGTCTGAGAAATGCAGAATCAATCATTATTACACTGGGCATATGTGATTAAATGTCTTCAAAACAATGAGGCTCATCAATCAGCATCCTCGTGCATTGGAAAATCAGATCATCCTGGGAGAACTAGACAGCCATTGAGACAAGGCCATCTCCTCACGGTTGCACATCACAGCAAGTGCACTAGTACGGAAGGCACTTCCTTGATTTGCAAGCTTTTTTTTTTCTTATAATGTAAAATCTCCATATAGAAATGCAATTGAATAGGGGTGAGGTGTGTCTTTCTGATAGTGAGTGTCACTAATGTGTCGCTCAGCTCTGCAAGAAAACTTGATACCCCTGAGTGCATTAATAAGTACTCAACATAATATGGTTACACCCTTGAAATATGATGCACTTCAATGATCCTGCACATAAAGTAAGTGTATCAATTAAATACAAGTTACATATTTATGTGAAGGAAACTAAACTTCCAGAATTTACATATATACATATGTTGCTTATTCTCTAACATGCACTATCACCACAGCATAACAGCATAGTGTTTCTGCCATTGTTGTGTTAGGTTAATTTCAACATAGAGAGTCCATAAGGCCTGTTTAAGAGATACAGTTCAAAATATGTCTCTTTTATTTTTCTTATCTTCCTTCAATAACTACTCCTGCGATATTGACTAGGGTGCTGCTCATCTCCTAGTGGTTGTGTACTGTGTGCATGCTCAAAATTTTAAAGAAGAAACAGTAAGTGTTATAACCTCTACCAACATTAACTTTGCAAATGTCTGGCGGGTTTAATAGGCCTGAGTATGAAAAGTAAATAAAAACGAAGGCAGTTATCCAGATACATTTCAGCCAAAAAAAAAATGGCTTTACTTTACTGTATAGCTATTTAAGACAAAATAATATTATTTGTGTGTGAACTTCAAATAATCCCATAATTTTTCCCCCTGCATGAGTAGATACGCCTTTATAGTTTTCTGCTTTATAACTTCATAGTCAGAGCATCTTAGGCCTGAACTCATTTCTTGAGGGGACTTTTGAAGATTTTCAAATTGCAAGCCGGAGAATTGCTTTCCCTGTGCAGAGATGATGACCCAAATCTCTTTCTGCAAAATGTCCTTTTAAAATATGCAATCATTTGATTCATCACGTGGTCTAAATACTAATTTTCCTTCTATTACTTTAAGCAGATTTGCATGTTTCAAAGTAGGGGAAAAAAAGCATCAAGGAAAAGCCAGTAAGACATTGCTACTTCAATATTCTAATAAGCCATCCTGAGCTTTTACATTAAAAAGCCTCTTTGAGTAAACAAGCTGCATTTATGATAATTAAAGACTACCTTTGCATAGGCTATTTTTAATGAGTCGTAAATTGCATACATGCATAGAGAATACTGTGAAATATTTCCACTAAGATGCTATGAGGAAACAACAGTGCGAAGTTCTAAACAAAGCATTTAGCTCAGAGCATGAACACACAAATAGGAGCAGACTGTAGCTATTCCCCTAATACAGGCCCCAACACACAGTTTCGTACTGTTTGTCATCATTGTAAGACAATCAATTTTATGAACATAGTTCTTGAGTAGTGCCAGACATTAGAATGCTAGTATTCAGAAAATAAATGTCAAAATCTGGAGGGGAGGACGGATAAAGAGATGAGAAAGAAATGTCAGAACAGAGTCATGCATGCACACCGATCACATTTTGAGAATTTGCTGGGAGGCTGAAACTGACCAGAAGTACAACTGTGGCTGGATAGAGACAGAAAGAAACACAAACCTGATTTGGATGCTTTGAATATAAATGGGGCCAAATTAGCAAGAATGTTTTTAAGGAACAATCCTGCAAGGCAAGATAAAGTAACAAGGTGACCCTTAGGGTCTATTAAATTTCTTTCAGGCTATAACATATCTCTCTCATTGCCAGATGATTTCCAAAAATAAATATGTACAAAAGTATCCAATACCTCAATTATTTGATAATTTTAAAATGCTGTCAATTATCATTATTAGTATCATCATCATCATTGTCACTACACTTTTCGCCTGTACTGTGCTGTAAAACAAGATGCACAATCATACTCAGAACAATGGTTATGGTTTCTTTTATTGAGTTGAAAAAGTCAATTTTCTTTCTCTTTTGCCCTTGATTTTAATAGTATTTGCCAAAGTAAACAAGCTCATTGATTTTGGATCTGGCTACTCATATAATGCACCCCAGTTTTTCCCATAATCAATCTGGACATTCTATTCCTCCTACTTACGGAACATTTAAAATCCTATCTCCTATTTATATGTAGCTGCCTGAGAACACAAAGGTCCTTCTTACCTGTGTGGTAAAACTTCCCTGAAAATCCAAGGTTGAAGGTAAAATTTGCAACCTGAGTGCGCAGTAAATTTTGAGTCTCTAGTAATGCCTGAAATAAATAAGAAATTAACATAATTTTAGAAAAATAAATATGAAGTTTTGGGATGCCTCTTTTGCAAATGTGTGTCGTGAGTGAAACAAATAATATGAGCTGTCTTGTTTTGGGGGTTTTTGAGGGGTACTGTTATGTAGTTGTCATATTTCAAGTATTGTAATTACTATTGTTATTATTTTTATTGAAGGATACCAATTATGAACCAGGGAAGTCCTAAGCACATTCTGGGCTGTTGGGCAATTCTGTAACTGCATGGCACTGAAATCATTTTTCATTTCTGTGTGAGGCATTTCTTGAATTTCAGATTATTATACATCCTTTCCTTGGGGAAAATTTTTCAGAATTGTTGGATATAGACAAGCCTTGTATTTCTTGGTAAGGAATAGGAGGAGAACTTTTGTTTGAACTGCAATTTAGTATTTTATTTAACTGTACTACCTTCCCATCATTTTTAAAGGCATAATTATTAAGTCAAAAGCTTGGGTTTTTATTTTACAAGCTAAAGAGCAATGTATATTTTATAGGGTATTGCTTGCAAATCTAGAGCTATGGGGAAGGAAATAACACATAGGAATAGATACCCTTTATATTACTATTAATAATTCTATTAAAAATCCTCTAAATTTGACAAATGTTTCCCTAATTTCTAGATTTGGAACTATACTACGTTAATTTCTTATTTGTAGACAGCATAAGAACACGCTGATGATAATTAGTTAGAATTAGTCATGTAAATTTTCTGCCAATCCTTCTATGGTTATATTCCTATGTCAACATATGTATTAATAATATACTTCAGAACTCTTATGTCCTTGGGCTTTTTAGTTTGCTTATTGGTCTGCTTATTGATTCAGAATGTTTTTCTATGTTTTCCATTGGATTTTTCTTAAACGGACTTACTTTGTTCCGACAAAAATGAGAAACTCATTGCAAACTAGGATATTAGTAAGAATGAGTTTTGGTTACTTCTGTCCATCTGTTAAGGTGAATAAAGGGCCAGACATTTAGACAGTTTTTTTGGATTAGTCATTGTGGCTAAGAATTTGCTTCAAAGACTTGTGAACCTATTTATTCCTTTAGCATTAAAGGGGTCTCCTGCAAATTAGTTTAATTTACAAAAAAAGTAAGAAAGAAATGACTGAATAACTAAAATGTTGATAAACTATATAGTCAGTGGTTATCCAAGATCACAGTTATGCTGGGTGTAATCATGGCCGATCTTATTTAAATATTATCAGTTAAACATACAAAGAAAGAATAGACCCACTAGCTTAACATCGTTCCATGAAATACTAAAATAAATTTTTAGAAAGATCAAATATTAAAAAGAGGGTGGGGTTAAAATGTCTATTGAACTAGTGAGCTTATTGGTAAATGCTGTGTAATATAGCCTTAAAATAAGAATATTAAATATATTTCTCTTTGTGAATTCCTTTTTCTGGCTCTTTTGCTTTATTCAATGCATAATTTCTAAGCCTCCTTATTTTGAAATATATATATATATATAAAATTTGATTTCTCCCTTCCCCTGTTCTCTTCACTCCAGTTCCATCCACTCAGTGTCTCTCTCTGAGTTATCAAAGTCATTCATTATTCAGCATTCATTTATCCATCATCTATTCTTAAATTCAAAAAATATTTGTTGTAGATGAATACAGTGTTGAATTTAATAAGCATGGCCCTTGTAAACTTGGACCTCACTGCCCAGAGAGGGAGAGAGCGATTCAATAGACAGTCACACTAATACGTAATTATAGTTCTTGATAAGTGCTGCAGAAGAAATCTAGATCTAGCCATGATTGACAGGAGCGGGGACTTTAGACTGGGAAAGGGGGCCCAGAACATTTGGTGCTTTCTTAGGGATAAACTAATAAAGATCGAATAATCCATTTTTCCCCAATCAACTTAACATCACCTTAGGCAGTCCCTCGTTTACTTTTTTCTTGGGCTCTTAAAATACCATAGCCTCCAAGAGTGTTCCCATCTTCCATTTCTATCTGTCCCTACAATTGCAGGTCTGACACTCTGCAGTCATGCTAACATCCCAAAGGCGGAAAGTGCATGGCACCTTGGGGTCCAGGAGCTTCTCAGTGCATGACTCAATTTTGTCAGTCATTTCATATCTCTAAGCATTTCCTTTATCTGTGAAGTGGCACAATGGTGAATACTTATTTCATTGTATTATTGTGAGAAGTACACTGGATAAGGTAGGCAAAGTGCACAGCCAAGTTTCTGATAGAGAGCAAGAGCCGAATAAATATGGCTCCTGAGCCCTGAGTGCATCATTCTCTCCCCGTCTGTGAGGTATCCTTGCTACCTCCAGGTGCATCACTGTTTTCCCCAAATCACCACGTTCTCCAGTTAAATTGAACCATCCCCCACTTCTGACCTTTCTGCATGACATTTCTCTTGCCTCCCTTTGCCTGGAAAACCTCCCCAGCTCCAAATCCCATTTCTCAAACCTCATCCATTCTTTAAATCTCTGCCCAAATGCCATGTTTTGGTATAAAGCCTTCTCTGATATTTCAAAGCTTTTTCTTTTCTCATCTCTCAAAGTAGGTTTCTAAATTATTTTCTTAAGACTTGCTTCACTTTCCACTTAATATTGCATAAACTCTTATTTCTCTCTGTAGTCTATAAGCACCCACAGGTCAATCAAACTTTACTCATTTTTGTGTATCTCATGGTGCTAAATGTGTCTTCATATATGCATTCAAATATTAAAAGCATTTAAAGTATTAAAAGTAAATATTAAAAGTACATATTAATGCAGAGCAATAAATTGGATCAGTTTAGCTTATTTTTATTAGCAACATTTTTCCAATGGTAAAATGATAAACATTGTTCATGGGCCATATCTCAAAATAATGTAAGAGCAACATAGACAGGAGCTTGCATTTCGCCACATGTTTTATAACGCAGATGTCTTATAAACTTGTATTATAGATGTCCTACTAAGACAAGCTCACAGAGACAAGGCAAATGGATTTCCTTCCATTGGTGCTAATTACCTATATGAATAATTTGACAAATCTTTCTATTATTGAAAGAAACAGAGTTGTCTAGTCATGGCCTCCCAACATATAATTTTGACTAATGTGGGAGTAAGAATGACAAATTCTATAACTAAAAACAAAACAAATTGATCTAAAAAAAGCAAATCTTAAGAGGTTTCAAGTCTCCCTACTTCAGTGTAAGTAAATGGTCTTTGGTTTTCAAAATTCAGAGAAAGGAAGTTTTCATACCTTTCAATAATGAAAGAAGAGAGATACAAATAATCATGAATACATAAAAAATCAATTCAATTTTTAAAAATAAAAATTGGAAATAAGTTTAAAATAGAAAAGTGCTAAGCCATAAAAATTAAGAAAAAAGTAGAAAACCTAAAGAACTGAAATACAGGAAAAATCTAAACTATCAGAAAAATATTAGCAAAAGATAATATGAATAAATGAATATAGTTAAGAATCATTTAAGCATAATGAAACTCAAAAAAAAGCCCTCTTATTTTGGAAAGACTTGTTAATGAGCTAGAAATAAAATGTCTCACTTTAAGTTAAAAATCAAATATTAAAGCTTGAAAAAAAGCATGTAGGTGTAAATACACTTTTTTGTACTGAATATATTGTGGGGCAACTCTAACTTTTAAAAACATACGTAAAATAAAATATACTTAGATTTTGGACAATAAACATCATTTATTGTCTTTAACGGTATGCAAGTCATAAAAAACAATTTAAATTGCTTTGAGTTTTTCCTTGCACCATTTATACACTTAGTAACTTGATTGGATATTAAAGGAAATAAATATATAACTTATTTTTTAAAGGCAATAATTTGTTATTTTACTAAGCATTAATTGCATTAATGCAATGTTCTCATAACTAATTCCTCAGTATTTAAGAAAGCAAAGTCTAACTTTGCCCCTGTATAACTCAATGCTGTTAAAGAGAGCAATGGTATTCAAACTTTACTGTGCATAAAATTTTCTAGAAGAAATTGCTAAAATTGTCAATTCTGCGGGCCGCTTGAAAAGATATTATTTAGTCTGTCTGTCATAGGGCCCAGAAATGTGCATTTCATGATGTACTCCAGCTGGTTCTAATAAATGTTAAGTGTTTCCAAGTCACACATATGAAATAAATCACAAGAATGTTTGCCAAATACCTATTCTCAGACTCACCCTCTGGGAATTCTGAATTGGAGAGTATAGGATGGAGCCTAAAAATATGTTTTTAACAGTGATTCCTATAGCTTCAAACTGGAGATTATTACCATCGAGATGCTTGGGGAAATATTGAGTTAGTGTATCATATACATTAATTTCAAGGTCTGTTGCATATGTCTTAAACCATTCTGATATTTATATTGTTAATATCAGTCTAACCCCTTTCCTAAGTGTACTTAATAAGTCATATATGTATTTATATTTTGAAATAGCCTTATAATTTCAAAGTTTCAAATCAAATATGTCAGGGTGATAGTGTTTATTTTATTATAATTTTTATTATACTCAAAAACTCAAAAAAAAAAAACTATCTTATTTATCTTAACTAGATCCTGTTCTGGGAATCAGAGGAGGTTGCTTATATTATTATTATTTTCCAGGTAGAAAAAATTGCTTAATGGAAAGATTAAATATTCACCCCAAACAATGCAACGAGAAAGCCAAAATTGACCATGCTTGCCTTAACACTCAGTCCAACCCTAATAACCTCGGGCCTCACTACAGTGAGTTTTTTGTGGCCTCCCAGGATGAAATGGAGTCAGGATTCCATGAACTCTGTCAATGTACAAATGAAGATGAATAGGGTTGACCCAGCATGAAAATATGAAGCTTTTGAAGTTTGCCTTTGATAATTTCTGCCTCTCTTCTTATCCATCTTTCTCTTTAGAAGCAATCCCCATTCCCTCTTTTTTGATAAACTTTTACCTCTACTCAATGAGGAAATGGATATAACTTGTAAATCTGCAAAAACTTATACCCACATGTAAATCTTCTAAGTAATTTCACATTAAACAGTTTAGCTCTGATTGTGGAATGGATGAGTTAATTAATGAGGAAGGAATGAATGAATGCCTCTGATGATAAACTGAACGAGTGTGGGGTCTTTTGTACCGCCTAAGGTTTGGGGTGTAGGGATCCTACTGCCGAAATCGCACTCAATCTGGACAAAAACCTGCCCAGTCAAAAAACTCCTTGGTGTTGCAGAGCAATTTATCCTCTTGTCTTTCCATCTCTCACTTAAGTGTTGCATTGCCACCTTTCTCCTCCGGTTCAAGTCTCCAGGAAGACAGGAATATAGGGGTTACTCTCTTGGGGCTCTCTTCCCTCCTTGTGCCATTGTTTACTTATTCATGAATTCACTCATTCATTCAAACAATATCCATTGAACTCTTGTTTTAGGCACTCTTCTAGGTCCTAAGGATACAGTGGTGAATGGCTCTGTGATGACTTCTGGATATGTTCACAGATTTTGGATAGCAGATGAACATCATTTGGAAATTACCAGCTACTCTATTCTCCAGGAGTGAAGTATCTCTTCAAAATCTCCAGTGTGCCATTTAGTGAGTTGACTTCATCTACATAAATCAGGAGTTCCTGATCTATTAAATTTTTGGCCCCCAAAATATTTTATTTCTATGTTTTCATGAGAGCTCAAGTAGGGTAGAATAAAAACAGGCTTGTTCAAATATTAATATTTTGGAGAAAAGATGATAGAATGAGTAATCAAGTAAAAATACTGTCCTAATGATTTTTTATTTAAGAAATATATTAGATACACGTTAATCGTGCAGGAAATATTGTATTGACACCAACGTCTACCCTTATTTAAGGAACCTAAAACAATGAAGAATGATAAACACATTATTACCAATCTTTTAATGTAAGTATCGTGCTATAGATATTAGACATTTTTAAATGTATACTTTTATTCCATTCATTGAACTGTTGAAATAAAACTCCTAATTATTACTTTACTAACTATAGCTCCTCTAGTATTATAAAAAATTTACAAAGTATTAAAATTTTTTTTCAAAGTATTAAAATTTGTGACAACAAAATTCTGTGTACTTTTGCAAATGAAATCTAGTAGCTCTGTTAAATAAGTTCTTAAGAAATCTCTTTCCTAAAAAACATTTCATCAACTACAAGGACATTTCATTAACTGATTATTTAGTTTGATATTGCAAATATCTCTCACCTGGGGCCATGGACAATACGAAGTCTCTCAAAAAAATCTTCAATTCCACATTATTTTACATTAATATCTAGAATTACATTTAGAAATTTGAGTTGTCTTTATTCTTTCTAATTGTTGCATATATCAAGCAAGACAGATATTTTTTCTACAATATCCTTGTTAATTACTAACATATCTCACATTTACATAATACACTTTTTGGGGCAATTTCTGTGGTAACATTTCATGGCTAATAGGAAGCAATTTGCTTTTCTTTATTAAGTGCATTAAAACTTCATGCCCCAGACATCATTGACGGTAAACATTTGATTCTGCTCAAATTTAATGCACCGAGGCATTTTGCTGTGCCATATTAGGTTTATTTATGTGGTGTGTTCTGCATTGTTAGCTGCTAATGAGACTTCAACTCTTATTGCTCTAAGGCCTGAACACTAACCTCATTTTAATGAGTTCATTATTTGCTGTCTTCTGAAAGGAAGACAACAAATTTTCCTTTTAATTAAAGGTCAAAACACCTCTGGCGAAGGAAAGAGAAGAGGTTATCAAACCCTAGGAGGAGCTGAGGGATAGCTCTTTCAGATTTCTAAGCTAAGCAGGGTTACTATAGACTGGGGTAGGCCCTGGTGTCTCAAGAATACAGACAGTCAATCAATCTCTAGCGACCAAGGTGCATCTAAATTTAAGACAAATGAGAACACTACAACATGATAGCTAACGTGCCTAAGACTTTGTAAAAGATGAAAGTCAGCCAAAGTAATTAAAGAGGCTTTACTTCTAACCAAAAGGGCCATGTGGATCAATACCACTGCAGGAGCAAGATTTCTCTTTTGCATGACAAATGAGTTATGGGGTGAAGAGAACAGATGCCATATTAATCGAGCCAAGTAAAACTATTCTCAAACATTTTATCACAGAAGGCAAAACGGAGGCAAGTCAATATTTTGGGGGAACTGTTTTTAATAACTTTAAGGATATGGGACCCAGCATGAGGTATAGGAATATGTACTGTATATTCCGATGAAACTAGTTGCTAAACTGTGACATTTCTGGGAATATCAGTTGTTACTTGCATTTGCAGGCAATGCACGCCTCTAACTGCAGGAGAAAGGTGACATTTCAATAATATATAATGCTATCGAAACAGATCATACGAACAACTAGCTACTTATGTAAACTTTAATACAAATGAAATCAAGAGATGTGTGCATAATAATTAAATGGTGTATTTATACTTACCAAATAATATAGATTAAAAATCAAAACATTTTCATTTTGCGCTGATGACATATACATTCTACATACAGATTATTTGAATCATATACTACATTGCTTTCTAATTAAGAGTAAACTTTTTAATAATATATTTTCATTGGAATATATGCCTTCAATAACTTTATATTAATACGTGAAATCTTGTATGTGCTTTTTTATGTCACTAGCATTATTCCTGGCTTAAAGTATGTGGTCGATAAATCAATTTTCCATCAATAAATTGTTTACTTATAGAAAAATTGTAAAGATAGTACAGAAAGTTTCCATATCCGAATATCCACTGCATCCTACATTTAGTGTTGTACATTTGTCACAATTAGTGACCCAATATTGATATATTATTATTACGTAAAGTCCATACTTTATTCATTTTTTTCTGTTTTTCCTTAATGTCCTTTTTTTATTCCAGGATCCTATCAGAATAACACATTACATTTAGTTGTTTTATCATTTTAGGCCATTCTTGGTTACGGGATTAACAGGTACTTTTAATTTTTTTTAGAGCAATTTTAGGTTTACAGAAAAATTAAGCAGAGAGTACAGAGTTCCATCTACGTATTTCCCCTCCCGTTCTCCTACTGTTAACATTTCCCATTATATGGTACATATGGACAATTGATGAATGCCTATTGATGCATTATTATTAACTAAAGTCCACAGTTTACACTAGGGTTCACTCTGTGTTGTGCAGTTGACCCATGAACAACACCAGTTTGAACTATGCAGCTTAGAGGAGGATTGTTTTCCAACAAATACACTCAGCCCTCTGTGTCTGGGAGTTCCATATCTGCAACCAAACAGGGATCGAAAATAAAGTATTCACATTGGATAGGGAGGGTGGACTTTTTGTATCCCCTATTTTGCAGGGCTGACTATGGAACTTGAATATGCACAGATTTTGGAATCCGTGGGGGTCCTGGAACCAATTCCCTGCAGATACCAAGGAATGATTGTACATTCTATGAGTCTGGACAAATGTAGGATGTCATGTATCCGTTATTGTTGCATCATACAGAATGTAGACACTAGAATGTGGACTAGAATGTGTCTAGACTGTAAAATGTAGAATAGTTTTACTGCCCTAAAAATCTCCTGTGCTCCTTAATCATCCTTTCCCCCAACAACTGCTGATCGCTGATCTTTTCACTGTCTCCACAGCTTTGCCCTTTCCAGGATATCATTTAGTTAGAATTATACAATATGTAGCCTTTTACAATTGCCTTCCCTCACTTAGCAACATTCGTTTAGGATTCCCCCAGGTCTTTTTGTGGCTTGGAGGCTTATTTCATTTTATTGCTGAATAATATTCCGTTGTATGGATGTACCATGGTTTGTTTTGTATCCATTGACCTATTGAAGGACATCTTGGTTACTTCCAAGTTTTGGCAATTATAAATAAAGCTGCCATAAACATTCCCATGCAGGTTTTTGTGAGGACATAAATTCTCAACTCATTTGGCTAAATAGCAAGGAGTGTCAGTGCTGGATTGTATAAAAGACTCCCAAAACTGTTGTTCCTCATAGTTCCCATGGGAACTCTGTATCTTATGTATAGGTGGCATCATCTACTCGCTGACGGTTAGCTGAACTGTGACTATTGTATCTGAGATCTGTATATTTTACTTAAAGAAAATAGCCACTTCAGTTCCAGAATTCAATATTCCAAAAGAAGGAGTGAAAACTCATAAAATGAAATAGTATTTAAATAATTATATATATGTATTTATTTATAATAATAGTTTCAGGCTATGCTATAGATAGTAAGTGCTTGGAATTTTAAATAAAGAGATGACACTCATATTGCAAAGGATTCATATTTTATTTGCAATTTTAGCTGAGGTGTTAAAATATGTTTTTGCTCATTATTCTTATTTATAAGCTAGGATTCTAGAGGTCTGTTGAATATAAGAATTACATCTGCGTGGGTGTTAACTACTAAATTGGACCCAATTTAAACAGTTTTGGATTCCTTTGTTTGGACAATAAACTGTATTAAACATGTATTAATTCATGATCTTTCTTTATTTGTGAGAAATAGGGTAGACATCAAACTTATCTGGGTGTTTCATCACCCTCTAGTCTTAAAATTATTGTTTATGTTTTAAATCAGATGAGTTCTAAAGGTGGTGGTGGGTAAGTCGAGAAATAAGACCTAGAAAGTAACTGTCTCCAATTGTGGTTTGGTACGATGCCTTCCAATGGATACATATTCTGTTGCCTTTATATCTATTTTTGTTGGAGAATTTATGTATTCTTTAAATTCTGCTTTTGACATGGAAATTAACTTAAAATATTTTTTAAAATTATATTTTAGCTTGAGTTTTCAAAACCAAGTGATGAGGCGACTGTCCTATAGGCATTGTATGAATTCTGGAAATTCGTGCATTCATAACATCTATCTTTTGCTAAGCAGATCTCTATTTACTTAAAGTTGCGTCCTTGTCCTTCAAGGATCAACTCCTTAAAGACATTGCTTTTCTAACTTTTGCTTGTGCCACTTCAACTCAAGATGCAAAAGAAGATTGGTAATTCTGTTTTTATCTATAATTCATCAGTGGTCAACTACATTCCACATCTTCTTTTCTAAGAACACTGTCCGCCGCAGTCTCCTCTAATCTCACTCGGTACTCCTTACCCTGATCCACATTTTCTTCATTTTCCATTGGAGTTAACATCTGATGCACCATATAATTTACTTGTTTATCACATATGTTAAAGGTCTTTTTCTCAGCCACTTTAGTAAAAGCAGGGAATCCTTCCTTCTTTGTGCCTTGATGGATTCCATGAGGCTAAAACAGTACCTGGAACATAGAGTGCTCAATACGTATGTAAGGAACGGATGGCGGTGGTGTGTGGAACTGATGGAAATCAATTATTAGGAGCTAGGTTCATGTCCCCAGGGGGAAGACATTTCCAATGCAGCTGTCATGACTGTCAGTTTACTGAGACGAACAGGAAACATGCTCAGATATATACCATATCACACATACCATTCCTTAGTTACTGAGCCATTGTATGTAGCTGGGCATTTAAGACTTCGGTGTTAGATGATCATAGGATACAACAAGAATAAGACTACAATTTGAAGAACACTTTGAGCTTGTGAAAAATTCATCCTTAGGGTTTTAAAAAAAGTTAATGGCTTTCATTTTTCCTGTTAATTAATCAACAAGCCAGAACTAACTAGGTATTCATGATTAACTAACCGGAAAATGACAGGCTGAATGGAGAAAACCATAAAAATTTCCACGGATTTCTTAAGCAGCAGAAGAAAAATCCCTGAATAAATTATCTATTTTTCTTGGACTAGGTCACTTCAAGAAGTCTCTGAAATTTTGTCTGATTTGTAACTATTACAGATCATTGAAGTGGGACCAGAAGAATAAATTTAGAGACCGAAATGTGTGTCAAACTGGCTGCTCTAATTCACACAGCTCTTCCCCTAAAATCTGCAAGAAGCATTTAAGTTATTGTTGCTCATTTTTACCAATTTCACCTACACTGGGCAGGAAGCTGTGCAGTTATAACCTGTCCGTTTAATGATATAATATTTTAATTTGAATTAAGAGATTAGATTCTTAGTAATCCATCCTACTGATTCATTTTCAATGAACTGCTACCTCTGCTATTTTCGCTCAGAAGTAACCAAAGGTGAAAGGTGAAAGTATTTTGATATCTCTTTTACATAAAATAGCTATTATCTTTAAATGCTGACATTCTGGCATTGAAATATAAGGTTAATTTGAATAAGCATCTAAATTAGACACCCATGGAGTCATTTTGTGCTGCCCAGGGCACTCCATCCAGACCACAAAAACCAGTAGAAAGTTGGATCATTTACTGACTGGCAGAATGAGTTTTCTGAACACTGGTGTCCCTATCCTTAAAATGGGGATAACAAGGCTTACTTCAAAGAATGAATGTGAGATATAAATGAAATGGCTCATGAAAATCATCCGCCTTGTGCATATTTTTTATTTAGAAAGAAACAGAAAACTAGAATGATCAGAAGATTACTCAGACTACCATGGGAAGCTCATCTCAGAGATCAGGACCCAGGTTTCCTGATTCCCCAAATTTCTATCAGGGTATACTGTTATTATTCATGTCTAATTCCAAATTTTTGTGTCTGAGGATAACTTTTCATGATCAGGACATGGTTAAATAATAGGAATGGGCAAGAGGCATTTTAAGGGTGAGATGGTTCTCTTCTCCCCTCTTTGTTTCCCGTGTTCTAGCTCAGCCCTGGAGACACCTGCTTTCTGTATCAAGCCCAGTCCCCTTCCTGTACCTGCCAGAAGGGTGATCAGCCTAGAATCAAATAAACACCACCTGTTTAATACGATAAACTCCTTAGGTTATTGAAACAAGACCAATATTAAAAATGCAGTTTTTATTCAGCATGCGTCCCTCCGCTTGTTTAAATCGAGAACTCAAATTACTTGCCTGTGTGCTTCTCTTCATTCAGGCTAAATTAGAAAACGACTCTGGAGAGTTTCTCTTTCATGTGTTCATAGGTGGCCTCGCAGGCCAAAATGAAAAATAAGTAACAGTCCTGTTTAAAAGAAATAACTACTTGCTTTTACTCCAATGAATACTTAAAAATCAATGATGCTTGTTGCAGGGTGTTCTATTGAACAGGCACCTACGATGCAGCTACCTGACTGCACCATGCTGCATTTAGTTGGATAAATGTTTGCACCATGGATGGAGTCATGGATACCTTTTTCACTTCCTCACATTTCCCCCTTAGCCAGGCTGACGTTGTGAGTTGTTTTGCAAATATGATTTATTTTCCAACTTCTGAGCTTTTGTTTCTATGGGGTACTTTCCACTTCCACCACAGCTCTATCTGTTACAAAACATTATTCCTCCTCCTAATCCACTTACGAACCCAAATCTTCCATGATGCTTTTCCTGATTCTTCCTTAGAAAAGAATTTCTTTTTTTCATCTTATTTTCTTTCTTCTACTATGTTTAATCATCAGTAGAGATCAAGGAGATAGAACAAGGAAAAAAATGCAGATATGCTCCCCAAGTTCCTGAAGGAAAAATATATCTGTCAAATAGGTGGTAATATTGTCAAAAATTCATAAACCCAACTCTGCAGAGTGTGAAACATGTCACTGTTTTAATTGTTCTGTGACAGATTTTTTTCAGTACAATAGAAAGCAACATACCATGCTGACGTCTAAGTGATCTGAATGTGTAAGCATAAATATTACATCCAAGTAAAGCTATGTCAATGAATTCAGTCTTGTATAGCAGTTCTTGTGAAACTTTTCCTAACTTCCTACAAGATAGCAATGCTATGGAGAGAAGGAACTGAGTTTTACTTATCTTCATATTTCTTACGTAAACATGCACAATGCCTTGTCTACAGGAGAGGCCCAGAAGGTAATGCACTGATGTGAGCACTCCGTCAGCTTGCTTAATACACGCAGAGAGAAACAGGACTCTTTATAAAAGAGTTATGTAACTGATGTCCTTTTCCATTCACTCCAACCATCAAAATCCTCATACTAATAGACAAATCATTCCCCCTGGTTCCAGGCATTTTAAACTTGCATCTTTTTGAAGAGGATTAAAGGATTTGTTGAAAATGACATATTATATTGGAAATTATATGTAGTCTATCACACATAGGCATATACGATATGTTGCGGTAGTCAACTCTGGTTTTCTTCCACAGATGATAACTTTTAAGTAGTGTGGCTAATGGAATCGTTCTGCTTTGGACTGGATTTCTGTACCTAGAGGACCTGGGGATTAATCATTTCCTCCAGTGGCTTTTATCCCTTGCCTGCTTTCTTCTCATGTCCTCTAGTCTCAGAATTCTTGCAACCGTCCACAAACTTAGTGTTTGCCTTGCTAAAGGCAAGAACAGATGCTTCACATTGTAACTTTCTCTTTGTCTATCCCCCAAATGAACACCCTCTATCTACAGCCTCTTCTGGAGATCAGCTGTTTCTTGCATGCTGTGGGTATGATAGAGGCTTTTAAAAATCTGTTTTAATGGGAAGAATAACTTCAGCTTAGAATCCAAGTTGCAAATGGATTCCCCAAAGTGCAGAGATGTGGAGGTCATGGCGTGTTCTGTGCAACCCCATTAAGTATTCCCTGGGCAGCTCCTACTCTGGAGTAGCACATCTCTCACCTCCTTGATGAAAGCCTTAGGGAAACATTGTTTCTAAGAGAAAGTGGACCTTGGGCAAGAATTAAAAGCAGTCTCATCCCACAAGTGCTAGAATTCAAGCTTTTAAGCCTCATTGCTCTCAGATACATCATCAAAGTGACATTGCTGATCGAGGGACTTTCGTGGTCTGACTACAGTTTTGCATTCGAAGAGCTTTCTTTTTAAACTTAATCTCAAACTTCATTAACAGATCATTTTGTGTTCTTGCCTCTGTTTACCTAGGAAATTGCCTCATGGCATATTTTGTTCTGTGCTTTGGTTGAGGGACTCTTACTGGAAAAGAAATCTCTTTTAGGCCTCCGATTTAACTTTCGCTTGCTGTTCTCAGAGAAGTCACTTCCTCCACCAAGCTTCATAACAGGCATAATTTGCTATACCTTCCATTGTGTTGCCTAAGCTTTGGGTCAAGCTGAGAATATATCTTGTTTATCTCCTATCATAATCAAGAAAGATTGAGAGAATAAGCTTTGTGAAGGCAGGGTCAATGTTTGTTTTGTTTACTGTTATATCACCAATGCTGAGCACAGTTTTTGGTTTGTACTAAGTATTATACTTTATGCCTTTGTGTTAATGAACGGGTAGATTAATGTGTCTATTTTTTACTTTTTGCTTCATAAAGATATTTAATCACCTGCTGATTTTTGTAAATGTGCCTATAAAATTGTACTTCCACAGAAATTAACAGGTAATAAAAAATTATCTTCTATTGAGCATTCATTATGCACTGTTCTAAGCATTGTATACATATTAACTAATTCAATCTACACAGTTTGGGTACACATTAGCCTTACTTCATTTCACAACTGATGAAACTGAGGCTTAACAAGGTTAAATTTATTGCCCAAAGTAAAACAGCTGGTATAAGGCAGTCTGGATTTAATCATGGTGGTCTTGCTTTAGACAACTCTTGTAGGTTCTCTGGGTTTTTATCTTGGTCTATTATTGTATTAACAATGTAACCATTTAGATTACCCTTCATCTCTCAGTTCTATCATCTGCAAAATGAGACTAATAGTAATACTTACAGCTACTTGTTTCTTGTGAGAAATAACTGAGAAGCTACATAGAAAGTTCTTAGAATTGATTCCTGTCACACAGAACGTGCTCAATAAAAATGAGTGATTCATATTATTATGATAAATTTAAAAGATTATCATAATTGCTATCTAGATACTCATTTAACAAATTCTTACTGAATACCTAACTGCCAAATGGGGAAGGTTTGAAGTATGATAAATGTAAACAAATGACAGTTATCAAAGATCTTAGCGTGTTCGGGGAATGGTAAAACATTCTCAGTGGCTTTTCTTTTTGTTTCTTGCTAAATAGTTGGAATTTATTTTCTAGGCAAACACACAGAGATTTTCCAGGAATACTATTATAAAATATGGAAGAGAGTAGAAAAAGAATCACTATGGTAAGAGCTGTTAGGAGGTGTATGGTACCTCCCAATCCTGACAAGATATTTAGCAAACCTGTAATTGGTATGCTTGGAAGACCCTTGGTAGAGGTGATCAATGAAAAGCCTATGCTTATCAATAAATTCTCTTTTTGCCAATCCTATAGTGGCAATGTTACCATCTTTCAAGAATATCTTCAAAATCTGATTCTTTCATCAACAGTCATGAACACCAGTCATTCTATGTTGTAATCTAATGACGTAGAATATAAAAGTATGTATTTTAAAATATTTGATAATTGTTTAAAAGCTATATTTTATCAATCCAATTCACTTCTAAAATATCAATCATGGCAGCTATATCACGTGATATTAAGAGGAACTTATTTGACTATAATGCCAATTCAAAAGAACAATAAAATGAGGATAAAATTAATTGACATAAATTACAAAGTGAAAAAATCAAGTATCTTCATTTTAGCATTTTACCTAATTTCTCAGTAATTTAATCTTTCATTTCTCTTATATATTGTCTCATGAGAATATCTACTTCTTAGAAGTCTGCTGAGTAATCAAATATCTCCAGCAATAAACTAATGGTGATAAATCACAGAGCTACAAAAAATTTTGAGATATAATATCTTCAGACCCTTTCCATGTATGCAGTGAGGACTGTATTTAAACATAGTTCCAAGTGGATTGCCACTCATTAAAAAAAGAAAGCCAAATAAAACAAAACAAACCTAAAACTACTTGAGGCAAAAACTTAATGTTCTGTCTTCACTGGTACTAGTCTATAGTCGTTGGTATGATGCTAATTTTTATGCAATATTTCTTACACTTCTGGAAAAGTTTTCTGCACCCAAGTGTTCAAACCTTTTCTATCCTTAAAGGTCTATATCTTCCCTGAAGCCTTCAGTGAAATCCTCTACCCATCATAATCCTTGATTGTCTTAGTCCATTCTGGCTGCTACGACAAAATACCATAAACTAGGTAGCTTATAAAGAAAAGAAATTTCTTCCATATAGTTCTTGAGGCTGAAAAGTCCAAGATCAAGGCAATGACAAGTTTGGTCTCTAGACAAAGCACCCTTCATTCCTACTTGGCATATTCTAAGTGTGCCCTTACTCAGTGGAAAGGGTGAACGAGCTCCCTGGGCTTCTTTTATAAGGATATTTGTGCCACTCAGGAGGGCTCCACCCTCATGGCGTAATCATCTGTTCAAAGACTTCACTTCCTGATATCATCACCTTGGGCTTTAGGATTTTAACATAGGAATTTTGGTGAGACACAAACATTCAGACCATAGCATTGATTTTCTTCTTAGAGTGATGATTTTTGTTTTTTCTGGCCAATCATTAATTTCCCTTTTTAATGGTAACAGCACCTTGATTTTCCTACATTGCATGAGGTCTTAGTGGGATGTTTATGGCCTGCGTTGCCTTAGCCCACAGGTCAGCATGCACTCAAACTAGGCTGACCAGACTCTCTTCCTGGAATTTAATTATTCAGTGGAGTGACCCAGAGGCAGAATGTTAGAGCTGATGGGACCCCCAGTGTGATGCTGCAGAGAACAGATCCATTAGTCGCCCCCACCTAGACTACCAGCGCTTGTCCTGCTCCTTGCTCTGACATCTATTATTCTACATATAAGCAAGCTGTCAAATGCCTTCCAATAAATTGATTTAGCTTACAATAACCAGAGCCCGATCCTGTGTGATTGCCAAAGAACAATGACTCCCTACATTAGGTAATTTTTACTGTATAACGATTATGCATTTCAGGATAATTATTATATACTGTGTCTATAACAATATTCTAAACTCCTTCAGGGCTGGGACCAAGTAGTGTCCTTTATTTTCACAGCATCCCTCAACACAGTATAATCAGCTCTATGAACAAACACAAAATGACACCCCCCCCATATACATTTTCCATGTAACTTTCTTATGCTTTGTGTTCCCAGGCCCGTAGGACTCAACGGCCAGAACATTATCATCTTCCTGTCTAACTAACCTTTTTACCTTTTGAGTTGTCACCTGGAAATGGCAGACTCTTCCTAGGATGACAACGCCAAGACTCACTACTGTCAGCAACCTTCCAACACAACCTACCCCAATACACGGAGCCACCTTCCTGAACTCCTTATTAAAACCCCCTACCCTCAGTTCTCCCCGGTGATGTCATCTATAATAAATTCCCTCTCTTCCTTAACAATCCTTACTGTATCAGTAATTAGCTTTCTGGGAAATGGTCGGACCTAGGCCAGAACCCCCTTGTGGGTTTGGTAACAATAGTACTGGCGGGTATTAGTTGCTTAACAAATAATTGTTAAAATAGTGTCTTGTTTTCAATAATGACTTTCGGCTTTCAACTCACTTCATAAAATGAACTTAATTTGCTTTCATATCCACTATGTGCACTTTCTCAAAGCAGGTGTTGTTATCGTCCCCAGAGCAGCACAGCCAATGGGGGCGAGTTTGGGCAGAGTGCAGTGGGAGCCACTCCACTGCTTAGGAGCTCGGTCAGCTGGAGCATCTTATTCAACGTCTTCAGAGTCTATCTCCTCCTCTATTACTGTCAAAGAATAAATAAATATCTGCTTTCTTAAAGTTGGGATGTTACTATATAATGACGTAAAGAGAGTAACATAAATGAATATTGGGATATAATAAATGTTATTTATATTTAATCATCATTTCAAAAATGAAGACCATGAGGCGCAAAACGTTTAAGTGGGTGTTGCCTCCTCCCATGGTCAGTAAGCAGCCCAGCGAGGAGGGGACCTGGGGGTCTGCACATCCCCCGACCACTGAGCATCTCATGACAGGCAGACCCTGCTCTCTCCTACGGATTGACTTATGTGCCTCCTTTAATTCTAGAAATTACATAAATGTCCTGTCCTTTGCCCATCTCTATCAATCTAACCCCTAAGCTTTTATTTATTTTATCAAACAGCAAAAAGAAAATAATTATTAAAAACGTAAACAGCTGAAAATGATCTGTACCAAAATAAGACCATATCCCATTAGAACCAGAAATTTCATTGGAGTTTTTTTTTATCATGAGCACCCTGCAATATTAATACTTCTTTTGACTTCAAAATTCATTGTACTGACTAATGATCAAAACAACAGATATACGAGAATCTTCGGCGCAGATCTAGGAAAGGTACAGTGTTCTAAACAGCATAATCCGGTTTCCATCCTGGGGAGAGGTGGAGGGGATTTGCAGACTGCTTTTGCAGCTGGCAGTTGGTAACACTCTATTCCCCAACTCTTAAGCTTTGGGTGCGCTGCGTACAATGCGTGCAATAGGAGGATTTCTGAGCTGCAGCGGATAAAAAGCACGTCTATTTGTCATTCTGCATGTAAAGCTGGCCCTGAGCATGGGACGGTATAAACAGATCTTCATCTTACTGCTCGTCACACTAACCACCCTTCTCAATCAACCCCAAATCACAGTGTGATTTGAGCATATAATAGAAAGTTATTCTACTACAACACATGTGTTAGTTCAGTGAATGTACAAGATACGTATGGTGTTTCTCTAGTACTTAATATTTCATCCTTTTCAGGGCTAATTGAGCAAAAGTTCCTAGGGTTGTCCTTAAATTTTTGATAGGAGGAAAAGTGGAAAATAGTTTAGCCTTTTTCGTAACAAAATTAAGTTGGTTACAGCTTAATTTTCAGGTGATCAAACTGGAACATAGTTGAATTCACAAGGCTGCCTATTTTTCAGCTTTGCCATAATGGGAGAATTTTCCCTCTAATTTTAACAAGGACTCATTTGTTTCATTTTAAATTGATTACATTGAATTTAATTGTTAAAATTGAATTGCTTAAAATTTTTAATTTATCATTAACTCTACACGCATTTACTGGTTACCTATTATGTGTTTACCACCATATTGCCTGAAAAGAATAACTCATCACTCCTTCTACTCATTGTTTACTAAATATTTGTTGAGTGTGATATCCCAGCGGAAGAGCATATCCGAGGTGATTAAACAACAGCAGCTAGGAGGCCCGTATGGCTGGGGTAGACAGGTAGAGAGAGTGGAAGGAACAACAGCAGGAGATAAGCCTTTGTCCTTATTTTGTTCATAGTCCTGTGGAAAAAGATAATACTGATATTTAAATCATAGTACAGGATTTTCTGTATTCAAAGTAATCTTAGGTATGAATGGGTCTTTTGAATAAGACTGGGATGTCCTAGAGGGACCAGGAAATGAGTGAGACCTGAAGGTTGAGTATGGTTTAGCTAGATAAGAGCGTGGGGCAATCCAGGAAGGAGGCAAAAATTAGCATAGGGAAGACCCGCAGAGATGACACACGACATATTCAGAAAACAGCAAGAAGTCCTACATGACCAAGGACAAGAAAATTAGAAAAGGAGACAAAAATGATGATGGCTTTTGTGTAACAAACTAAAAGTTTTGAATTTCATCCTCAAAGTACCAGAGTGCCATTGAGTGTCTTTCATCAGGGGAATGAGAAGAGCATTCAGAAGGCATTTGTTGCAGGTGGGTTGAAGCTAAACCAGCCTGCAGGCCGTTGGAATCCCACAGCTATAATCTCAGGAAATCATGAACTGGGAAAGAAAGAGTAAGAATAGATCCAAGAGCTATCCACATAGTTTAACATACAGGTATTGGATAGAGATCGGATATATGAGGAAGTCAGAAAGAGGTTGTAAATTGAACTCCTGAGTTTTTCTTTTGAACAGGTGGAGGCAGAGGAATGACATTTCCAGGCAGAGGAAAATAAGCTTCTAGAAAAAGATGATGGTAGTATTTTGAGACATGCTGAATCTGACGGACTTGAGGGACATTCAAGCTGAGATGCCCTGAAGTCTACACAAGTTGTCACGTGTCTGGCGAAGTTGAAACCATGGCTTTGGATTAGGTGTGCAGAGAGGATGCGTAGAATTAGTAGAGTAAAAAGTCAGCGACAGCACCCTGGGAACGCACAGCTATGGCAGGAACAAGGGAGAGGCAGCAAAAGAAATTGCCAAGAAACAGCCCGAAAACACAAGAGGTGGGAACAACGGTAATTTTAACAATAATGAGTATGATCGAGACTTACTATGGTGAGAGTTTGAAAACAGCTAGGTTTGACTGAATATTTACTATATACAATTTACATTGGTTAAGGCATTTAGCCTCATAGCTTAATTCCTGTATGGGATGAAGTACAACCTCTCATTTTATATCTCAGGAAATGGAAGAACTGACGGTTAACTTAAACTTGTTGAGCCAGACACTGTCAGCACTACACACAGACTCAATTTAGTTGTCACTACCCCGTTAAGGAGACTGTTACTATCAGCCCACCTTACTTATACGGTAACTGAGGCACAGGTTACAGAACCGGTAAACATGCAGGCTGTCGGGCCGTGCTTCATGCTTAGCTTGCTTTGTGCAAGTTGACAGAAATGCATGCTTTCACTGTCACAACATGCATGTGACTGGGCGATCACAAGAACCACTGCAGTGGAGCCAGGATGGCAAGAACACAGGCTGTCCTCCACTGAAAAGCCAAGGGAGAAGCAAATGTCGACAGCACTTTCCAGAAGGAACAGACACAAATTGATGAAACAGGAGCTAGTGATATATGCAGGACTGAGAAAGAGAGCTTTTTTGTATGGTTGGTTTGTGTTTGTTCGTTCAAAAAAGGAAGGCAAGGTAAGTTAAAAATTCCAACAGAAAGAAAAAATGATGATATGAGAAAGAGAAGGCTTGATAGAACAAGAAGGTCTCAGAGAAGGTCGAGAGAAATGGGATATAAAGCACAAAAACACACAAAGAAAACAAAAAACCTCATTGACTGACTTCTGCTCAGATGGTGGAGACCACAGGAACACTGTCTGGGATATGTTCAGTGAATCCAAGAATTTCTTCTTGTTTCTCTGGAGATGAATGTGATTGTGGCAAAGACCATCTGGCGCGGCTCCTGTCTGGGCTGTTCTGCCCCTGTAATGATCTGAGGCCTGAGGAAAAGCTGGCTCCGTTCCTGAGCTGACATTGGAATTCAAGCAGTTCAGGGAATGCTAGAACCAAATTTACCTTCAAACTCACCACAGGATGGGCATTGCAGTTCTTTATTATGTTTTCAACTAAATTAGAAACCTGCGGAATGACGTAGAATTCGGTGGGTCTCTCTGAGGTTTCTGACCCAGAAGAGAATTTCCAGAAGAAACCCAGAAGAGCAGACCACAAGAATAGCCTCAGAGATACGATAAGCTTTCACAGATCTTTCTGGATGGACAAGATGGGACCAATCAAAATCCTGCCCTTTTAAGGAATTTTCCTAAATGTAGAATTTCGATCAGACACATATCAAGTGTGATAAAGTTAAAGAGGAATAACAGAAACTATTCTATCATGAATACACCATTCATCTTTCCGCCATTTCTATACAGTTCCCAAAGCCCTTTACGATGAGATGCTTTCGCGGTCCTTTGATGAGTAAATTCATTGACTGTCTCAGTCTAGATCCACAACTGAGTACCTTAGAAGACTCTTCTTTAACATAGATCATAATTTCTTCAAGAATTCATCTCGATTTCAACTACAATCTTAAGTGGTAATCTTGGCTAAACGTTGTTGCATTTGCCTCTACTGAATTTACCTTTCTCTATTTATTTAGAAATGGTAAGTGACAGTTACATTATGATTGTCTTTTAAAGACAAGCGGCACAGCTTTGTAGGGTTAACAAATAGCTTACATTATAATACTGGACCAATACAAATATCACACACATACATTAACACAGTAGATTTCCATTAATCATGCCTCAAGCAATCACATACACTTGTATTCACACATATGGCTGTCAGATGATATACTGTGTTTTCTGAGGCTGATAGAATTCTCCTATTAGCTCTTGCAGAAACTTCAGAGCTTCAGACGTTTTGAGATGAGGTCACAGTAATTTCCTTGATCTTTCAGTGCTTTACTAAATAATTTACTAGAGTAACCTTGCAGTAAGGATTCCTAGGGGGGAAAACTCCTCATAAAACTCACTGAATTAAGCACTTACTTGCCACTAAAATACTTATTCTGTATAAATGAGTCATTGATCTATAGGACAGTGTTGTTAACATGCTGTACTCTAAAATTTTAGGAGTTATCTCATTGACAATAATTAAGCAAGAGAGATATTTCAACTAGGGGAAGACTGGCAGCTGTACTGTTATCTCCGAAATCATTTATGAAAATGTTTGCTTTGATATTAAACTAGTATTAACTTTTAAGATCTAGTGCTATTGTATCTCTTTTCTATCTTCTTCTTTTCACCCTGCAAGATGACAACTCACTCTTCTGGGACACACTATACTAGGACACATTGTATTTTTTTTTTCTTACCTAAAGTAATATAATTTGGTTATTTTTTATTTTATAAATTATCTTTTCGAGGGTAAAAAGGGTTTTTCACTTTTGAAATGAATGTAATGTATGAAGTCCCGGGTTCCTAAGACTTCCCAGCACACACATATTAAGCAATAAATATGTTAAGAATACACACATATTGCTTTTGTCAGATGGCTCCTTGTGACTTTGGTATCTTAAACAGTTGACTTAATATAGACCTGGAATAACAGATGATGTGAAAGATGATCACCATATATACTCTCGGTTCTTTGAAATAGAATCCAATTTTTTCTAAATTACTTCTAAAAAAGTGAAGCTGCTAGGCATTTTGATGACTTACCAACAAAAAATAAATCATTTGCTTAGGAAAATATTCAACTATCCTATGAACATTTGATTAAATATGAAGTTTATCACTAATTCAAAATTAAATGTGGCACAAAATGATAATCAATAAAGCCTGGTCTAGATTTTTTGACAGTGATGATGAGTTAATTTTCTTATGCAATTACAATTGTAATTGTAATTGTAATGCCTTTATTTTCCCACAATCCCCACAATACTGAACAATTGATAAATGGAAAAGGAAAAGAAAATGGTAGAAACATCCATTCTATTTATATTCAGTCCGTCTTCAGAAGTTTAGTACTCAGGCATATCCTGCTGTATGACTTCTCAGGAATGGTTTCTATTCAACTCCATGCTACATGTCTACTACTACACTAAACAATTACCTTAACCACACTTCATAGCTGTCAGGGCCTTCTGGTACTTATCTACATTTCTATAGTCTGAGAAAAGTCTTATCATTTATCTTTTCAGATACTCCGTTGAAGTCTATTTCTTAACCTTTCATTACACTTCATGCATTATCAAAATTTCTACTTTTACAACAGAGATTCAGATTAACATTTCAGCATCACTTTATTTTTGCTTCAATCTGCAGTACTTACTGCTGTAAAATGATTGATAGCTTTATGAACTGACATTTCTTATAAGCCCTACTGCCTTCAATTTAGACACCCTCATTTTTTTTTTTTTTTTTTTTTTTTTTGAGACAGAGTCTCTCTCGCCTGGGGCTAGTGCCGTGGCGTCAGCCTAGCTCACAGCAACCTCAGACTCCTGGGCTCGAGCAATCCTACTGTCTCAGCCTCCCGAGTAGCTGGGACTACAGGCATGCGCCACCATGCCCGGCTAATTTTTTTCTATATATATATTTTTAGCTGTCCAGTTAATTTCTTTGTATTTTTTTTTTTGGTAGAGACGGGGGTCTCACTGTTGCTCAGGCTGGTCTCGAACTCCTGAGCTCAGAACAATCCGCCCGCCTCGGCCTCCCAGAGTGCTAGGATTACAGGCGTGAGCCACCGTGCCCGGCCGACACCCTCATTTTTAAGTGAAGAACTTAATTTGTTATGTTAGAGAAATAGCAGTTTCAGGTAGGAATAAATAATAAAACTCTATTTTTAAGGTCCACTCATCTCAGAATAATAAATAATTTAGTTTACTTAAAACATTAAAAATATTTTATCTCCCTGAAGAATTACAGAACTTACTTTATTTTATATTCCAATACATCTTCCTAAGACAAAAGAACTCAATTTCGCATGGAACCCAACCATTAAGAACAGAAATAAGAACATATTTAATATATACTAGTTATACTGTCCTATATAAATAATGTTGTAGATTCATGAAGCAGTGTTAATTCTTTATGTCTATAACTGAAAAAATATACTTTGTTAATTTAACAGAAAAATTGTAATAATTTATAAAAAGAATTTACAAATAAGATACATGAATGGCAGAATAAAAGAGAAAAAAGTGTGTGTGTGTGTGTGTGTGTGTGTGTAGTGAAGTGGACAAAGTCAGAGAGGGTTCAATGACCACCTAGAATGGGTACCAGAGTCTTAGAGCTGATCCATAATTTCAGAAAACAAAATAAAACAATAAAAAATATAAACCAATAAACAAGCAACAATTGATTCCAAGAATCAATGATATCATCATAAAACAAATGATAATTTATCAATTTTACAACCTAGACATTATGCCTATTAAAGCTAGGTATTTCTGAGACCATGTTTTACAACCAGCAAAACTTCTTGTTTTTACATTTATCACCGATATATGGGAGCTTTCGCTTATAAATGGCTAGGTTATCTGATGGGAAATTGAACCAGCATCTTAAATTTTCACTACTTGATGTTACGGCTCAATGTCACTCTAAATCAGCTGTTTTACTACTTGATGGTTACAAAGTAAAACTATCATCCCAACACCATGGCTCGAGTGACCTTACTTGCTCTCTTTTCTTACTGGAATTTCTTCACCCAGATGAAGTAAAATAAACTGTTAATACTGGAGTATTTGTTTACCCTTTGAATTTTAATATAAAGATTTGATTCAAACATCTTTTCAATTTCACAGTGAATTTTGCCAACTAAATTTGCTTTGCTAAATTATTGAGCACTTCATTATATTACTGTATCTCCATCAAGTAACTGCATTTCCTACCCTACATTATTTTTGCTTTTTGTCTTTTTTGTTGATATTTAAATGCACAAAAACCTTTTTTCCCCTAAAAAAAAATGACAGCAAAACTTTGTTGCTCCCTCCAAGTATTTTTCCATTTTTCTTTCACTGGCAGACTTCTCTTAAAAATAAGAAATCTGCATTGACTCTTTTCCCTCTAATAATCTAGCTGGTATTATCACTCACAGAACTTCAACACAATTGTTATTAGTAAACATTAGTCACAGAATATATTTTTTTTATCATTCCCCATTTTGTTTCTTCACATTTTAAAAATTCTGTCTCCATCTTTGTATGATTTTGATTCCTTCAATTACTCCTATTGTTTCTATTGCAGTGGTTATCCTTATTTTTCCATGTAGACTGTTTCCCAAGCCTCCTACTCATTTGTTTCCCTCCTATAAATTTTGCCTACTTGTTAAAAATTTTATTTTAACTATCACTGTATCATGTATGGCCATTAAATACACATCTGGGCTGGAACTCTTTCCTAAGTCACTGTTCACTTGGTATTGCTTAATGAATCTCTCAAGTCAAACATCTATAATCTCAAGTTAAATATTTTTAAACTTTATTTCCGTGTCTAAATCAGCAACCCCTCCCAGTTTTCTGGCTTCCTCTAGTGCTACAATTACTTGTAATGGTTTACTCAAGGCTTCAAAATTCAAGGTTGTTCTTGAGCCCCCCAACATCTCCTTAGTATCCTCTTTCTTCCAGTTTTCTTCCCATGATCCACTTCTCGAGAGTTTCACTGCCTCTGACTCTTTCAGATTCATATCGATGCAATCCTAGGTCATTGCCAATGAAAACTCAAAAATCTTTAATGGCTGTGCATCATCTACCAGATATTGTCCAAATACTATCATCTGACACATAAAATCCTTTATACTCTGCCCCCTAGGTTATTTTCCAAACCTGCCTTCCAGAATTTTCTTTTATTCGTCTCAAGTCCAAATCATATTAAATGAAGTTCAGATGAATAAATTTTTCTACATACATCCTTTTGTTGCATTCTCCATGGAGAATGATATTCTGTCTGTCCTTCATATCTACATACTAAAGTCGAACTTATAATTCAACACTTAGAGCAAATATTGTTTTCTCCTGTAAGCCTGAGTGATGCCACTCCTATCTTTCTAACCCATCGGTTTAAACTAACAGTTTACTTACTTGGACTGTACTTAAAGGCAGCCTGCCTTGAGCATATTATTAGTGCCACTTAAATACATTCTGCCCCTGGTATATTATCAATGTATTATATTTCCAACTGGACTTAAGCATAGCTCATATTATTTGTATCTGCTACCAACCTACCACACTTAGTGTAAGGCTTTAAATGTTTATTGAATGAATAACTCAATTAACAGAAACTCATTGTGATGATTAATTTTTTGTGTCCACTTGACTAGGCCACTACTGGGTTCCCAGACATTTGATCAAATGTCATTCTGTGAGGGTGTTTCTGGATACGATTACCATTTGAATCAGTTGACTTAGGAAAGTAGATTGCCCTTCCTAAGGTGGGTAGGCCTCATCCAATCAACTGAAGACCCGAATAGAGCCAAGGTTGAGTGACAGGGAACTCCTCCTGCCTGAGGCTGGAGCTGGGACATAGGTCATTTCCTGGTTTTGGACTCACACTAAAAAAAATCAACTCATCTTGGGTTTTGAGCTTGCCAGCTTTCACATTGGAGCTTATACCATCAGATCTCCTGGGTCTCCAGCTTGCCAACTGCAAACCTTGGAACTTCTTGGCCTCCCTAATCACATGAGCCAATGCCTTATAATAAATATCTCTCCTCTCTGCCTTTCTCTGTCTCTTTATTCTTCTCTTCCCCGACCCCCACGAGGGAGAGTGTGTTGGTCTATTTTTCTGGAGAACCCTGACTAATATATGTTACACTTTTTAATATTTTATAAAATTTTTTCCTTAATAACATATTTCAAAGGATGAATCAGATTAGTTGGGGAACCCAGGCAGAGGCTTGTCACAGGGAAAGAGCCACCACAGAGAACTTCACTCAGGCAATGCCTAGTGAGGCCATGGAAATGGGGCCATGCCGGAGACCCCAGAACTGTAGAGCTGCTGTTGTACCGCTCCATCTTGGGAAAGCTACAGGCCTGAGACTCCAACTCAAGAGAGCTGCTGTGCGGATGGAGCCCAGCGAAGCCAGAGGGGTAGGGCTGCCTGAGGCCTTGGGGGATGTGGGACATGGAGTCAAAGGACATTGCTCTCCAGGTTTATGACTTAATGTTTTTCTCCCTGCTGGATTTTAGACTTCTTTGGGACCAGTTACTCTTCTTTTCTTACCTATTTCTCCCTTTTTGAATGGGGATGTCTATTCTGTGCCTGTCCCATCATTATATTTTGAAAGTAAATAATTCATTTTGATTTCACAGGCTCACAGCTGGAGGGAATTTGCCTCCGGAGGAAGCATGCGTGGAAGCATCACCCATATCTGATTCAGATGGGACTCTGGACTTTGAACGTTTGAGTTGATGCTGGAATGAGTTAAGACTTTGAGGGCTACTGGGATGGAATGAATGCACCTCATATATGAGAAGGATGTGTTTAAGGGGGCCAGGGGTGGAATGCTATAGTTTGAATGTCCCCTCCAAAACTCACACTGGAAATTTAACTGCCACTGTGATGGTATTAAGCGGTGGGACTCAAAAGAGGTACTTAAGCCATGAGGGGTCCACTGTCATAAACAGATTAAGGTTGTTCTCATGGGAGACACTTATGCCTTATGCCTTTGTGTTCCTGGACTTTTCACTACCAGGAGTCAAATAAATTTCTGTTCACTATAAGTTACCCTGTCTGTGGTATTCTGTTATAGTAACATAAAACAACTCAGACAGTTAGGGACCCCATAAGTCTCCCTTCTGGACCTCACTACATTGGACCAGAGTAATAAGTTCAACATAGGAGATACCCTTGATAGCCTAGAACATTCTCTGCTTCATCTGAGTCTCCTGATTGCCTGCATCTTTAAGATTATTTAGTACAATGTGATACTGGGTAGAGTCCAGTGAGTGAGATTCGTGTCATCTGATTTGACAATCTGATCCTGTTTGTTAGGTCTGTTCCTGACCTGGGGAATGTCTGACTTTGATGAGGCAAGGAGATATTATTTCCGGATAATACGTTCCTTGTGAACATGAGGAAACAGAATGTGTACTCCAATACAAAGTTCAGACTGAAGAATATTATTAGAGTTCCTAACAGAATTGAACCCTAAGGGGGAATTTAAGCCTATTAGTACATTTCCATCTCTGTCATTTGTTTTTCATACTTGCTATAATCAAAGAAAACTTACTTCATAAAAATTTTGTTAGCTTGCTACCAAGTGAACAGCATGCACTATATTTCTAGAATTCACAGATCCTGTGATATGTATATATTTAGGCTTAGATGAATTGAGTTTAGTATATAGAGACATAATTTAAAGTGATGCCTGAATTTAAGTTTATTTACTTTCAAAATTACAAGTCCTGGATAGAAATCAAATATATGTTTCTCCAAGGTATATATTTTCACAATATGACTTTATTGATAAGAATTGTGTAAATTCTACAAAAATCTCCATAGATTGAATTATTTTCTTAAATAATATCTGTGGGGCTTGTTCCTTTCTATTATGCTGTCATTTAGGTTAGTAAACTAATACTTATATTGCCATTGGACTGGTATTATAGTTTTAAAAATTAATATTTATGATTTTCCATTCATGTTATTGAATGTTATTTAGAGTGCTTTCCTTCAAATATTCTTCAGTCTAGCTCTGGAATAATAAAACCGTACTTCCTTTCAACTCTTTGGGCTGCCAATTTCCCATTTGATTGCAGGTAGGTTAACCTTAAGTTACTTTTTTATAGTATAACAAACATCTTGTATCATTGGCTTTATTGAGACAAATTTGTTTGGGTCAATAAAGGGCTCTCAAAGAAAAATATGTTATAAAAAGGAAGAATAATTGTTCCTATAAAAGAATATGATGGAGAAAGTTAATTTTGTGGTACCATATACTGAACCATAGTTTCTGCATGTTTGTTCACCAGAACGCCAGTGTGTGTGGTTAGGGGAGAGGGGGCATAAAATTTGGTTTTTACACAAATCACAATTTAAGGATTTGCTCACCATTCTCCATGTATTTCTTTTTCCTTGACTCAGATTTTCACCTAAAATACACAAATATCTTCTGTATTACCAGAGAGATAAGTAGGTATAGCACTGTGGAGGGTGCTCTGTAGCACAGAAGCTGCTGAAGGGCTTTATGTAGGACTTTACGTAGGATTTGATTGATTTGTATTGTAACAGATTCTTCTGGTAGTTTTATGGAAGATGAACTTAGAAAGAAGCACAGCAGAATCAGGTGAAATAGTTTAGGAGGCTGTTACAATTTTACAAAGGAGAGAGAATGAGAGCCTTAGGTAACCATCACCATCATCATCATCAATAGTAATAACAGAAACAATAAAAAGAACTAGTGCACCCACATGTTTGAAGTGCACAATTTGGAGCAAACCAAAAAACTGACGTTATTTTGTGTCCTATCATCCTTTTAAAATGCATACAATGGGGGTAGTTTTCTCTGAACTACAAGAGAACTTGAACAGCTCTTCTGACTTTTCTGCCCCATCTTGGATAGTAGGCAGTCTTGCTCCTTCACAAGTTCAATCACTCAAAATATTAATGGCATTAATCCCAGATCGATCTTTATGTAAGGGATGACATCTCCTTTTTCTCTTTTCCAAAGGCTCCAACCTGCCTTTGACGAAGCAGGAATGACCACCTGTGTTCTCTCTGCTAACTCCAGAATCCCAGAGTCTGGCTGCTGTTTAACTCCCAGCCTCAGTCAAAGAAAGGATGGTAGAAAAAAGAGGTAACCTGGCAGGTGAAGTTGACCCCTTCTTTGTTGGACTCTTTTTGCAGGTTATTTGAAGGTTCCCAGTGCTGTGGAGCCCATGATATTCTCAGGCTGAATTTCTGTGTGTTGTGCAGGAAAGGTATTTTGTTTCCCTGTGAGCATCACAGGTGAGCAGCTCCACACACGTCGGAGTCTTCAGATGCTTCCAGGAGCTCCTCTTGGGCAGGAACTTCTGCTGCCTTTGAAACAGTCATGCATCCTTTACCATCTGGGATGAGAGAGGAAATCCGGCTCTCACTTAGCCTCCCCACCAAAACAGTGCGTCAGCCCACATGTTGATTTCTGCTTTCTGGGTGAGAGCAATGTGTCTCAAAACATGCGGTATATATAACACATAGCAAGCTCTCTGAGTTTTCTACTTGAAGTGCAATCACTGTATGTTTGATGTGATAAAGAGAATAACCCTCATCCTATTTTCTCCTAGGGAACCACAGGAATTCTTTTTGACAAATTTTTCTTAAGCTGCTCTCTAGATTTTAAAAGTCTCATAGTGAGTGAGAATTTTCAAGTAACACAGACTCAGTTTTTGACTACTTCCTTTGTAAACACCTTATATTTTGACATGATTTGGTAATTTCATACCTATTGTATCTTGATATTTTGTTGGAAACTTAACTTTCAGCATCACAGTATAGCACGTTTTTGAGCACTTAACTTTTATGGTAAGCACTGTGATACGAGCTTCACTGTGATATCAACTCACTGACTCCTTATAATAACCTGAGTGATAGAAATTATTAGCTCAATGATTCAGATGAATGCACTTGTAGTGGAGAAGGATAGGAGGGTATAAATTCAAGGAGGTATTTAGGGCATATAGTCATTATTAAGTCTTGATTAGATGTTGGAAGTGACAGGATCGGATAAGACTCTCAGGATTCTTGGCATGAGTGCCTGGTTAGATCGACTTGCTATCAAAAGATAATATTATTATTAATAATAATCATGACTATGATTAAAACAAAATAAAAATCCTTCACAAGGGGTAGACTTAATGGATACACTGTGAACAGGAATTGCCGGGGTATGGTACCTAATAGGTAGTTCGGTATTAAAATATGAATCTCAGGGAGGAGACATAGCCCAAATATAGATTTGGAATACTTTAATCTCCATGTGATTGTGGAAACTTTGTCTATTGATCAGTCCGATTAATCTGAAAATGTAGAATAAAAATAACAATGGGATGATCTGGAATTATATGGAACAAACATTTCAGGAGGAGATATTAGAAGAGGACACCAAAAAAAAAAAAATATAGTGTCCCTATGTGATCCAGTTTTTAGTTAAGGCAGGATAAGCTAAGAACTTTCTATGGAAAGGTTGAGAAGGTAGGAAACTTGGTTCTTAATCAGATGAGCGTTGCAGAGAATTCAGGAAGAAAGCGTGTAGTTAGGAACTACCAGCAAGCCAGAAGATACCAGGGACATTTTCCTAACACCAATTATAATATGAAATATATAAAATACAGTGTGATCAGAAGTCGTATCAATTTGAAAACATATTATAATTTTTACTCTATTAATGCTGAGCACGTAATAAATTCTTAATAGTATTGCAGATGATTGTCTTCCTCAGAAAAAAGAAGTAACAAGAAAAACTGCTAGTTTGAACTTCATTCTGACCTACGCGAAATGTTTATTTGTAATGTCATCTTGACAGGAAACATAAATCACAGCAACTGGTCATCCTGCGTTATCTAACAGAGAAAGAAGGGAATTCTGACAGACAAGTCAGACTTTTGGCTAACACATAATAAAATAGAAATGTTTTATTGCTATCCCAGAGTGAGAGACTCTTCCTGAAAAGTCATCTGAAAAGGGATGAATGGAGTTAGCTAAAAATGTAATTATGATCACATAATTGCAAATAATCACAATAAAAATTTTAAAGAGAGGCAAGAAAAACAAATTCAGTTGGGTGGAGAGTTCTCCAAATAACTCAAAATTTAAAAGATGTGTATAAGTTAAAAATGAAGGACATGCTACTAGGGATGAAGACAAAACTACACCGCATCCCTTTGAGAGTAGTGCTACAACGAGGTCAAGTATCGGGTCTCACGCTTTAATTTAGAAATGGTAGATAATTCAGAAAAGGGTTATAAGAACATTTATATGTCTTGATATCATGCCCCAAAAGGGATGGTTAAACAACTGCAGCCACTGTAACTAGTTAGATTCATTCTTCCTCCTCCAATGCCAACATCCAATTTATCCTCCATCTACGTCTCCCTCTGATATATCAGGCGTACCTCAGATCTTTTCTGGTCATTTTTCAGTGTTAGAAAAGTTCAATTTTCATCGATTAAATGAAACACACTCCCATTAAATAAATGGTTTGATCACCTTTTGTTTAATACATTTCTTCATCTCCCGGCTCAGATTTGCATTGGCAGTGGGGGAAGTGGGGAGTGGCCTTTTTGTGTGTGTGTTATTCATCTGTCCTCCCCCAAACATTCTGTTTCTGGCTCCTCCATGGTCCAGAAGACAGATGAGTGGGCAAGGACAGGTCTGGCTTGACTAAAGGAGATCATTTGCTGAGATTAATTCCCCACTTGGGCGGGACATTTGCAAGACGATTTAGTCTGTACCATCCACACTGAAAGTGCAGACGCCTCCCACTAACGCCGTCTCTTCACTCTGCTCCTTCAGGTTTCTCCACTCAACCCCATCCCTTAGGATTATTCTAGGAAGAGTAAGGTATCAATCAGCCGTCTCCTCTCTAAACTTCAGGGAGCTCTGTTCACATTCCCCCAAGAAGTCTGTCTCTGTGCACACTCAGGTTCCATCTGGCTCTCAGGCTCTCTGAACACCTTCACGTGGTTTAAAGTACACAGGTTTAAAGTGGAAATAACTTTTCTCTCTTCAAGTAGAAAGGAGCGAAAAGAAGATGCCCCAGTAGCTATTTCTAGAAATAAATCATCACTCTGAAGTTTCCTTTGAGTTTTCTCTTCCTTTTTATAAACTAGAAGTAAGAAAGGGGCTAAGCGTTCACCCATCGTCCAACACCTATTCTCCTTAGAATGGCAGCATTTAATGTCCACAGTCCTCAGCAAAACAGGGCAAGTCCCACAGAATGTTGTGTTCCATTTCTTATCCTGAAGAAGGCTTAATGTTCATGGTACTTGGGGGTAGCCAAGGACTATTTTTTCTAACTCCAGAAAGCAGTATTAAGACCACTGGCAATAGAAGACTCAGGAAGGCAGATATGGAAGAGAGCCCCATCTATTATGTAATGATGAGATCCTTATCTCTGGAAATTTTCTAATAGGTTTTGGAACTGTTTAATGACTTTACAGAATCAAATCACATCCAAGAATATATGATGTTCTGGAAGACCACAAGGTGCTGATTTGAAGGTATGTAATGTAATCTGCCTCCTACTCTTCACGAAAAATTTAAATTTTCCAAATAAAAATTAAAATGACCCCAAGAAACAATCTGAAAAATGGCACTGATCAGTAATAACATTGATTGCACTTAGCACTTTCTTCTCTTGCTTTAAATTTAGTTTGTCAGTGGAATCAGTTAATTTTTTAGGTAAGAACTAATCTCCATTCCTGAATGTTTACTAGAATACTTTCTCTGATAGGCTACTTGTATAAATTATACTAAGAAGTTACTTTATATCACTGGAATTACATGAAAAGTCTCAGGGTGAAAGTTAAACCACCATTCACGCAGAAATCATATAAGAAGAGATAATAATGTCTGTCCCAGATTTAAAAGAACTGAGCATTTTCTCTTTTTCACACTGTCTGCCTCAAAAATTAGAGTTAAAATCATGTTAGAATATATAGTTAAATGATACAGTGATGTATCAATGCATGATATAAAGTACCACATTGATATCTAACTCCATGCTCAGTGCCTCCTTTGTCAATTGCATACCAAGAATGTCAACAAAAAATCTAATTCATTCTATGAAAGTCAATGACAGAATTCTGATTACAATGGAAAATGTCATTACCAGTAAGGATACGTAAAGATAATGAGAGTATAACTTGGATTCATCTTTTACTACTGTATGCAGGACAAGATAATTGGAATGCTAAGCTTTCGAGTTGTTATCTTTGGAAACAAAGATTCAAATAAATAATTAGCCAGACTGCTTTCTTTGATTGTTTGTTAAGAAACAGTAGTTTTAACAGGTAATGGGGTAACCAAATTAATAAAAAATAAATTTGCTTGTTTTTTTTTTTAATTGCAAAAACCTCATTTCTCAAAAGACAAAGATATTTTAATTTGGTTATAAAATGTTTTCTAAGTTGACTGCTATATAATGTTTCTTAATAGAATATTTTATATAGCGGATAGTTACAACACCAGTGTAAAAGAGACTCTCATTTTTCTTTTTACCTCATTATTATTTTAATATAAAGCATCCCTGGTTGTCAGAGTTTATAGCTGTAAACTATTAATTTAGTTTTTAATATAGATTTAATATAAATTATATATTTTTATAATTTTAAATATAGTAATTGTATACATGTATTTGTATGTATTATAATCAAAACAGTATAAATACTCCAAGAAAACTAATAATAGCAAGTATGTATAATTTATAAAGTGATTTAAAATAAAATAAATTAATCTAGTCATTTCAGCAGACCAATAAAGATAAAAATCTTATGTATTCTCCCTAAGTGAGAATTCTGCAACTAGAGATTAATAAAATTACCAAGGTTATATAATAGGTAGATGTCAAAACCAAAATTCTATTCTAGTTCTTTTGTTGGAAGTTTGTGCATCTTTTCTAAATTTAGAGACTCAACATAAAGGCATATCCTAATGTTACATGAGTAATTAATCTCCTAAGTGCCTGACATCTAAGAACGATCTTAAATATAACAACATTAAAATGAAATCATTCAATAGTAAGAAAAATTCTCAAACATTACCTTTATATAAAATAGTGAACACGATTATGTAATATCCTTAATACGTGTTTACTTTCATACTGATAATATTTTATAGGCAAATAAGATAAATGAAATAAAAAGCAAAAGTTAAAATATAAGAGTAAAACTTTTAAAATATAAAAGACAGGAAACAGCATTTTATATGTTATTTTGCTTGATAAATTTTGTTGCGTTTTAAGAGAGAAAGAAATATGGGAGGAAGAGAGAAAAAGAATGTATGTGTATGCTACAAGAGCTTTCATGAAAAGAGGAACAGAATTATATAATTAAGATCAATGAGGCTGTGATTCCAAGGATGTATCTCCTTTGTAAGGACAATGGTCATTAATGATCTTTCCAGGAAAAAGAAAAGATGAAGAAAAGAGTAATCTATACCACAGTGAACACTGCTAGAGATTAGTGACCCAAGGAAATAGAGTCAAACAAAGACAAGTCAGGGTAAATGAGCAAAATGTACCACTGGGGAAGAGAGAGATGATGGATGAATTTTTCATTGGACATAAGATTGCTAATTTGAATTGTCACATATAAATTTAATTGTGAATTGGACATATGACTGCTAATTCATAGATTAAAAGTTGAGTCTATAAATTCAAACCTAACTAAGAAAGACATAATTTTATCTTTTGAAATTACTATCTACCCAACATACAAATTCTCAGTAGCAGAATTTTCGATTATTCTTACTATATCGTTATGTGTATGTACATGTAGTATATATATGTTTTTTTCTCTAGAATGTTATTTGTCGTCAGAGACTTTTTTCTATATATCTCCAGGGCAGAAATTTGGTATCTGGAATATTATGTAAACTCAACAAATATTTTTGGGATTAATGAAGAAATAATTGGTTTGAATAACTCTCACGAAACAGTTGAAGCTGAAACCAAAGTTTGGATCCCAGTAACTCTAGTCCGTGTTAGTCTGAGTCACCACTATTGATTCAGATATTCAACAACATGGCCATCACGTGCCTGTGCAATTAGCCTTTGTTTAGTGAATAAATGAACTCGAATAGGGTTTTCAATGACCATTTCATAAGAAGGAGAGAAACTATAAAGAGGCACAACTTCAGTAAACTTTAAAAAGTCCAATAACCTTTCCAACGTTCCCATGTTTGTTATTTTGATATCCTTAGTCTTTTTAAAGTAACTATTGGCTAGGAAAATCACTTGGATTTGTTCTTAGTGATAACAGTAGGGGAACCTGGGGAAAGCTGTAAGACCCTGGGACGGGGAGCCCTGGGCAAAATGAGGGGCGAGGAGTGGCTTCAAAGGCAGCGAGAAGCCTCCATCCCTCTGAACCTCTGCAGTAGAAGACAGCCAGGGAAACATTTTAGCTCTCAGACAGCATCCAGGGGCTTAATATCAATTCATTAAATTTAATATTCAGCAAATTAAAAAACCCCGAGGCCTCCCATCTCTAATATCAATATTGTACATTCATGTAATGATCATTTTATTTTTGAAGCATTAAAGAACATGCAATTAATCACTTAAGTTTTTTAACATGTGATTTCCACCCCCCCCCCTTTAAAAATTTAGTTATAAGAAATATTCTGGGACCCTGGTGGCAGCAGCACATCTTTCTGAATTTCTCAAAGCATAAACAGCAGCGATTACTTGTTTTAGTGAAATTAAAAATCACGGACTGTATCTAAAACACCTGCAGTTGGTGAACAGGCATTCCAGCGGAACCCACAGAATGAATGGGGAGAGCCAGACTCCTGCCAGGTAAAAGATTCATGTCGTGTCCGCACTTGTAGAGGAGGAAGCAAAGGGAAGCAACGGGGTGTGTGAAACACCCGAGAACAGAACCCAAAACCACTGACACTGCCTGCCAGAAAGCATGACATGCTCATCGTAGAAGAGCTGCCGGAGCTGGAAAGGTTTTTTAATGTTTCCTTTCACATGTGAGTCAAAGTTTACAGTGGCCAGAGAAATCTGGGCATAGGAGCCTCAGAGCTAACTGACAGAAGTTTCCAGTGTGGACAAATTCTACATTGAGAGGAAATTAAAAAAAACAAACAAACTGGGTAGTAGTAGAATTCAAATTAAGTAAGAAGTGAAAATAGGATAAATAAATGTATATAAAATAGATGTGTGTATGCGCACGTATGTGCATGATATGATAGAACTGGAGCTATTATTCATACCAATTATATCAATAAATGCAAATGGCTCAACTCATTTATTAAAGGAAAAATATTTGCATCATCTAACAAAGCTAGATCCAACACTACACTGTATGTCTCTCTATACTACCATGGATTGATCTCTAGGTTCTTTTGTTAAGAAAAAAAAGGTAGAGAAAAGTGTGTTATGCATAATAACATTTACCTAAGAAAAGAGGGGTGTGTAAATAATGCATAATACACACAAATGCGTACATGTATATATACAGTTACATTTATATATGTCTCACACTTGTATCTCCTTTCTCCCATGCTGACAGGTGCCCAGTGACATTGAGAATAATAAAGGAGCTCAAATGACTGATTTGTCATATCTCATGATACCAACATTTACATATAACCAATACTATATATATTTTATATACATGTATACACATATATACTTAGATTTTTTAAAATAGATGAATAAATTAAAAATAGTTCATCAATTGGGTCATCTACATGGGACTGATAAAAATAAAACAGAGGGCATAGATAAAAGCTAGATTTCTTTGACTCTTCCTTGTCTGGTGGATCTTTCTTTGGAAACATGCAACTATTTTACATCATTTTTTAAAAATTGATTTTTAAGAAAGCAATTTATAAGTATTAAAAGTAAAATAAAAATGACCATGAATGTCTATCCAGTTAGTGGTATAACCACACAGGAGAGCACTATCCCAAAAGCCTTTTAAGCAAAGCGATTTTTCTGTACATCTATCCTGGATATACCTTAAGAATAATAAGACTTACAAAATAATTCAAACTGTCATCAATAATCAGATTGGCATTATTATCTAAGATCACTGTGTTGCTATCATGAGATGTGGTAAATAAGTCATATGACTATTCTATTCTCCATGTCATTGAATACGTCTCTGCATGGGGGACATGTGAGACAGAAATAAAACTCTGTGTGTTATGTTTGAGTTGGAAGTACAAGTATGATGCCAAAACTGATAATATATTTTATATTAAAACAGTGAGCATCCTCATTGTTTGTGGCCGTGAAATGCCTTTGCCTTTAGCAGGAGCCAGGGTTCTTTGGCAAAGTAGCTAAGTCTAGTCCTAGGCCAGAAAATGAACAAGATGAAACTTGGATGTCTGTTATGCTAATAGTAAAATGAACAGAGTCCCACCAAAGTTAGAATAATTTGAGCATCAATAATAGAATATAACTTCTTCGATGGATTTAAATATATATCCATATATTTTTATATATGAATATATATTATTATATCCATATAATATCCATATAATTATATGGATAGAATATAACTTCTTTGATGGATTTAAATATATATCCATATATTTTTATATGGATATATATTATTATATACATATAATATCCATATAATTATATCCATATTATATCCATATAATATCCATATATTATTCCATATATATTTAAATCCATTATATATTTGTATATATTTAAATCCATTAGTTCATAACGATAATAAAACAAAAAGCAAATAATTGTCCACAGTTGGAGAATAACAGTCATCCAACACTCTGTTTTGAAAACTAGTAAAGAGGACTAAGCATTTATTCACCTTTTCTTTATGAACACTGCCACTGGGTAATAAAATAGTGAAGTTTCCCTTTATAGCATATTCTAGCTAATGAATGAAGAAGGAATTACAATATCACCATTTCACAACCCCAAATGAATTAATAGATCTAGGCATTGATCATTAACTGCTGCTAAAATCACACAAAAAGACACAGCCAGACACTGTACGTCTCCTTATGCAAGAAGACAACTGCCTCTGTGAAGCAGCCTTGCTTAAATATTGAACCTGGATCTGATCTAATCTCTACATCCAACTCCCACCTTACAGAAAATACAGAGCATGTTAAAAGACAGATTATTAGATAATTTATTTAACAAAATATTTTTTTCTTTTTTATTATCATTAACTAAACATAAATCTTTTACAAGAGATAATTATTTATTAAGTGCCTCAGCCTTTCAGAAGAATTTTCCTAGGTCATTGATGGAAGACTCCAATAGGTTTAAAAATATTTTCAATATTAAATATGGGTAGGATGCAGATCAGTTCCAGGTGATTTCTGGTTAGCTGTGGGCTGACAGGCTAGCTAATGAGATTCTCCGAGAAGGATTACCTCTGAATGAAAGTGTATTGCTGAGATATGAATGTAAAGAAAAAAAGATTGAATGTCTTGTTTTGAAGTTAATTTAATCACAGAGCTTTGATATCTTTCTTTTTTTCATTCCAAGAATGTTACTGATCATTATAAACAGAATTTGGTCTGTTCCATTTATTTCTTCCTGACATATCACATTGTGTACTTGCAGGTGTCTGAGTTCCTATGCAAGGTTTGAATTTCCTCAATATACACTCAGGAAAAACTATATCCCTCCAATATTTGTGACAGTAACCTGAAAAATAAAAAAAACAACTGGTACTTTTATTCCTTATGAAAAAATTACTTCTTATGAAAGGGCTTATTCAGTCATTTATTCATTCAGTCATCAAACATTTATCAAAGGTTCATTATATGTCACCTTTTAAGGTAAGTGCTGCAGATGTAATGATTTACTTATTAAATTTATTTAAAAAATAATTTTATAGTACAGTAGTTCCCTCCCTTATCTGAGGTTTCACTTTGCAGAGTTTAAGTTACCTTTCCATGCTGTCCGAAAATATTAAATGAAAAGTTTTAGAAATAAACAATTCATAAGTTTTAAATTGCATGCTGCTCTGAGCAGCATGATGAAATCTTGAGCCATCCTTCTCTGTCTTGCCCCGGATGTGAATCATCCCTTTGTTCAGCATATCCATGCCGTATACACGACCCACCCATTCGTCATCAATATCGTCTGCTTCTGACATCTAAGCATTGACATCAACATAGTCATGGCTCAACGATCCAGATAACCCAAAGCAAATGATCCTCCTTTTCGTCAGAAGGTCAAATTGTGGCCTAATGCCAAATCATAAAGCCTGTGTCATCCATGTCACTTCATCTTATCACGTAGGCATTTTATCATCTCCTGTCATCACAAGAAGAAGCGTGGGTACAGTACAATAAAAGATATTTAGAGGGAGAGATCACATTCACATAACTTTTATTATAGTATATTGTTATAATTGTTCTATTTTATTCTTAGTGATTGTTGTTAATCCCTTACTTTGCCTAATGTATAATTTAAACTTTATCATAAGCCTCTATGTATAGAAATAAAACAGTATATACAGGGTTTTGCACTATCTGAGGTTTCGGGCTTCCAGTGGATTCAGAGGGACTATCGTACCCATAATATGTTGAGCATTTTTAGAGCTGGGACATTTGCTATTTGAACTCAGAGAAGCTGGCTCCAGATTTTGTATTGGAAGTTCCCAAACTTTTTCATTCATTGCATTATAGTGTCTTACTGATGTATTTCATGGTGTGACAAAAGAAATATCCTAGAGTTTCATTATTGTGTATTTAGTTCCTTAAACTTCATAATAAGAGTATATTAGTGCCTGACTGATGTCCCTGTGTTTTTTCCAAATATTTAAAAGATTTGGCGGTACTTTTGGGAATTCACTGTATGCTCTAGGGTGCTTAGGTGCACTGTTTGAAAATGCAAATTGACTTATTTAACCCCTACGCACATTGCTTATATATAAAAACAGTCCTTACTCTCAGTCTGAACCAAAAATATTCTACCAGTTTTAAAATTTATTTTAAAAAATCAAAGCAATATATACATCATAATATAACTTTAAAAAGTAAAAATAAAATTATGATAAATATATACTTTTAAAGTATTTGTTTTCAATCAGTCTTATACTGATACATTGGATTGTATCTTAGGAGGTGGCAGAAGTATTATGAGAAATAATTTAATATGACTTAAAGTATCCAAGTGTTTAGAATGATGTACATTTTTATCACTAAAAAGTACTTTAATTCTCACATGTTTTATTGAGTAGAGGAAATATGCTATCATATGTATATCCAACTTACTGGCAATTGTGCATTATTGACTTTATACATGATACTCATGAGTATAGGTAATATATATGTGTTCATCACAAGCCATATCTTTTGCAGAAAAACTGAAGTCGAGAACCACTGTTTAGAGTTACATAAATGTACCATAATAGAGTGAAGAACATAAGAACATAGGTTTTCAGATATTACAAAGCTGGAGTAAAATCCCGCATCCACCAGTGGGTAACTGCCTGACCATGGATAAGCTACTTCATGTCTACTGGATGTTAATGTCTCATTTGTAAAACGGGGCATGCAATATTCAACTTGTACCTTATTATTATAGTTTAAATAAATCTGGTCCTGAATCTTCAATCTCTTCTTAATTTGGCATGCATTATAAATAAAATAAATATTGAATAAATGACATAAAGAAGTGATACAATTAAAAAGTTGGCTGCATGAAGTGTTATCTGAATAATATAATCAAAGTACAATGGTATTTCAGAGTGGGGAGAAATTACCGCTGGAGGGATAAAAAACATGCTACAGGATTGGCTTTTGAGGCTAACTTACAGCAGTGACTTTCAAACTTTTTACCATGACCACAAGAAAATGCATTTTATATGCTTCATTAAAACTTTTGTGTTTGTACAGTTTTAACACATTCAAAATAATAATTTGTTGTCTATATTTGTTTGATGCACCCAGTTTAAAACCTACTAAATTATTTTTTGTCTCATAATTTGAAAGAGCTAAAATATTTCACGACAATTATAACTACTGATTGAAAGGTAGGAGAAAACTTATATTCACTCTGGTCAAAAGTACTCACAAATTTAGGCCTTACATATTTTCATAGATTAAACTCAAAATCAAATGTACCAAACATATAAAGACACAAGGTATCATGAGTGAAAGTTAGCAGGAAGGAAAAAGGAAAAAACAAAACAAAACAAAAAAAACCCAGATGTCAAAATTTCATTGTATTTTTAAAACAAAAGATACGTGTTTATAAGGAAATGAGGCTTTTTATTCCATCCTCAGGCCCAGTGGAAAAATCAGGGTGGCCAGCACATGCTGAACCGTCAATAAGCGGACGCACCACAACACCTTATGGGAGTGTTACATATCGACTAAAAGTAAAACGGAATGAAACACGTTTCTCTGAGAGCCGGAGAGCAGCGAACATAGCTGAAACAGCTAATTCAAACAAAACGTTGTTGTCTGATTTACAAAGAAATCTACATAATAACCATTGATGGACATTTTAACCACTAGTAAATAATTAGTAATAGAATTTCAGGAAAACATACTTAATGTACTTAAATAGGATGGACTGATTCCTCAAAAATTATGAGATGATTTTCTCAAGACTCCATGTTTAATTAATTCTCTGAAACCTAATGCTATCAAATGTCTGAGTTTCTTCATCTGGTTGGCCTAAGTTCATTTAAAGTATATATTCTTGCATGGACAATTCTCACTGACCTTTAAATTCTAGGCCTCTGCACCCTTGGGGTATTACAATATGCCTGTATACCTCTGACCTTTGAATGATGTACATGGTCACATACAAAACGATGCTCGAGGATGTGACAGTTTTCCTAGGAATGTGAAAATCAGTTATACTATTTACCAAAACTTGTCCTAACAACGGCTATCCTAGCACGTACTTGCGCTGTGAGGGAAAATAAAGCAGTCAACACAGAGAGGGAAGGATTATGAGTCTAGATATATGTGGTCCCCTAAAGCTACCTCTGGAGACTTTGATCCACATCCTACTGGCTCTAGCTTCTCATAACTACACACTGATGACAGTGACACTGCCCCTTCTTACACAGAAGGAATATCTATCTAAATGTCTAAAGTTTCTTTGTTGAGTTATTCCATACTATTCCATGTCTTTAGAAGCATAATTGATCCTAATCATTTTGGCTATTAGTAGAGTCTTGTGTAGAATGAATATATATTACCCACTGAATTTCTCTAAGTGCTAATAGGTCACTGTGAAGTTCTTCAAGGGAAGAACAAATTATTAAAGTTTTAAAATTTTATAATATTTAATAATAAATATTTATTTAAAGCATAATCATCTAAAATGATATGGCAGGCTTATTTTCAATATAAAAATTATTGGAAAACCTGATAAAGAAACATAACTCCTTGTATCTGTTGCGAGGCAAGGAATCACTGGAGTTACACACTTGCATATGAGTTGTACTAAATAAAAAAAAAAAATCAGAAAAAGCAGTTGAATTTAATTTTTTTTAATAATTTGGAATATTTACTAGGGCTGTATTTTTCAAACTAGAATAAATCCCTGGATATTTATTCTAGTGGGCATATAAGTTCTTTGTTACACATACTGATATGCATTATGTAATTTGTGTTTTATTTCAATAATAGTCTTTATAAAGTATCATGCATATTTGAGATCAAGTAGAACTATTATTAGCAATCTTTTTCATTTTATACAGATTTTAACAGATAGAATATAAAATATAATTATTGTAAAGATGAGATAAAACCTAAAGGGTAGATAGAAACTTTAAGATTTTCTACTGATATCCCAATGGGGTAAATCTAACCTCCTTTGTAGAAAATTCTGGAGGAATACTAATGGCTACCTTATGGACCAGTACAGGTGACATTAATGCCTAATTTGAGTCTGTATTTTAAACAGAATTTGTGTGAAGTAATACTTACTTGACTCTAGGTGAATGAGAAACAACAGAGGGATAATAAATAAGTGGCAGGAGGGCACCAAAAGGCCAACAGGATGTATGTACAAGTGAGAGAGAAAGAGAAAGTATAAGCAAGATGAAATTTAATGAATCTCTACACAGCAGATGGCACCGTATTCATTGCTCATGTTACACTGTGAACAACACTTAATTTAAGCAACATCATTCATTACCTTAAATTAATGCTGTTAATTTTGGTACTGACCATCAAGTAACTTTATTTCTATCTAAATTATGGATTGTTTGAATAAAAATTACCTGAGAGTTTCTGTACAGTTTTACACTTAAACATATTTTTGTAATATTTTTAAAAGATTTAAATTATCACTGTGGTTCATAATATTTTTTCTTTAAAAGGGACCTATAAAATATTCAAAGCTTCAAAACACTGATGAAGGCATGACTAGTAACGAAATTCAATTGCATTGAAATAACAGTATTAACTTACACTTTTTAAAAGAGTAAAGTAACCCTTCTAGCTTTTAAAATTAGTTGTAATCATGTAAGAGTGATGGTAATGCTGGTAGAGCTAACTTAGTTTCAAAAGACTGTTGATTTGCCTTGGAGGATTTTTTCCAATTTAATTTAAGTTTCTCAACCAGTGAACAGCTCAAATGATCTGTAGTTTCATAAAGCATTCTGAAAGGCCATTTCGTTGTCCATAGCAAATAAACTCGGAATCAGATTCCCTCTACCCAGTGTGTTACAGAGTGCCACTTTCACAATGTGACATACAAATTTATTAGAAATTATTGGATCACCATAAAACCAAACTCTTCGCTATATTTCTGGTCATGGTGAAAAACAAATATTTACTGTATACTATGATTTAAGCATAGTTCGTGGCATTTCAAGACCATGACTCCTTACATTAACATGGTTTCCTTCTTTCCAAAGACAAATTGATCTTCTTTTAAGAAATTTAAATTATAGAAAAAGAAATCCTTCATGTCACTGGATCGTTACGGTCAGACGTTTTGATTTTGAAAGCTATGCAGTGGTGTGTCCTGGTAATCACTATAGCAATAACAAAATCCAGTGAGAAAAACCAGCATCATTTTGGATGATTTTTCTAATTTTTTTTGTGTTTTTTCTTTCTCTTTCACTCTCACATATTTTCTCATGTATACACGTACTCACACACACAAAAACACTTCTATGGTAAAATTATCTTTAGAAATTAATATTTCAATTTAACTAGAATTCAGACTTCTTATAGATCAGGCAGTATTTATATCCCTAAGGCTTTTTAACATAAATAAAAATAAACTTGTCTTAAATTTCCATATTAGTATTAAAATATATGTGTAGTTACAACTAGTTTAAATAGTCTTAACTTAATTCCCCTGGTTTAGTATCTGTATTTGGTCTCCCCCCAAAACACAAACTTGCTTCTAAAGCATGTTTATGAAAAATAACTAGCAATGGAATGTATCATAAAAATGACCACATCAAGTTTAGGCTTAATGTCTAGACTCAGATATGGGCAGGTTGTCATTCTTAAAGTTGCTGTTATTAATAAGGATCAGGACAAATAACATTATCATGTCAATGGTTTGGTGAACAGTGCCCTATAGCGTGTTCGTCATCTAAGCTCAAGAAAAATATGAAGTCAGAAGCATTCAGACAAATCAACAAACACTCCCCTTATGAGAAATGATACTCTGTGTACTAGGAAAAGGATCAGAATATTCAGTGTATATTAATATATATTGCCAAATGAGGAGGTTGTCAATGTATCTATTGATATTTTGTGCTAATATAGTCCCAAATGGAAAGAATATTAGAGTACTGCATTGTAGTTACTTATAACAAGGTGACTAACATAAGTAAGTAATTTGGCAGTAGGAATCCCAGAGGCTGATGCTTCTTCTCCTTGTAAGAAAGACTGTTTTTCTCTGGAGTAAATGGTCCTTGGTTAGTAAATATATTGATGGAGGTACAATGGTCAAACAATCTCAGGACATAGATTGGAAGGAAAGAGGAGACAGCTAAACAAAGAGTTGTTTAAATTTCTCTAGGTAACAGATTACATCAAACTTGCATTCTGGGATGAACATTAAGCAACTGAAAGGAGGAAGGAGGAACAGAATTAGAGAGAGAGGAGGAGGAGAAAAAGAGGGGAGGAAGAGAGAGATAAGGCAGAGGGGAAGAAGAGAGAAAGGAGAGAGAGGAAAGGGGAGGAGGAGAGAAAGAAGGAAGAGTCCCAGCAAGGTAGCAATCCATGAGGGACCAGCAGAAAATGACAGCCAGAAAGTCATCATTGGCAGACATCAGAAAATTTCAGTATGTTTCTGTAGTATTTCTAATACGTATAACTGAACCTTAGTTTACAGTACTTTGTATTTTGATATTTTTGGAATTGTATCAAAATTTAAAAGTAAGCATATAGAGATATGAATTACTGACTAATGTCTTTTTAAAAGACATTCAGAAATGTACTTTTTAGAGCTATATTTTACTACTGTGTTTTATCTATATTCTAAAAGAAGTGAAGCAGTTTCCAGCTGTTACACAACTGAGAGGCTACATGCACACACAAACATCTCCTACACATTCTTTAATAGTTAAAATAGTTTTACATTTCTTTTCTAAGGAATATTCCAATTTCTAGATGAAAATTTTTTGTTGATAGGCTAAAAAATATGCCTCAGTTTCTATTTAAAAAATGAGACTGTGGGCCGGGCGCGGTGGCTCACGCCTATAATCCTAGCACTCTGGGAGGCCGAGGCGGGCGGATCGTTCTGAGCTCAGGAGTTCGAGACCAGCCTGAGCAAGAGCGAGACCCCGTCTCTACCAAAAATAGAAAGAAATTAATCGGACAGGTAAAAATATCTATAGAAAAAATTAGCCGGGCATGGTGGCGCATGCCTGTAGTCCCAGCTACTCGGGAGGCTGAGACAGTAGGATTGCTCGAGCCCAGGAGTTTGAGGTTGCTGTGAGCTAGGCTGACGCCACGGCACTCGCCCCCAGGTGAGAGTGAGACTCTGTCTCAAAAAAAAAAAAAATTAAAAAAAAAAAAAATGAGACTGTGATTTTTTTGAACCAAATAGAAAACAAAAATGAAAATATTTTGATATTTAAAAATAATCTACATTCCCTTTGACTTTCCTGCATACGGATCAATTCATACACAAATGAACACATAAAATATTTTTAATCTTTCATTTCATGAAATCCCAGTATTTATATTTGGATGGGTATTTAATAAGATTAAAATCTTTAGGTAAAAAGAAGCATTACATAAAACAGTGGTTTTTCTGCAAATTTTAAAAAAATCAAACTGGAATTATAGATATACAGTAAATGAAGATTTAAAATGCGTAAAAACTACTTTAAAAGAATTAAAATAACTCAAATTTACCTAACACATTTCATTAACATGGGTTTGTGAGACTCATGTGTTAGATCCTTTCTATTAATACATATCTGGTGCTTAAAACAAAGTGCTTTTTATGAATTTAGTGCTTTATGACTCCAGTAAAAATATAGCCAACAACAAGCAAATCATTAATAGTAATATCTATGTAGCATTCAAAAATAGATTTTGGGAAAAATATAATTATGAATGAGCTTTCTTTCCTTCCAGTATTACATGGGAACTATTCAGAATAGCTATATGGACACAAATTTTCTGACCTTTGAAAAAAATCATTTTCATAAATAGGCTTAAACATGCAAACACACTTGTGTTTACAATATATAAATTTCTATGGCATATTAAAGTTGTTCTAGCGCTCACTGCAGAGAGGTTAATAGATTAAATTGTACTTCTTTTTTGAATTTAAGCTTCACTATATTATGCTAAAAATAATGTGCTAGTTTTTGTTTGCTTGTCAAAGATTAGATGGGTATATGAGGATGGTTTTATATCTGGGTTCTCAGTTCTGTTCCATTGGTCTATGTCTCTGTTCTTGTGCCAGTACCATCATGTTTTAGTTACTATAGCCTTGTAGTATAGCTTGAAGTCAGGTAAACTGATGCCTCCCAACTTGTTCATTTTGCTTAAGATTGCTTTTGCTATACGGGGTCTTTTCTGGTTCCATACAAAGCATAGAATTATTTTTATACATCTGAGAAAAATGACACTGGTCAAGACTCCTTTATTCAATAAATGGTGCTGGGAAAATTGGATAGCCACATGTAGAAGACTGAAACAGGATCCACACCTCTCACCTCTCACAAAAATCAACTCACGGTGGATAACAGACTTAAACCTAAGGCATGAAACTATAAGAATTCTAGAAGAAAATGTTGGAAAAACTCTTATTGACATAGGCAAAGAATTTATGAAGAAGACCCCAAAGGCAATTACAGCAACAACACAAATAAATAAATGGGACCTGATCAAATTAAAAAGTTTCTGCACAGCCAAAGAAACTATAACTAGAGCAAGTAGACAACCTACACAATGGGAGAAAATATTCACATGCTACATATCTGATAAAGGGCTGATAACTATAATCTATATAGAACTCAGGAAAATCAGCAAGAAAAAATCAAACAACCCCATTAAAAAGTGGGAAAAAGACATGAACAGAAACTTTCCAAAAGAAGACAGACTAATGGCCAAGAAACACATGAAAAAATGCTCAGCATCTCTAATCATTAAATCATTAGGGAAATACAAATCAAAACCACAATGAGATATCACTTAACTGCAGTAAGAATGTCTTTTATAAAAAAGTCCCCAAACAATAAATGTTGGCATAGATGCAGACATATAGGAATACTCATACACTGCTGATGGGACTGCAAACTAGTGCAACCTCTGTGGGAAGTAATATGGAGATACCTCAAAGAGCTATAAGTAGAACTACCATTTGATCCAACAATCCCACTGGTGGGCACCTACCCAAAGAAACAAAAGACATTCTATAAAAAAGACATCTGTACTCGAATGTTTATAGCAGCACAATTCACAATTTCAAAGATGTGGAAACAACCCAAGTGCCCATCAACACATGAGTGGATTAATAAAATGTGGTATATGTATACCATGGAGTTCTACTCAGCCATAAAAACCAATGGTGATCTAGCACCTATTGTATTATCCTGGATAGAGCTGGAGCCCATTCTACTAAGTGAAGTATCACAAGAATGGAAAAACAAGCACCACATGTAGTCACAATCAAATTGGTATTAACTGATCAACACTTATGTGCATATATAGTAATAACATTCAGCGGTGTCAGGCAGGTGGGATGGGGGAAGAGGGGATGGATATATTCATATCTAATGCATGTGGTGCACACCTTGTGGGGGATGGACAGGCTTGAAGCTCTGACTTGGGTGGGGCAAAGGCAATGTATGTAACCTAAACATTGGTACCTCTGTAATATGCTGATATAAAAAAAATAAAAAAAATAAAAAAATAATGTGTTAGATGAATTTGGCAAAGAAACTATGAATTATGAGTTCTATCTTAAGATTCCATTGACTAGGGTCACATTTTCTAATTAGGACAGTTAATTACAAAATATTTATTTTAATAAAAGCATGCCCAGAGAAAAAACAATCTGCAAACATAATGATCAGTGGAAAAATTCAAATTCGAAAGTCAATATTGAGAGGCACTATGGAATATTTAGTAGGAGTTGAGACTCTGGAGCCAGAATTCAAATAATAACTTTGCTTCTTTTTGGTCATATGATCTTGGACAAATTATTCAACCTCATCACATCTGTGTTTCTCTTCTGAAAAATTAAGGTACTAGAAGCTACTACTTAGATTGTTTGGAGGATTGAATGAGTTAAAATTTAAGGAACACTAAGAATAATGCTTTGCACAGAATAGGTACTAAAGAAGTTCTTAATATTCTTGCTTTTTTACCTATTGCTTTGTCATTAAAATTTTCATTTTAGTAGTCATTTCCAATCATTAGTATAACCTCCTATCATTTCATTTCTCTTTCTGGTAAATTAACTCACCACAGTGAGTACACTAAAGCCAGGGTTAAAGTGTAAAAACGTCTGACAAAAATTCTAAAATTTAAAACTTGATCACTTTTGTTTCAGAAAACAGTTCAATGTAGGTTTGCAGTTTCTATTTAACACAAACTTTAAATATTTCAATTGAGTCCTACAAGAATAAACACATCAATTCAACCATACTACTTGAATGAGTGATTTTATACACAGATATGGCTTGGTTATTTGCGGAGAGAAATTTTACACATAGCTATATTCACATATACACACATCAGAAAGGGCAATGTTCATGTATGAGAGTCCTGTTCATCTATGTGCATGATGTCTTTTACAGGTACGTATGTCATATGATTACACCACTGTTACAAGGCTCATAAAAAGAAGTGGAATATTAATGGTTAATGAAACTAGCAGGCAAATGTATATGTTTATTTGTATATACATAAAAACATGTATGTATAAGTTTTAAAATCATGAAAGACTGCCAGGAAGTCAACACAGAAAATGCAAAATGGCCCTGAATCTATTTTGTGTTCCATTAATGCACAATTGCTAACATATGCAAATCCAGAGAGTATTTATGATGCTTCTTCAAAATGAAAGAAATGTAGAACTCACAAAGGCAATGTTTCTCTTTTCTAAGCACAGGAAAATAATACTTTTATCTTTTCACAGTTACATCCATCCACCTGAGCCATTACTGACATGGATGAATGTGACTTTTCTTACCTGCCTGAATAATGTTAATGATACTCAATCACGATCTTACTCTCAGTATTTATTCTTTTATTTGGATTTGGGTGGCAAAGAAACTTCAACAATACCATTGCCAATGGAAATACAGTATGTTTGACAGTTTTTGTGATGAGTTTATTGCTGTAGCAAGGGCTTTCAAGCTAATCATATGACTGCTTTTTGAGTCTAGGTGAGTTAAATACCCTAGCAAGATATTTTGTCTTCTATGCATTGTTTTCCAATATAGGAAAAAATTCTTTTTGCTTCTTGTTATATTTCTTTACTTCGTACTTAGTTTTTAAAGCATAGTTTAAGTTTTCCCCCTCCACTCTTTCTCTTTCTTTCTCTCTCTCTTTTCCCCTTCCTTCCTTCCTTCCTTCCTTCCTTTCTTTCTTTCTTTTCTCATTTTAAGACATTTGAAATCAAAATGTACTTTTCTGTAGGAGAACACAATGCTTTGAACTGATTTTTCCTGCTTTGAGGTAAAGGCAATGACATTTGAATACAGCGTTTTCAGAACCAGTTTCAATTTCAAGGTCTTTTTCAATTTCCTTTCTTTTCAGTATTAATGGTACAAAAGCGAAATTGTACTCCACAGGAGCTCCAAACTTTTATTATTTTTTTAAAGTAGAGCAGTAAGAAAGGCTTAGAATTAAATTACAGAACCTTAGCAGGTAGTCAAAATTAATTGTGCTTTTTTATTTAAAAAATTAAATGGTTTTATAGAGTCAGAACAGATGAATAGCTGAGACTGTGGAAAGAGTTCTGAAATTGCACACACACACACACACACACACACACACACACACACACACACACAATCTCAGAATTAGATTTATTGAGGCCAAGAACCAAGTACTCATATTCTTTCCATTATACATAGCACTGAATAGAAATGTAGTAGGACATTTCCTAGTGTGATGATAACCATCCAGAATATAATAACTTCATCCCCAACATCCAAAATAAAACAAAGCAATCAACTGACTTCTCCTGATTATACCAACAAGATGGCAAATTTAGAACTGATCATAACCAAAGGGAAGAGATCAGAAATTGATTGAAAAGGACATTAAATAGAGTATGGAATAAGCAGTGGAATTTAACAGAATAAACAAAAGATGCATTTTTGTCCCCTGGCTTATAGAACCCATCTACATATTTACAGATATGCAGGGTATCTCCTCTCCACATTGCTGTTACCTTTATTATGAAAGGGGTTTCATGTGCTGCACATGTGACGAGACTTGGATGTAATATTATACAATGAGAATTACAAAGAAATGTATCTGGCCTTCCAAAGGCTTTGTGAGCCGAGAATAAATACAGATGTGCATAGACCAAGGATAGTCACAGGAAAAAGTCAAAGCCATTGACAAAATTATTAACCATAGAGTTCAATGATTTTTCTTTATAAACCCCTTTTAAAAAGAAATTTTTCATATAGACCATCTCTCTTTTCACCCACTTTTTCTAATCTATCACTATGTAATGTTTTATTCCAGTTTCTTTTTTAAAAAGGGGGTACATTCACATAGTTCTTCCTTTCTCCACTAACCTCAAAAATTAGTCCAGCCATTGCAAGGTTTTCTAGAATCTTTAATTAGTGGTATCTAAGGTTAAGAAATTCCACAGAGACACATAAGGAGAAGTCAAAGGAACTCTTAAAACTTTTATAATCTTATTTCTGGTACTCAATCTCACTAAGTTAGCTTTCTCTAAAGCTTCATATAGCAATCAATTGGCATGACCTATCTTGAGACCCATTCTCACTAAACCTCTAAAATCCTGTTATTTTAAATGTTGGTTCTCTTGTGTTTCCTCAGATGTTTCCCCTTCTACCTCCCACATACTTTCCACATTACAGAAAAAAAAAACAACATTTTTTTATTGTTTATATCCTATATTGACAACTATGATGTAATAATAAACATTAGTTATTTTGATATACAAATCATTCAAGGGAAGTCATTTATAATCCAAGGGTGAATGCTACATGGTTGTCAGTCAATACTTTCCTACTGCATTCTGCAAAATTTCCTAGGCATTTTTTTCATTTATGCAGCTGGGGAAAAAACTCCAAAAAGGTTTATTGCCTATAAGATGAACAATTTTCAGCAGGGACATTCTTATGTCTCAATTTGGAAAAACTTTTTGAAAGAGAGAGCAATTTACTGTAAATTACTAGAACTTTTTCACTGTGAAAATAGAAAATGCATTTCTATTTTAAATGGCCAAGGTAGTAGCCTTTAAGCATCATGAAAACTGTAATTGCAATCAAACGATTTCTAACAGTCTGTGAAAAATTTAAAATAAAAATTTAAATTTAAAATAGCTGTACATACATGAACTAAAATGTCTATTAAATATTCAAATAGGATAGGATTTGGATGCTATTGAAATTTATTTAAAATCTACGTCATGCATACAGGAAATAATTGGAAACAAATTGTTATGGTTCATCTTAGGTATGTGTTAAATATTGTTTTGGGGGCTATATAAATTTTGGAGTTTACTTAATAATAGGAATGATACTTTTTTTTTCTAGGGGCAGTTCATATGAACATTTCTATACACACACACACACACACACACACACACACAGAGTCACTTTTATTTCAATGTAGGTCCAATACAGCATTTGTAAATCCTTAAATCCTTACAATAATTAAACAAATTACAGAAATGACATTACATAAAGAAAGCGAGCTAATTTCTTCCTTTCAATCAGTATTTTAGAATGATTTCTAATTGGCTATATTAAAATAAGATTTTGGAATATTGTTCTATTATTATGAATATGTGAAATAGTCCAAAAGTTATAGCTATTCTACTTACATGGTAATGAATTAATTATATGATAAGTTAATGGTAGCTAAATGTTGGGAAAATAATAGCATGTGCGAAAAGCCTATGGAATCTTTAATATAGTTAATCTTATGTATGAAATGTTTATTCTGTATAGTATCTTATTCTAGAATATTAAGTTGAATAGTTAGAAAATGATAAACTGAAAATAAAAATGAGCATTTGAAAATCAATTTTTATACTATCCATTTACTTATTAAGTTTCCTTTGTAAAATTAATTGAGCAGTAATTAAACATTGAGCATTAGTACTACAGATAGATTTTTTTTAACAAAGAAAAGTTAGATTATTCAGGGATAGGAGAAGACACTTGCACGGATGTGCAAGCTCTACATGTACAGACATTCTTATGAAAGCAAGGTTTTTGATTATTTTTAACTTATAAGGTGCTTTGTTCATAGCAGGCTTCCTTTAAAAGGAAAAATAGATACAGCAAATATGTGGTATGAATCTTATGAAGCATTTTGGATATCAAATATATTTTTTACAAAATATCACTTGTAAGAGTTATTTGCAGGCAAATAAAAACATTTGTGGCCAGGCGTGGTGGCTCACGCCTGTAATCCTAGCACTCTGGGAGGCCGAGGCAGGTGGATCGTTTGAGCTCAGGAGTTCGAGACCAGCCTGAGCAAGAGCGAGACCCCCGTCTCTACTAAAAATAGAAAGAAATTAGATGGACAACTAAAAATACATAGAAAAAAATTAGTCGGGCATGGTGGCGCATGACTGTAGTCCCAGCTACTTGGGAGGCTGAGGCAGAAGGATCGCTTGAGCCCAGGAGTTTGAGGTTGCTGTGAGCTAGGCTGATGCCACGGCACTCTACTCAGGGCAGTAAAGTGAGATTCTGTCTCAAAAAAAAAAAAAAAAAAAAAAAAAGAAAATTTGTATTGTATTTCACTTCTAATACATTCAGGTTTCAAATCAAAATAAAGATGCTTGACAAATTGTGCCTGGTCTTTTTAATTACATATGTTTAGAAATTCTAAGAAAGCTTGGGTTTATAACTCTAAAACTTTTATTTTTATGAGGATGCAGTATTGCATAAGTTTTTCTATAAATTCTATTTATTTCATTGTATTTGATTAAAATTTCTTTATAATTATTACCTAAATATTTAACTATCATAATACATATTTCACATTCAAAGCTGTGAAAGTTTTAACTTTGTTATACACACTCAGAAACTATTTTTGTTGCTGTGTTTTAACATTTAAATAGGTAGAGCATTTTTTTTTTATCATTTAAAAGCATGTGCTATGAATTGATGCATTCCAAACTTGTAACATACATTTGCAATCACACTGAATAGATCATAAAAGTTATATTAAATATAACTCCCACATTTTTTTTATAAACAGTTGGAAGAAACTTCTGTTTTATATAGTAGTATCTTTCTGAGGAGTAAAAATGATTTTTGTAGGTTATTCAACACCTGGGAGTGAAACACCTAATGGTGACAACTTTCAGATTTCATCACAGGGACTTATATTAGGTAATTTGGTAGGTAAATTAAGTACCATGATCTCAGTTTAAACAAAGTCAGTTTAAATTACTGAACTTTATAAAACCTAAGATGCAACCAATTTAGGCATATCCCAATTTGTGAGATGCTAAAATGTGGAACTACATGGGAACATTAGAATCAACGAAATACGATAAAACATTATCTTTGAGTACTATTAAAATCTATATGTCCCAAAACTACAAAATGTGGAGGAAATGGACAAATTCATGATAATCAAATTATTGAAAAAAATGAAAAGAAGCTTTTTCTTAAACTTTACATTATTAAGTAAATTAGTTAATTTTTATTAAGTATTAGGCACTTTTCTTAGTGTTAATCATGTATTGAACCATTTAATCTTCACAACAACCTGTTGGATTTATACTATTATTATTTCTCTATCAATGAGGAAACTGAGGCAAATAAGATTAAATATCTTATACAAGATTATAGTTAATGAGTAATAGAGCCAAGATTCAGCCCTTTCCTCCAAAATAATGTTTTCAAGTATTATTTTAGACTATCAAAGGTAATGGTGTTTTTGTTCCCACACAAATTAAGTTTCCTTCAGTAAAATACATGTCCAGAAAATAAGCAACTTGTTTTCGTACTAAATATGTCTGAAGCAGAATTTGGAATAAACTATCTTCCCATCATTCAGCTTCTATGCTAAGAAAGGAACTCAAATTTCTCTCTTTTATAAAGAAAAAGACCAATCATCCCTTAAAAAGATGATTCTAGATTTTGCTTTCATTGCTGCTTTTGAGAAGTCAGCCACCAGTCCTTTTTTTTTCATTCCAGAAAAGTGTAATCAGTCTTGCATTATTTTGTGTCATTAAAAATGTATCTAGGTAGAAATTTATTTTTGGTTTATTCTGCTGCAGACGTTGTGAGGACGCTTTCTGAATTGGAGAATTGCTGTCATTCATTGACTTTTGAAAAGTCATAGCTATTATCTCTTCAAATACTGCTTTTCTATTATGCTCTTGTGAAGATTTGATTAGATTCACTAGTGGAAAACTAGATTGCCAGACTTTAAAAAATCAACACAATCAACTTATATTCTGTTTCCAAGAGACACAACTAAGTCTGTAGGACACAGGTTGGGAGTAAAAATATACATATAAAATGACTTAGCGGGCAGAACTACTAAGTGGAACTAAATAATATTAAACAAATGGAAATCTTAGAAAAAAGTATATCAGATATAATGTAAGTCACTCAAAATGATAATGAAAGAGGTTTTAATTCATGAGGAAGATATAATAATTCTAAATTCTAATAATTCTAAATTTTTGAGAAGCAAAAACAGAAGTTTATAATATATAAATCACAAACTGAATGTATTAGGAAAACTACCGAGAAATTTTCCATAGTCAATGAAGATTTTGACACACCTTTCACTGATCAAACATGTAGATAATTTACAGACCAATAGACAAAAATTGGGAAAGGATACAAAGGATGTGAACAACAATTAACAGTCTTGTGCAAACATGATAACTAATCTCTGGGCCCCAAAACTGAAGATGCACCCTTTTCAAGCACACAAGTAGAAACAACCTAAAAGAAAATTAATACTACACTGTCCTATAATATAACTCTCAATACATTAGAAAAGATTGACTATGAAGATTATATAGAATGATAAATTACTTTTAAAGGACAATTAAAATACTTTGTTAATTGGAAAAATTTAAGAATGCACTTAATTGATTCAAGGATCAAAAATGAAAACATAGTAAAAATTAGACAATGCTCATAACTGAAGGATAACAGCAATATTATTTTTTAAAAGCATGTATAATGAGTTAAACTTGTACTGTTAAAATACATGACTTTAAATGCTTAGATTAGATTAGAGGGAAAAGGTGGCGTTTCATGAGTTAATCACATATTTTCAAAAGATGGGAAAAGAACATTGGAATAAAATAAAAATTGTAGAAGGAAATAATGTGCAAAGATAAAAGCAAACATTGAAACTGAAAACAAAGTAGAGAGGATTAAGAAAAGGGAAAATAAAATTAACCAATCTCTGTCAGATAGATCACTCGAGGGGTGGGGAGAAGGTGCGGATGGTTAATGAGCATAAAAATATACTTAAGATAGTTAATGGAATGAATAGTATTTGATAGCACAACAAAGGGAATATAGTCAACAGTAAGTAATGATATACTTTAAAATGACTAAAACAGTTGAATTAGAATGTTCCTAATACACATGATAAATTCTTGAGGTGACGGATATTCCAATTACCCTGATTTGAGTATATATATCAATTACCCTATATCACATGTACCCTATAAATATATACAACTATTATGTACCAAGAATTATTAAAAATAAAAAATTAAAATCAAGAGAGAAAACAAAAATGAACATTAGAAATGAAACTGTGACATAACCAACTTCTAGGGAGTTTTAAAATAGAAGAAGAGTCTATTATGAGCAACTCAAAACTAGAATTTTGAAGCAATATAATGGGAAAATTTCTTGAAAATATAAACTACAAGGTCAGGCATGGTGGCTGATGCCTGTAATCCTAGCGCTTTGGGAGGTCGAGGTGGGAGGATTGCTGGAGGCCAGGAGTTTGAGACCAGTAGAGCAAGAGTGAGACCCCTTCTCTACAAAAATTAGCTGCTCATGGTGGTATGTTTCTGCAGTCCCAGCTACTTGGGAGGCTGAGACAGGAGGCTCACCTCAGCCTAGGAGTTTGAAGTTGCAGTGAGCTATGATCACAACACTGCACTCTAGACTGGGCAACAGAGCAAGACTCTTTTCTCGAGAAAAAAAGAAATAAAAGAAAAAGAAAGAAAAGAAATGAAAAAAAATATAAGCTGTGAATTAACTCATTCAGAATGGTTTTAAACAATAATAAAGTATGATCCAAACAAAAAAGGAATTATTAATGAAATTATGAATTATTAATGAAATTAATATTAATATATTAATGAAATTAATTATATTAATGAAATTAATGAATTATTAATGAAAATTTCGGCTCAGGCCTTTTTAGAAAATCTTTAAATAACAGATAAGGCCAGTATTATACAAACTTCTAGAAACGACAAAACATACATACAAAAATACCCACATACAATGTATAATAATGTTGATGTATTTTGCTATGATACAAATCCAATTTTTCTATGAATCAAATGACATCATTAAAAATGTGAAAGGACATGTAATATACTGGGAAAAGATATCTCTGCAGGCATATTTTCAACAAGGGCTTAAGATCCAGATTATATGACAAAATAGAATTCTAACGTTTAATATAAAAACAAATAATTAAAAATTGAAATGCGAAAAGGACATACAGGCTTTGCAAAATATATAAAAAAGGAATAGTTGTTGAATATAAGAAAAAATTATTCAACCTCATAATCAGGAAAATACAAATAAGAACCCATAAGCAATTTTACAAAAAATTAAAGTACAAAAATTAAAGTCTGACAACACCAACACTGAAGCGAATCAACACTACAAAGAAAATAAGTTTAGTGAACTAGAGTTATAAGCATCACCGTGGATGAATCCTAGAAGTAAAGAAGTAAGAGAAAAACAATTTGCTGAGAATATGTAAGGTAGGCATCTATTCATACAAATTCAAATGAAAAAGTCAAAAATGCTAATCAATTTATTGTTTCGGGATGCTTTCATATATGATACAAGCATAAAGAAAATGGGGGGAGGGTAGAAAATGGCGGATTAGGGATGACCTCCTGGCTCTCTGCTCCCTGAGTGGAAGGTGCAGAACACGGACACCCACGCGCGAGTGAGGCGCTCTCCCGTAGGATCAGCTTCGTGAATCTACAGAGAAGCAGCGAGGGACAAGCAGTGCCCGGGAAAAACAAGGTCAAGTGGAGAAACGACCGCAAATACTGGAGAGCGCGGGTCAAACAGTGGGGAGTGCAGCTCGGGTCGGCCGCGCCTGTCGGAGGGCTGGCCCGGGCAGTGAGATCTGACTCACAGGAAGAGGACTCTTCCTTTACCAAACCCCACTCCCACGCAGGCAGGGAAGTGCCAGAAGTCAGTGTGAATCGGGCACTGACCGACAGACAAGCAGTGGGAAGTGGAGACAGGAGCGGGGTCCATTTTGAATTCGTG